>VMOF01000111.1:47267236-47408326 GCA_011764245.1 Trialeurodes vaporariorum
GGGTTTCGCGCCAATAATCGCCGACTATATTTTCGTTGCTTATCCGGTCGCTGGAGCGCAGTTCGTTCGCCGTTGTTTACTTCCGTGCGACTTTGTCAAACAATAGGTGCCAACTGAAAATCGCTGCCAAATCACTGCTGATTCTATTTCCTTATTAGGTAAATTTTATTGTATTAATAGTCTGAATTCTATTCTGTGCTCTTTAGACACTGTCATTACCGAGATATACTTTTTTTAATGCTTGTAACATGTTAACTGTCCAAAAATTGTATGATCACAAAGACTGATTGGCCTTACCTCGAACCCAAAGTTTCATCCTAATCCGACGATTCAATCATGATTTCCCGCCATTTTTAGAATGAATTGTCATTACTGTAGATTCCCCCTAATGAAACACGATCTACGGTAATTTGGTAACACGAAAAACAACTAATCTACTTCTTAGTTTTAACTGTAGGTGTGAGCTTTTGCAATTCCATTTAAATGGACTTTAGCTTGAATCAAGCTACATGATACTGGAGGTCAAAATTCATTACCGTAGGTTTTTGTCATTACCGCCAACCATTATTCATTAGCGTAGATCTCTCAAAAAATTGTGAAATTTTAAAAGCTCCTCAATAAAGGGAGCAATTAATGTTGAAGTTTTATGTTTTTAACAAGTTCAGACCCAGTTTCTTATTTTTTGTAAAGAAAAACGCATACAACAGTCTTCATACCTATACTAAAGAAAAAAATGTCGGTCAAATGAGCAATAAATCAAATTTTGGCGATTTTCTGCCTTATAACTTGTGATAAGCACCAATTAAGTACTCGCTTATTACTTTTATCACTAAGGCGCATTAAAAAGGAGACGATAAAATCATAGTTACGCGTATTTTTAGGAAAATTTTATGCAAATTTAAGGCTCGAATGCGTGATCTACTGTAATGACATGAAAAAAGGCCTAAAAATTAAAAATGGCGGCAAAATATGTTTTCAGTACAAATAATTCTTGACCACTACTTAATCATCATTCTTGGGGGTATGCTGCCCCCCCAAAAAATATGGGGATCCATGATTTTTACTTTCATTTTTCAAACCTTGGCTGACCTCAAAGTTAAAAGTTATTTGAACTTACCCAGCAACGTTGTTGGAGATTATTATCATCCAATTGGCGCAACATCCGCCTATGCCAACAAGTAATAACTGAACCTAACCTCAAATCAAAACTGTAGAATGAATTATATGAACGTATATCGCCGTCTCTTAATTTTACTCAACATCTTCTTATATAATAAAAGGCGACCGCTGAGAATCGTCAAAAATCGCGTTTTACTATGATCTCGAGAACGGAGGCACGCGGGACCTCGAAATCTCGCGAACGGGTCCTGCGCCACCAAACGGTGTGCACATCGTGCTTCTTTTCCCCGTTTTTTTTTTCATCCCTTCCCGAGGGTGGATTTTATCGCGGTGTTTTACTCCATTTTTGGCCCTATGGTATCTGAGACGTCGAAATTCCGGCCCCCGATACTGCTCGGTTTTCGAAAGCGATCCCGCTCATCCGGATCGACCCAACCCTAAAAGCAACCCCTCACGGGGGATCTACCCTTCGAGATGGGTTGTTTTGGATCGCGGGAACGGGGGTCGAAGACGTTGTCCAGGTGATCGAGACTTCGCACGAGGGTAGTCCCGGGCTCCGCGCGTGGACTTTTCCACTCAAATTCGCGCGCCGCGAATATCATCCCCCTTCCAGGGTGGTTTTCTGAAAGAAGCGATTTTACCGATTATTTCGGGCACCGGATCACTTTGGGCGGCGAAATTTTCCGTGAGGATCGTGCTCCGGTCGGGGGTGTCCGTGAGACTTCGCTCATCCCCCCGATTCACATTCTACCCCCTGTTGGGGTGGGTTTTCTTATAGGGCGGAATCTTATCTCGGATTCTACGGCTTCGCTGACAACTTAATACGACAACCGGAGTCTCGATGATATGCTTTTCCGGTCCTCGAAAACGATCGCGCTCATCCGGACCGACCCGATCTTAAAAGCAACCCCTCACGGGCGATTTACCTTCCGGGATGGGTTGTTTTGGTTCGCGGAATCGGTGGTCGTAGACGGTGTCCATGGTGATCTAGGCTTCGCACGAGGGTGTAGCCTCGGATTCCGCGCGTGGAGTTTTCCACTCGAATTCGCGCGGCTCGAATATAATCCCCCGCTAAGGGTGGTTTTTTGGAAGCATCGGTTTTACCGATTATTTCGGGCACGGGATCACTTGGGGTGGCGAAATTTTGATTGATGATCGTGCTCCGGTCGGGGGTGATAGTGCAACTTCGCTCTTCGCCCCCGATTCTTTTTCTACCCCCTGTTAGGGTGGGTTTTCTCATCGGACGAATCTTATCTAGGAATCTACGACTTTGCTGACTACTTAATAACGCAACCGGAGTCACTCTGATATGCAAGAATGGATTTTTGCACATCCGAACCTGTCCCATCGTTAAAAGTACCCCTCGCTGGGGGGTTCATTCCCGAAATCAGGTCGGTGGGCTTTTCGAAAAAAATGGGCGACAGCCGCGTTGAAATTGAGTTCGTGCAGAACTCTTCAGTACGCTTAGCAGAAAGAATGCACGTGCAGCGCTTCAAATTTTGAACTACCCTTTATACTGGGGCTGTTCGGTTCTCGCGGAGTGGCTTCGGAGCCTAGATAGTGCGAAGGCCGAAAGTTCTGGTTTTTCGCGTGTTGTTTCTCCTAGACGATGGGGGTGGAGGTTTTTTTTCCAAGCGGTTTGAACATAGGCGAACCATATCAGGGGCTAGGGGGAGCTGTAGTCCCCCCCCACTTTTTTTGGGTGGAGGGGCTAAAAATCGGGAAAAAGTCATCATTTGAGACTTGAAAAGCAAAAAAAAAAAAAAAAAGGGTCATCACTTTTTAGCCCCCCCCCCAATTTTTTTGGTCACGGTCCGCCAATGGGTTTGAATAACATCCCCTCTTGAGGGGTAGTTTAATTTTTTAGGGGTTTTTGCCAACTTCTGGGACTTTAAGTTTCTTTAAGAGGTATATTCCTGGATTCTTTTAGGAGTGCGCCGTGCGCAAAAAATATTTCACTTACTACCGCAGGGAATATTCTGCGATGGTAGGGATTCTTTTTTATGTATCCTTCGCAGATTAATGGATTCTCTCCTTAGCTCGGGTTCTGATGCATACGATAAATTGAAAATGCATGTTGCTTGGCAACGTCAATCATTGCTCACATATTAGCAACTAGCAGACTACCCGTGCTTCGCACGGCGCATTTTCGAAATCCGTCGGATCGCATTGAGTTTTGGAATATCTAATACTATACGTGATTGATTTCGGCGGTAGTCGCTTTTATTTATAGGTAAGTTTTCGTTGTGCGCCTTCAATTCATCGTATAGGCAATTCCAACTCCCTAGAGTACGAACAGTTAACTATTTACCCCAAGGTAGACGGACGAACTGGTTTGGACGATTGGACAGGAGGTGTAGCTTATTAACGTGTTATAGTCCATTCCATTTGATTAGGCGCTTTTCATAAATGACGAAAATCGCCAAATAGCAACGCTGAAGTGGTCGGGTCGAGATACGAGTCGACTATCTCAGGTTCCGATTGTCCCGAGTCTGTACCTTCTTTTGTCAACGAGGCAAGGGATCCTCATTTGTTTTCCACCTGTTTCTCTCCAGTGCCTCTTAAAATTGAATTTTCTTTAATTTGAGGAAAGTGATTTTTTCTCATGCAGATTCATTCTCAGCGTGAAATTCTGTTTAGATTGTCACCCAAAAACATGCCGTCCACAGTATACCCATCTACACAGTAGCGAAACTCTATAGGAGCGCTTTGGCGAATGTCGTTTTGCAATGTAATCAAATGGGAAAATTGAGTTATTATACACCCACCACCAGGGGGCGCGTCCGTCGCGTCTAATGCAAACCAAATGGAAGATGTTAGTGTTATACACTGACCACCGGGGCATTTGCCGTTTTTCTAACATTGAGTTTCGTTACTGTGTAGGATAAGTATACTGTGCGACCGTCCTTCCCCGTTCCCCACCCCCACTCCTCGCTTCGCTCATTCTCCGTCCTTCCAACTTTTGGCAGACTGATAGAAGTGGGCCGATCAAATGCGCGCATCCCTCACCATTCTTCTACAAAATAACGTCTATGAAACCGAATCATCTTAACTTGATGCAATCTCGCAACCAGTAACTCAGTAGCAATGCAGAAAATCTTCTCGTGTGACATTATTTGATAATTTTTCCCGACGTGAACGTCACCACAATCAAATTAATCAGAGGATTAAAAAATTTAAAAAAATAATAATAATTCCCACACTAGATAAATAGATTATGAACTAATCAAACTCGCTGCATGTTTTTGGGTGGCAGTCTTAACAGAATTTCACGCTTAGAACGAATCTGCATGAGAAAAAATCACTTTTCTCAAATTAAAGAAAATTCAATTTTAAGAGGCACTGGATAGAAACAGGTGGAAAACAAAGGAGGATCCCTTGCCTCGTTGACAAAAGAAGGTACGGACTCAGGACGATCGGAACCCGGGACAGTCAACTCGTATCTCGACCCGACCACTTCCGCGTTGCCATTTAGCGATTTTCGTCATTTAAGAAAAGTGCCTAATCAAATGGAATGGACTATAGTTGTGGGCGATGAAGTAGTAGCTTTATGTGTGACGTAGCTGTCGGTCTCTCCAGCCACACGATCCCGGCATGGATCGCTGTGGAACACATGCTTTCGTGACTACTTACACATATGCACACTCAAAATCTTTGCTCCGCCTTTTGTTCATGCCTTTTCTTCTATATACCTTGAAGACCTTCTATATACCTTTTGTTTTGTGTAAAAATTTGCGTGAATTTGCCCGCACGCATATTTTTAAATGGTCGCTATATTGGATTGAAACATCGTATTGACTTTCGGTTTGCGGCTTGCGCCATTCGTTTCCTCTTTCCAAGATGTTTCGTATGAAGTATCACTAAATTTGGTTGTTTTCATTTAGGGGGGTGGCCGCCTCCTCCAATTTTTCAAATGGCCGCCATTTTGAATTGGCGCATCGGTGATTTCGGGTATTTGCCAAAATGTTCCTTTTTGTATCAGCTGATTAACACTCACAGAGCTCACGCTTATAACTTCCCGATCACTTGGAAACCAAAGCGAAAACAACGTTGAAAGTTTGAGAGGACGGCATAAGCACACCCCGCTTACATACGAACGAAAATAAACGCCCAATTCACCGGAAGCGGAAACCGCGAACGATCCGACTATAGCCGTCTCGCTAACACTTTCTCTCGCACCCTTCGGTCTAACGGGAAAATCGCATCTTCCGAACCGCGATTTCTCAGCGCGGGACCTACGAATCGGGAAAAGCAGAAAAACTCCCTTGTCCGACGTAAGGGTACCGGTCCAAACGCCCACAGAAAATGTCGACCCCAGATGAACCCCCCCCCCCCCCCCCCTCCTTTCAGAAATAGTTGATTCGAAGATCGAGTTATAGACGCTGGACGGTCACGATGAACCATGGGAAGAGGCTGGAGCATCGGGTAGTTAACCTGTTCCTACTAATGGTACTGTTATTGCATACACGGTAAATTGAGGGCGCTTTATACTGTGGCGAGAACATCACAAAACCACGTGGTACTTTTGGGATCATAACTCAAAAACAACCCCCAGAAACATTTTCTAACTGCGCCACTTCATTACTCGATAGGGCTCGCGCACCGAAATTTTTGAGATAGCCAGTTGGAGGGGCAAAATTTGTAAAAAATTGTTGGGTGCTCTAAAAAATCAACGTTTGATTAAATTTGTATCAAAAACGTTTTTAAAGCTGAAAAGTAACTGCTTTTCAAAGTATTTTAAACTCTTACTATTAAATTCAAAGTAACTGCTTTTCAAAATATTTTAAACTCTTACTATTCTTTTCAAAGTATTTTAAACTCTTACTATTAAATTCCAACTTTTCAAATAGCGTAAATGACTTTCTGAAAAATGGTTCAAATCGAACTTTGACCTTCGATACATCGCAAACAAAAACGACATCAAAAATGGTAAAACCACAACTCTTTATCTCAACTAACAAAAAAACCAGGGGAAGGGGAGAGTTATGAAATAACCCTGAAGAAAAATGCCAGTGCATGACCGAAAATCTTTCCAAGAATATTTTCCCCAGGAGGGGGGGGGGGGAGAATTAAAAAAAACACCGAAGAAAAATACCAGGGACCATAACTCTTTCTGATTTTAGTAATTTTCAGAATAAAACGGCCTTTCGAACGAAGTATATCACAGGAAAAAGTTTGATGCTTGAGATCTTTGAGATAGCCCCCCTGGGAGGGCTCTGTTGAGAAAAAATATTTTCTTTGTTATTAATAATTTATCATTAATCTTGGCATCATGGCTGTTACTCAGCTCAGACAACCCTGTATCATTTTTTCTATCAATCAGCACTATTGCTGAGCATATTTTCTCTCTCACCTCCTAGAGTAGTCCTCGTTCAGCGCTCATAAGAGCAATTGTTTTGTGTAACTATTTACAAATAAAACTGTTTGCCTCCGCTTAGAGGTATCCTAAGCTTTAAACATGCGTTCTACTTTCGGGGTGTTTTCCAAATAATTCAACAGGTTATGGGCCCAGGCCCCCCTGCCCGTAGTCGTATGTTGAAAGTTGTGAAGTGAATACTTAATAAGGCTAGTGTCGTTATTGTGTCTGTGCCGAATAATATTACTCGTGTCGTTTCTTTTGGCGGACAATTTGCTTAATTTTTTTTTCCTACAGAAAAATGGGTTGGTTCAACGATGAAAACATTGAAATTGTCAATGACTTCGATGTACACGATGCTACGCTGTATACTCTTTTCGCTTTATTGGTGTTCGTGTTGATAGTATTCTATATAAAACAAAAATGCAAAAAGATCAATCGGAAAATTGATGAAGCTCGGAGATGCAGAGTATAATTTTACTAAAAATTTATTTCTACAGTGTTTTTTTCTGTCACAAAAATTTCTCTCGTGTCGTGCGCGTGTTTGTCGTTAAATCGTCGAGAGCAAAAAAAAAAAAAAAAACAATTTGTGCAGTGTGTCTCTGTCACAATATTGGTAAAAATAATAATAAAAATCGTTCTTTGCAGTGTTTTTTTCTGCCACAGTATTTTTTTCGATATAGTCTCTTGTGTCGTGTATGCGTTAGTCATGGAATCGTCAGAGCTATCGGGAGTGACAAAATTAAAAGGAATTGGCAATTTTCAAGCCTGGAAATTTGAGGTGGAAATCCACATGGAAGCACAAAACCTCATGGGAGTACTGGAAGGAACGTCGAGAAAACCATCTGGTACCGACAAAGACCCTGTGGACTCAAAGGTGTTAGCAGAATGGATCCGTAAGAATGGTCAGGCGAAGAAACTAATTATTTCTACTGTAGAGAAAGGTATACTATCTCATTTATTAAACTGCTCAACGGCTCATGAAATGTGGACAAAATTGCTCCAAATTTACAGCACAGGAAACAAAGAACAGAAAATAAATTTAATGCAACGTTATTTTGCAATAACGTATGAAAGAGGTTCTGATGTAATGTCACATGTGAGCAAAATAGAGAACATGTTTTGTCAGTTAAAAGCTCTAGATAAAGATCTTAGCGAGGATTTTTTGATTGGAAAAATCTTGTCCACTTTGCCTCAGGCCATGAACTCCTTCAAAACATCCTGGGAAATGATAGGAAAAAGGAACAAACGTTAGAAAATCTTAAATCAAGACTACAGATTGAAGAAGGTAGATTGAATTCAGGAAATGATGAAACGGTCGCATTTGCTGTCGGATCTCCTGGAATAAAGTGTCACAGGTGCAATATGCGTGGTCATGTGAGAAAAAACTGTAGAGTGAAACTCGGCGGTAAGAAAAATGAGAAACCTGGTGATGTCAAATACGGGAAATTTCCTCAATGCTCAATCTGCAAGAAATTTAATCACCCAGAAGAGAAGTGTTTCTTTAAAGACAAAAATGAGCAAAACAAAACTAAAAACAAAGAAGATAAGGGAAACAAAGCGTGTTTTGTTGCTCATAACCTTACTGAATTTAACAACAGTTGGATTATTGACTCAGGATCAACGTCTCATATATCAAATGACCAATCTATAATTCAAAATTTTCAAGAAAATGAAGGTTTTGTGGGTGTAGCTAAGAAAGGCAATAATTTAAAAACCGAAGGTTCAGGTGATGTAAACAGTCAAAATTGCATGCTCAAAGATGTCTTGTTCTCTCCTGATCTGTGTATGAATCTCATGTCTGTGAACTCAATCGTAAAAAATGGCGGTGTTGTCACTTTCTGCAATGAAAAGGTAGAAGTCAAAAAGGATGGTGAGACAATTTTAGAGGGTCAACACTTGGACAATGGACTGTTTATGATCAATTTGGGTAAGGAGTCTGGTAAAAGTGCTTTTTCGGTAACCAAAGATGACAACGTCAAAACATGGCACAGAAAGTTGGGTCATCTTGGCATCGAAAATATGAAAAAACTTGTTAAATTAAGTGAAGGTATGAATCTGACTAGAACTGAACTGCATGAAATTAGGAACTTTGATTGTGATGTGTGTTTCGAGGCGAAACAATCGCGAACAGCCTTTGGTAAGTCTAGAACAAAGGCGACAAGACCCTTGGAAATAATAACGTCTGATTTATGTGGAAAAATTGAACCAAGTACATGGGACGGGAAAAATTACATGATAACATTTACTGATGAATACACCGGTTTCGTACAAGTCTATTTGGCGGCTAATAAAAATGAAACTTTCGAGTACATTAAAGAATATACAGAAGAGGTCGAGTCTAAATGGGAAACTAAAATTCATAAACTTCGCGTTGATAATGGAGGAGAGTACATTGGTCAAAATGTGCGTGAATGGTGCAAGAAAAAAGGCATAATTCTCGATTATACTCCCCCCTATACACCTCAACTGAACGGCGTGTCAGAGCGTCTAAACCGAACTCTTTTTGATAAAGCGCGTGCTCTATTATTTGACTCCAATCTCGATAAAGAATTATGGGGCGAAGCGGTGAGACTTGCTGCCTATCTGGCCAACCGAAGTCCCAAAAATGGTCTAAATGAAACTCCTTTTGAACGCTGGTTTAAAAGAAAACCTGATTTAGGAAACCTTCGTATATTTGGCAACAAGGTACACGCAAAAATTCTGACAAAACGGAAAAAGTTGGACAAGCGTAGCCAAGAATATTTGTTTGTAGGTCATACTCTTACTGGTTATCGACTTTGGTGCCCAACAGAGCGCAAGATAGTGGTGTCAAGAGATGTGCGTTTTCATGCTGAAACAAGTGAGAAAATTCCGTCAGGAAAAATTGCAACACTGCCAAGTCTAGGCAACGATGAAGAAAACAGCCAAAGTGATAGTGAGAGCGAAGATGAAGCTGAAGAAGCGAAGATGAAAGAAGAAGAAGAAACTGGCGGCGGCGACACAGTGGTCGAACGTGATGAAAATGAAGCCATGCAAATATTCGGAAAAACAACAACAAGATCAGGTAGACAAATAACAGTACCTGATCGCTATGGCACTGAAATACCAAGCGCGTTTGTAGGACTGACGTACAAAGAAGCAACAGAAGGAGAAGACAAAGAAAAATGGAAGAGAGCGATAGACGAAGAAAAATCGTCGCTCAGTGAGAACAACGTCTGGGATTTGGTGAATGAATCAGAAACTCGCGGAAAGAAATTGCTGTCAAGCCGTTGGTTATTCAAAATCAAAGATGACGGACGCTACAAAGCTCGCCTTGTCGTGCGCGGGTGTGAACAGAAAGCAGGTGTCGATTACGAAGAAACTTTCAGCCCAGTTGTCAACTCAAGCCCGATGAGAATAATTTTCGCCTTAGCAGCAGAGAAAAATTTTGAAATTGCAAAATTCGATATTAAAACGGCATTTCTGAACGGTGATCTGAATGAAGAGCTTTATATGAAGTTACCGGAAGGCTATGAAAGTGATGGAAAATGTTGCAGACTCAGAAGAGCATTATATGGTCTAAAACAAGCCCCTGCCTCTTGGAACACGAAATTTACTAGTTTTCTCAAACAGAGAGGGCTAAAACAAATGAAAACAGATAAATGCATCTTTACAAATGAATCGAGGTCAATGTTTCTCGCTATCCATGTTGACGATGGTATTTTAGTCGGAAGCGACTCGAGAAGAATGAATACACTGTTGCAAGACTTAGAGAGGGAATATGGAATTACAAAAACCTATAATCCGGATACTTTTTTGGGAATTGAAGTGAAACGTGAAAATGGTGGAATCACACTTTGTCAAGAAAAGTACATAGAGTCCGTACTTAAAACTTTCAATATGAACGATGCCAAACCTGCAGTGACACCAATGGCGTCAATTGATGTAAAAGAAGATGATGGAAAACAAAACTCTGAAAACAACATGGAATTTCCATATCGTCAAGCGGTGGGAAGCTTACTATTTTTGGCAAACAAAACACGTCCGGACATATCATATGCTGTCGGACATGCCAGTCGTTTTTTGGAGAATCCAAGCAAGAAAAATGTCGTTAGTGTGAAAAGAATCATGCGGTATTTACGTGGAAGCGGCAACGCTGGACTGACATATAAACGAAGTGGAAATATGAACCTCATCGCATACTGTGACGCGGATTATGCAAGTGATCCACTCACGCGGAAAAGCACAACAGGCTATGTTATTTACTTCTGTGGAGCTCCGATCAGCTGGTGTTCTAGAAAACAACCAATTATTGCCCTATCTACGACTGAAGCAGAATACGTGTCGGCTGCCGAATGTGTGAAAGAGTTGTCATACATTAAAAGTTTGATTGAAGAACTGACTTTGAGCGAATTAAAAATCGATCTCAAAGTGGACAATCAAAGTGCGATAAAATTAATGAAAACTGGAGTCGTCCATAAACGTAGCAAACATATAGACGTCCGTTTTCACTACATCCATGAAAAGATTACCGAGGGAATCTTGAACGTTGATTACTGCCCCACGGAAGATCAAATCGCGGATGTGTTTACGAAACCTCTCGATCGAGAGAAGTTCGCAAAATTCATGAACTGTATTATGAATCGAAACAAGTGATTGCAAAATTACTTGCCTATATTTATCTTAACTACATATATATCAACCTATAATCAATAATTAATAATAATTAGCAGTTAGCAATTTTTTACTTAAAACTAAACAAACAAAATATTTAGAGAGGGTGTTGAGAAAAAATATTTTCTTTGTTATTAATAATTTATCATTAATCTTGGCATCATGGCTGTTACTCAGCTCAGAAAACCCTGTATCATTTTTTCTATCAATCAGCACTATTGCTGAGCATTTTTTTCTCTCTCACCTCCTAGAGTAGTCCTCGTTCAGCGCTCATAAGAGCAATTGTTTTGTGTAACTATTTACAAATAAACTGTTTGCCTCCGCTTAGAGGTATCCTAAGCTTTAAACATGCGTTCTACTTTGGGGGTGTTTTCCAAATAATTCAACAGGCTCGAGGAGGAGGGAAAGGGGGTTTTAACCCCCAAAAAAATAAAACTCATCCAATATGATGAAGAATGGTCCGAACCGCAACTCATTACGAGTCCATGCACCGTGGATGATATGCACCAGCGACTCCCAAATCTTGGTGCAAATGATCCACGGTGCGTGGACTCCATGCACCACCCAAAAAAGCAAAAATCAATGAATTAAGGGTGATTTTAAAGTTCACTTAGAGTGTGGACCTTATGCACCAGTCCGACAGGATGACTGGTGCAAACGATCCACAGTGCATAGCAAAAACATCCACGCATGCACTTTCTTGAAATTCCATAAAATCAAAAAACAATCGAATCCCTTAGGTATATATTTCTAGAGGATTGTCTGTACACTATCTAAAAATTTATAAAGTGATAAGGTCGATAAGGATAAAATTCAAGTTAACTATGAGTGTGCACCTTATGCCCCTGTCCGACAGACTGACTGGTGCAAATGATCCACGGTGCAAATCCCCCCCCCCTCCCCAAGAGGGTAGGTAAGGGGGGCCGGTGATCGGACTTTTCGTGGGGCCCGAAAATCCTATGGGCGGCCCTGGATAAGGATAAAATTCAAGTTAACTATGAAAAGGGGCCCCCAAAGGGCACGAATTCGCGACTGCTGTCGTGGGGCCGGGCATAAAGGGGGCCCGGTCCTATGCGTTTTTTTTTTTGTTTTTTTTCCCCCCTCCCTCCAGACTAAGGAGACAGCGGGCCGTAGCAATGGCGGAGCGTCAAGAGAATTCTAGGGGCCTGAGGCAAAGTTAAGTCGGTTTTTTATTGCGCTATTTTTTTTGGGGCCCCCTTTTCACGGCCCTTTGGATCGACGGCCCGAGGAAAATTTAAGTTGGTCCATTAATGGTCATGTGATTTGGGGCCCCCCTGGCACGGCCCTATGCATCGAGAGCCCAAGGAAAATTTAAGTTGGTCCATTAATGGCTTTGTAATTTGGAGCCTTTAGTCACGGTCCTTTGGATCGGGGGCCCCAGGAAAATTTCAGTTGGTCCAGTAATACCCAGTGGCGTAATCTTAGGGGGGACATGACCTATATTCACCCGTCCAATATTTAAGATCGGGGGCAAAGTATCGTTTTGCACCCCTCCAAATTTTTATGAAAAAGAGGAAAGAAAAGGAGGGGAAGAGAAGAGAAGTCCTCTTTTGTTTAAAGTAATGAAAAAATCTACGTTAAGTCCATTAACTTTTGCCGGTCAGTTTTGTGCAATTTTCGTAAGATGAAATTGCTTAAAATATCGTGTGAGAGAACCTGAAATTTTTAAATTTTTCCGGGGGAAGATCCCCGGACCCCCAATTACCGGGGAGTCTCCCCTCGGACCCCCATAGTACATCTATCCACAGGTTGTTTTGCCCCCCCCCCCATCAAAAAAAAGTTCAAGTTTACGCCACTGAGCGGAATATTACCTTAACTGCAGAGATTTGGAGTTAAGTGCTCTTTTACATTACCAAGTGACTTCCAATCGTGAGGAACAGTTTCGTGAAGCCTAATTACATTAATTAACCTTTACGAGGTAAAAATATCAGCTTCATCAAGTTGAAAGTCTATAATGAATAATTCCCGTTATTTTCAGGAAATGAAGACAAAATACGTAAAATCTAATAATGACGTATGTAAATTTGGTGCAATTCTGTACGATGAAATTGCAAAAATATCGTCTGAGTGAACCTGAATTTTCAATGTAACTTTTGAATTTTTTTTTGTATAACTTCGAAACTTCTAAACCAAATTATTTCTAATTTTTGGCAGTTCATCCTTAGGCAGTGACAAAGGTTTATGCAAAGTTTCGTGAAAATCGATCAATATTTACTGCCACTTCTCGCGTGCACAAACTGAGATCGTCGAGCGTCACATACATACAGCAACGATAGCATAAGGTGCTTTGCCATAGAATAAGAAGGGGAACAGAAGCGAAACTCCCATAAGAGACAATGGGTCACTCGGATAGGCTTAGTTTTGCTTAGCTATGGTTAGTACGCTGGGAACCATTTCAAAAAGCCCGCGCGCGCAAAACCGATGCCAGAGCGCTCAGAGCCTGAGAAAACATTGTACTTCGTGTTTGTTTACATGCTGGTGGACCACCGTGTACTAACCAGGTCGGCCATGATACCGTGACCCAAACCGGGTCGCAGTTTCGCTTCTGTTCCTCTTCTTATTCTAGGGCTTTACTACGCGACAGCACCTAATAAACATAGAAAACAAAAACGCCCCTCCCCCTTCACCAAACCACTCGCGGGCCCAGCGGAACAAATAGGAGGAGCGGGGAATTCGCTACGCCGTTTCAATATCAATCAACGCACTAAACTTTCTTCGTCAGATGATCCCGCCACATCTCTCTCTCACCCACAGCGCTAGCGCTGTCTCACGAGTCCGATCGGTCGCCGGATCAGCTGACGAGAAGTTAACTCGACATCAAATAAAAAAAAAAAAGCGGCCATTTCAAACTTATTCGTGTTACAATACATTGTTAAAGTCCTCCCTCCACCTCGAACCAAATGGGGCTATTGCACATTTTGCTATAAGCGATTTAATAGTCGATTGTGGCGTAAAAACCTCAAAAAATAACGATGGCGGCACTAAAAACTTCCAAAATCCACTCCTAAACTCTATGAACGTAGTTATTTGCGCGAGCGTAATGGTGGCCGAAGGCACTAACAATGGGAGATTCCTATCTTAATTTCGTCACTCTTTCTATGTTGACAAGGATGATTCACAGAGTAATTAGTCATCAGAGTGATGATCCACATCCGATGAATGGTACCGCAACACCTAGTGACACCGGTGTCAAATGAAAGTCGTCTCTTATTGGTCACTTCTCGATGGAGTTACAGTATTGTTAGATGGGAATCTCCCATTGTTAGTGCCTTCGGCCACCATTATGCTCGCGCAAATAACTGCGTTTATTGAGTTTAGGAGTGGATTTTGGAAGTTTTTAGTGCCGCCATCATTATGTTTTGAGGTTTTTACGCCATAATCGACTATTAAATCGCTTAAAGAAAAAGTGTGCAATAGCCCCATTAACACTATCTCTTATGGAGCGTCGCTCTACAAACCGATTTTATTTAAAATTTTTTTAGTGTCGAGTCTCGCATATGTTGTACAGTATAGTATAATATACATTAAACCCGAAAATTGTATCAATTTAGGGCGTCGGTTCTTTAATAATTAAAGTTAACGGTCGGTCGGTCATTGTGGGGAGGGGGAAGGGGGGAAAGGGGGGAAAGGGGGGGACAGGACTGCAAAAAAAACCTCCGTTATAATGAATATTTGTCAAAACTGCAACTTTTTATCTCAACTCGTTCAAAAGTTAGACGGGGGGGGGTGAATGGGGGGGGGCTGGACTCCCCCAGAATAAGTGTCATCCATATTTATGAAAATTAATATTTATGAAGATTAAAATGGGGGGGGGAGAATTAAAAAAAACACCGAAGAAAAATACCAGGGACCATAACTCTTTCTGATTTTAGTAATTTTCAGAATAAAACGGCCTTTCGAACGAAGTATATCACAGGAAAAAGTTTGATGCTTGAGATCTTTGAGATAGCCCCCCTGGGAGGGCTCGAGGAGGAGGGCAAGGGGTTTTAACCCCCAGAAAAATAAAACTCATCCAATATGATGAAGAATGGTCCGAACCGCAACTCATTACGAGTCCATGCACCGTGGATGATATGCACCAGCGACTCCCAAATCTTGGTGCAAATGATCCACGGTGCGTGGACTCCATGCACCATCCAAAAAGCAAAAATCAATGAATTAAGGGTGATTTTAAAGTTCACTTAGAGTGTGGACCTTATGCACCAGTCCGACAGGATGACTGGTGCAAACGATCCACAGTGCATAGCAATAAACATCCACGCATGCACTTTCTTGAAATTCCATAAAATCAAAAAACAATCGAATCCCTTAGGTATATATTTCTAGAGGATTGTCTGTACACTATCTCAAAATTATAAAGTGATAAGGTCGATAAGGATAAAATTCAAGTTAACTATGAGTGTGCACCTTATGCACCTGTCCGACAGACTGACTGGTGCAAATGATCCACGGTGCAAATGCCCCCCCCCCCCTCCCAGTCAAGAGGGTAGGTAAGGGGGGCCGGTGATCGGACTTTTCGTGGGGCCCGAAAATCCTATGGGCGGCCCTGGATAAGGATAAAATTCAAGTTAACTATGCAAAGGCGCCCAAAGGGCACGAATTCGCGACTGCTGTCGTGGGGCCCGGGCATAAAGGGGGCCCGGGCTCCTATGCGTTTTTTTTTTTTTTTTTTGTTCCCCCTCCCTCCAGACTAAGGAGACAGCGGGCCGTAGCAATGGCGGAGCGTCAAGAGAATTCTAGGGGCCTGAGGCAAAGTTAAGTCGGTTTATTATTGCGCTATTTTTTTGGGCCCCTTGTCACGGCCCTTTGGATCGACGGCCCGAGGAAAATTTAAGTTGGTCCATTAATGGTCATGTGATTTGGGGCCCCTCTGGCACGGCCCTATGCATCGAGAGCCCAAGGAAAATTTAAGTTGGTCCATTAATGGCTTTGTAATTTGGAGCCTTTAGTCACGGTCCTTTGGATCGGGGGCCCGAGGAAAATTTCAGTTGGTCCAGTAATACCCAGTGGCGTAATCTTAGGGGGGACATGACCTATATTCACCCGTCCAATATTTAAGATCGGGGGCAAAGTATCGTTTTGCACCCCTCCAAATTTTGATGAAAAAGAGGAAAGAAAAGGAGGGGAAGAGAAGAGAAGTCCTCTTTTGTTAACGTAATGAAGAAAATCTACGTTAAGTCCATTAACTTTTGCCGGTCAGTTTTGTGCAATTTTCGTAAGATGAAATTGCTTAAAATATCGTGTGAGAGAACCTGAATTTTCAAATTTTTCCGGGGGAAGATCCCCGGACCCCCAATTACCGGGGAGTCTCCCCTCGGACCCCCCATAGTACATCTATCCACAGGTTGTTTTGCCCCCCCCCCCATCAAAAAACGTTCAAGTTTACGCCACTGAGCGGAATATTACCTTAACTGCAGAGATTTGGAGTTAAGTGCTCTTTTTACATTACCAAGTGACTTCCAATCGTGAGGAACAGTTTCGTGAAGCCTAATTACATTAATTAACCTTTACGAGGTAAAAATATCAGCTTCATCAAGTTGAAAGTCTATAATGAATAATTCCCGTTATTTTCAGGAAATGAAGACAAAATACGTAAAATCTAATAATGACGTATGTAAATTTGGTGCAATTCTGTACGATGAAATTGCAAAAATATCGTCTGAGTGAACCTGAATTTTCAATGTAACTTTTGAATTTTTTTTTTGTATAACTTCGAAACTTCTAAACCAAATTATTTCTAATTTTTGGCAGTTCATCCTTAGGCAGTGACAAAGGTTTATGCAAAGTTTCGTGAAAATCGATCAATATTTACTGCCACTTCTCGCGTGCACAAACTGAGATCGTCGAGCGTCACATACATACAGCAACGATAGCATAAGGTGCTTTGCCATAGAATAAGAAGGGGAACAGAAGCGAAACTCCCATAAGAGACAATGGGTCACTCGGATAGGCTTAGTTTTGCTTAGCTATGGTTAGTACGCTGGGAACCATTTCAAAAAGCCCGCGCGCGCAAAACCGATGCCAGAGCGCTCAGAGCCTGAGAAAACATTGTACTTCGTGTTTGTTTACATGCTGGTGGACCACCGTGTACTAACCAGGTCGGCCATGATACCGTGACCCAAACCGGGTCGCAGTTTCGCTTCTGTTCCTCTTCTTATTCTATGGCTTTACTACGCGACAGCACCTAATAAACATAGAAAACAAAAACGCCCCTCCCCCTTCACCAAACCACTCGCGGGCCCAGCGGAACAAATAGGAGGAGCGGGGAATTCGCTACGCCGTTTCAATATCAATCAACGCACTAAACTTTCTTCGTCAGATGATCCCGCCACATCTCTCTCTCACCCACAGCGCTAGCGCTGTCTCACGAGTCCGATCGGTCGCCGGATCAGCTGACGAGAAGTTAACTCGACATCAAATAAAAAAAAAAAAGCGGCCATTTCAAACTTATTCGTGTTACAATACATTGTTAAAGTCCTCCCTCCACCTCGAACCAAATGGGGCTATTGCACATTTTTGCTATAAGCGATTTAATAGTCGATTGTGGCGTAAAAACCTCAAAAAATAACGATGGCGGCACTAAAAACTTCCAAAATCCACTCCTAAACTCTATGAACGTAGTTATTTGCGCGAGCGTAATGGTGGCCGAAGGCACTAACAATGGGAGATTCCTATCTTAATTTCGTCACTCTTTCTATGTTGACAAGGATGATTCACAGAGTAATTAGTCATCAGAGTGATGATCCACATCCGATGAATGGTACCGCAACACCTAGTGACACCGGTGTCAAATGAAAGTCGTCTCTTATTGGTCACTTCTCGATGGAGTTACAGTATTGTTAGATGGGAATCTCCCATTGTTAGTGCCTTCGGCCACCATTATGCTCGCGCAAATAACTGCGTTTATTGAGTTTAGGAGTGGATTTTGGAAGTTTTTAGTGCCGCCATCATTATGTTTTGAGGTTTTTACGCCATAATCGACTATTAAATCGCTTAAAGCAAAAGTGTGCAATAGCCCCATTAACACTATCTCTTATGGAGCGTCGCTCTACAAACCGATTTTAGTTAAATTTTTTAGTGTCGAGTCTCGCATATGTTGTACAGTATAGTATAATATACATTAAACCCGAAAATTGTATCAATTTAGGGCGTCGGTTCTTTAATAATTAAAGTTAACGGTCGGTCGGTCATTGTGGGGAGGGGGAAGGGGGGAAAGGGGGGAAAGGGGGGGACAGGACTGCAAAAAAAACCTCCGTTATAATGAATATTTGTCAAAACTGCAACTTTTTATCTCAACTCGTTCAAAAGTTAGACGGGGGGGGGTGAATGGGGGGGGGCTGGACTCCCCCAGAATAAGTGTCATCCATATTTATGAAAATTAATATTTATGAAGATTAAAATGGGGGGGGGGAGAATTAAAAAAAACACCGAAGAAAAATACCAGGGACCATAACTCTTTCTGATTTTAGTAATTTTCAGAATAAAACGGCCTTTCGAACGAAGTATATCACAGGAAAAAGTTTGATGCTTGAGATCTTTGAGATAGCCCCCCTGGGAGGGCTCGAGGAGGAGGGCAAGGGGTTTTAACCCCCAGAAAAATAAAACTCATCCAATATGATGAAGAATGGTCCGAACCGCAACTCATTACGAGTCCATGCACCGTGGATGATATGCACCAGCGACTCCCAAATCTTGGTGCAAATGATCCACGGTGCGTGGACTCCATGCACCATCCAAAAAGCAAAAATCAATGAATTAAGGGTGATTTTAAAGTTCACTTAGAGTGTGGACCTTATGCACCAGTCCGACAGGATGACTGGTGCAAACGATCCACAGTGCATAGCAATAAACATCCACGCATGCACTTTCTTGAAATTCCATAAAATCAAAAAACAATCGAATCCCTTAGGTATATATCTCTAGAGGATTGTCTGTACACTATCTCAAAATTATAAAGTGATAAGGTCGATAAGGATAAAATTCAAGTTAACTATGAGTGTGCACCTTATGCACCTGTCCGACAGACTGACTGGTGCAAATGATCCACGGTGCAAATGCCCCCCCCCCTCCCAGTCAAGAGGGTAGGTAAGGGGGGCCGGTGATCGGACTTTTCGTGGGGCCCGAAAATCCTATGGGCGGCCCTGGATAAGGATAAAATTCAAGTTAACTATGCAAAGGCGCCCAAAGGGCACGAATTCGCGACTGCTGTCGTGGGGCCCGGGCATAAAGGGGGCCCGGGCTCCTATGCGTTTTTTTTTTTTGTTTTTGTTCCCCCTCCCTCCAGACTAAGGAGACAGCGGGCCGTAGCAATGGCGGAGCGTCAAGAGAATTCTAGGGGCCTGAGGCAAAGTTAAGTCGGTTTATTATTGCGCTATTTTTTTGGGCCCCTTGTCACGGCCCTTTGGATCGACGGCCCGAGGAAAATTTAAGTTGGTCCATTAATGGTCATGTGATTTGGGGCCCCTCTGGCACGGCCCTATGCATCGAGAGCCCAAGGAAAATTTAAGTTGGTCCATTAATGGCTTTGTAATTTGGAGCCTTTAGTCACGGTCCTTTGGATCGGGGGCCCGAGGAAAATTTCAGTTGGTCCAGTAATACCCAGTGGCGTAATCTTAGGGGGGACATGACCTATATTCACCCGTCCAATATTTAAGATCGGGGGCAAAGTATCGTTTTGCACCCCTCCAAATTTTGATGAAAAAGAGGAAAGAAAAGGAGGGGAAGAGAAGAGAAGTCCTCTTTTGTTAACGTAATGAAGAAAATCTACGTTAAGTCCATTAACTTTTGCCGGTCAGTTTTGTGCAATTTTCGTAAGATGAAATTGCTTAAAATATCGTGTGAGAGAACCTGAATTTTCAAATTTTTCCGGGGGAAGATCCCCGGACCCCCAATTACCGGGGAGTCTCCCCTCGGACCCCCCATAGTACATCTATCCACAGGTTGTTTTGCCCCCCCCCCCCCCCCATCAAAAAACGTTCAAGTTTACGCCACTGAGCGGAATATTACCTTAACTGCAGAGATTTGGAGTTAAGTGCTCTTTTTACATTACCAAGTGACTTCCAATCGTGAGGAACAGTTTCGTGAAGCCTAATTACATTAATTAACCTTTACGAGGTAAAAATATCAGCTTCATCAAGTTGAAAGTCTATAATGAATAATTCCCGTTATTTTCAGGAAATGAAGACAAAATACGTAAAATCTAATAATGACGTATGTAAATTTGGTGCAATTCTGTACGATGAAATTGCAAAAATATCGTCTGAGTGAACCTGAATTTTCAATGTAACTTTTGAATTTTTTTTTTGTATAACTTCGAAACTTCTAAACCAAATTATTTCTAATTTTTGGCAGTTCATCCTTAGGCAGTGACAAAGGTTTATGCAAAGTTTCGTGAAAATCGATCAATATTTACTGCCACTTCTCGCGTGCACAAACTGAGATCGTCGAGCGTCACATACATACAGCAACGATAGCATAAGGTGCTTTGCCATAGAATAAGAAGGGGAACAGAAGCGAAACTCCCATAAGAGACAATGGGTCACTCGGATAGGCTTAGTTTTGCTTAGCTATGGTTAGTACGCTGGGAACCATTTCAAAAAGCCCGCGCGCGCAAAACCGATGCCAGAGCGCTCAGAGCCTGAGAAAACATTGTACTTCGTGTTTGTTTACATGCTGGTGGACCACCGTGTACTAACCAGGTCGGCCATGATACCGTGACCCAAACCGGGTCGCAGTTTCGCTTCTGTTCCTCTTCTTATTCTATGGCTTTACTACGCGACAGCACCTAATAAACATAGAAAACAAAAACGCCCCTCCCCCTTCACCAAACCACTCGCGGGCCCAGCGGAACAAATAGGAGGAGCGGGGAATTCGCTACGCCGTTTCAATATCAATCAACGCACTAAACTTTCTTCGTCAGATGATCCCGCCACATCTCTCTCTCACCCACAGCGCTAGCGCTGTCTCACGAGTCCGATCGGTCGCCGGATCAGCTGACGAGAAGTTAACTCGACATCAAATAAAAAAAAAAAAGCGGCCATTTCAAACTTATTCGTGTTACAATACATTGTTAAAGTCCTCCCTCCACCTCGAACCAAAGGGGGCTATTGCACATTTTTGCTATAAGCGATTTAATAGTCGATTGTGGCGTAAAAACCTCAAAAAATAACGATGGCGGCACTAAAAACTTCCAAAATCCACTCCTAAACTCTATGAACGTAGTTATTTGCGCGAGCGTAATGGTGGCCGAAGGCACTAACAATGGGAGATTCCTATCTTAATTTCGTCACTCTTTCTATGTTGACAAGGATGATTCACAGAGTAATTAGTCATCAGAGTGATGATCCACATCCGATGAATGGTACCGCAACACCTAGTGACACCGGTGTCAAATGAAAGTCGTCTCTTATTGGTCACTTCTCGATGGAGTTACAGTATTGTTAGATGGGAATCTCCCATTGTTAGTGCCTTCGGCCCCATTATGCTCGCGCAAATAACTGCGTTTATTGAGTTTAGGAGTGGATTTTGGAAGTTTTTAGTGCCGCCATCATTATGTTTTGAGGTTTTTACGCCATAATCGACTATTAAATCGCTTAAAGCAAAAGTGTGCAATAGCCCCATTAACACTATCTCTTATGGAGCGTCGCTCTAAAAACCCGATTTTAGTTAAATTTTTTAGTGTCGAGTCTCGCATATGTTGTACAGTATAGTATAATATACATTAAACCCAAAAATTGTATCAATTTAGGGCGTCGGTTCTTTAATAATTAAAGTTAACGGTCGGTCGGTCATTTGGGGAGGGGGAAGGGGGGAAAGGGGGGAAAGGGGGGGACAGGACTGAAAAAAAAAAACCTCCGTTATAATGAATTTTGTCAAAACTGCAACTTTTTATCTCAACTCGTTCAAAAGTTAGACGGGGGGGGGTAAATGGGGGGGGGCTGGACCCCCCCAGAATAAGTGTCATCCATATTTATAAAAATTAATATTTATAAAGATTAAAATGGGGGGGGGGAGAATTAAAAAAAAAACCGAAAAAAAATACCAGGGACCATAACTCTTTCTGATTTTAGTAATTTTCAGAATAAAACGGCCTTTCGAACGAAGTATATCACAGGAAAAAGTTTGATGCTTGAGATCTTTGAGATAGCCCCCCTGGGAGGGCTCGAGGAGGAGGGCAAGGGGTTTTAACCCCCAAAAAAATAAAACTCATCCAATATGATGAAGAATGGTCCGAACCGCAACTCATTACGAGTCCATGCACCGGGGATGATATGCACCAGCGACCCCCAAAATCTTGGTGCAAATGATCCACGGTGCGTGGACTCCATGCACCATCCAAAAAGAAAAAATCAATGAATTAAGGGTGATTTTAAAGTTCACTTAGAGTGTGGACCTTATGCACCAGTCCGACAGGATGACTGGTGCAAACGATCCACAGTGCATAGCAATAAACATCCACGCATGCACTTTCTTGAAATTCCATAAAATCAAAAAACAATCGAATCCCTTAGGTATATTTTCTAGAGGATTGTCTGTACACTATCTCAAAATTATAAAGTGATAAGGTCGATAAGGATAAAATTCAAGTTAACTATGAGTGTGCACCTTATGCCCCTGTCCGACAGACTGACTGGTGCAAATGATCCACGGTGCAAATGCCCCCCCCCCCTCCCAGTCAAGAGGGTAGGTAAGGGGGGCCGGTGATCGGACTTTTCGTGGGGCCCGAAAATCCTATGGGCGGCCCTGGATAAGGATAAAATTCAAGTTAACTATGCAAAGGCCCCCAAAAGGGCACGAATTCGCGACTGCTGTCGGGGGGGGCCCGGGCAAAAAGGGGGGCCCGGGCTCCTATGCTTTTTTTTTTTTTGTTTTTTTTCCCCCCCTCCCTCCAGACTAAGGAGACAGCGGGCCGTAGCAATGGCGGAGCGTCAAGAGAATTCTAGGGGCCTGAGGCAAAGTTAAGTCGGTTTATTATTGCGCTATTTTTTTGGGCCCCTTGTCACGGCCCTTTGGATCGACGGCCCGAGGAAAATTTAAGTTGGTCCATTAATGGTCATGTGTTTTGGGGGCCCCCTCTGGCACGGCCCTATGCATCGAGACCCCAAAGGGAAAATTTAAGTTGGTCCATTAATGGCTTTGTAATTTGGAGCCTTTAGTCACGGCCCTTTGGATCGGGGGCCCGAGGAAAATTTCAGTTGGTCCAGTAATACCCAGTGGCGTAATCTTAGGGGGGACATGACCTATATTCACCCGTCCAATTTTTAAGATCGGGGGCAAAGTATCGTTTTGCACCCCTCCAAATTTTGATGAAAAAGAGGAAAGAAAAGGAGGGGAAGAAAGAGAAGTCCTCTTTTGTTAACGTAATGAAGAAAATCTACGTTAAGTCCATTAACTTTTGCCGGTCAGTTTTGTGCAATTTTCGTAAGATAAAATTGCTTAAAATATCGTGTGAGAGAACCTGAATTTTAAAATTTTTTCCCGGGGGGAAGACCCCCGGGACCCCCAATTACCGGGGAGTCTCCCCTCGGACCCCCCATAGTACATCTATCCACAGGTTGTTTTCCCCCCCCCCCCCATCAAAAAACGTTCAAGTTTACGCCACTGAGCGGAATATTCCCTTTAACTGCAGAGATTTGGATTTAAAGTGCTTTTTTTACATTACCAAGTGACTTCCAATCGTGAGGAACAGTTTCGTGAAGCCTAATTACATTAATTAACCTTTACGAGGTAAAAATATCAGCTTCATCAAGTTGAAAGTCTTAATGAATAATTCCCGTTATTTTCAGGAAATGAAGACAAAATACGTAAAATCTAATAATGACGTATGTAAATTTGGTGCAATTCTGTACGATGAAATTGCAAAAATATCGTCTGAGTGAACCTGAATTTTCAATGTAACTTTTAAATTTTTTTTTTTGTATAACTTCGAAACTTCTAAACCAAATTATTTCAAATTTTTGGCAGTTCATCCTTAGGCAGTGACAAAGGTTTATGCAAAGTTTCGTGAAAATCGATCAATATTTACTGCCACTTCTCGCGTGCACAAACTGAGATCGTCGAGCGTCACATACATACAGCAACGATAGCATAAGGTGCTTTGCCATAGAATAAGAAGGGGAACAGAAGCGAAACTCCCATAAGAGACAATGGGTCACTCGGATAGGCTTAGTTTTGCTTAGCTATGGTTAGTACGCTGGGAACCATTTCAAAAAGCCCGCGCGCGAAAAACCGATGCCAGAGCGCTCAGAGCCTGAGAAAACATTGTACTTCGTTTTGTTTACATGCTGGTGGACCACCGTGTACTAACCAGGTCGGCCATGATACCGTGCCCCAAAAACCGGGTCGCAGTTTCGCTTCTGTTCCTCTTCTTATTCTATGGCTTTACTACGCGACAGCACCTAATAAACATAGAAAAAAAAAAACGCCCCTCCCCCTTCACCAAACCACTCGCGGGCCCAGCGGAACAAATAGGAGGAGCGGGGAATTCGCTACGCCGTTTCAATATCAATCAACGCACTAAACTTTCTTCGTCAGATGATCCCGCCCATCTCTCTCTCACCCAAAAGCGCTAGCGCTGTCTCACGAGTCCGATCGGTCGCCGGATCAGCTGACGAGAAGTTAACTCGACATCAAAAAAAAAAAAAAAAGCGGCCATTTCAAACTTATTCGTGTTACAATACATTGTTAAAGTCCTCCCTCCACCTCGAACCAAATGGGGCTATTGCACATTTTTGCTATAAGCGATTTAATAGTCGATTGTGGCGTAAAAACCTCAAAAAATAACGATGGCGGCACTAAAAACTTCCAAAATCCACTCCTAAACTCTATGAACGTAGTTATTTGCGCGAGCGTAATGGTGGCCGAAGGCACTAACAATGGGAGATTCCTATCTTAATTTCGTCACTCTTTCTATGTTGACAAGGATGATTCACAGAGTAATTAGTCATCAGAGTGATGATCCACATCCGATGAATGGTACCGCAAACCTAGTGACACCGGTGTCAAATGAAAGTCGTCTCTTATTGGTCACTTCTCGATGGAGTTACAGTATTGTTAGATGGGAATCTCCCATTGTTAGTGCCTTCGGCCACCATTATGCTCGCGCAAATAACTGCGTTTATTGAGTTTAGGAGTGGATTTTGGAAGTTTTTAGTGCCGCCATCATTATGTTTTGAGGTTTTTACGCCATAATCGACTATTAAATCGCTTAAAGCAAAAGTGTGCAATAGCCCCATTAACACTATCTCTTATGGAGCGTCGCTCTACAAACCGATTTTAGTTAAATTTTTTAGTGTCGAGTCTCGCATATGTTGTACAGTATAGTAAATATACATTAAACCCGAAAATTGTATCAATTTAGGGCGTGGGTTTCTTTAATAATTAAAGTTAACGGTCGGTCGGTCATTGTGGGGAGGGGGGGGGGGGGGGAAAGGGGAAAAAGGGGGGGAAAAGGGGGGGGGAAAGGGGGGGGGAAAGGGGGGACAGGACGGGAAAAAAAAAAAAACCTCCGTTATAATGAATATTTGTCAAAACTGCAACTTTTTATCTCAACTCGTTCAAAAGTTAGACGGGGGGGGTGAATGGGGGGGGGGGGCTGGCCCCCCCAGAATAAGTGTCATCCATATTTATGAAGATTAATCCAAACAGCAACTTTTCATCTCAACTCGTTCAAAAGTTCGGCGGGGGGGGGGGGGTGAGGGGGGCACGCCCGTTTTCGGGAGGGGGGGGAGGGAAAAAAAAAAAACCTCCGGAATAATAAATATTGGTCAAAACTGCAACTTTTTATCTCAATTTGTTCTAAAGTTAGACGGGGGGCGGGCACAGGGAAATTGGGGGGGGGGGGGGTTTGATCTCCCCCAAAATAATTGTCATCCATATTTATGAAGATTAATCCAAACAGCAACTTTTTATCTCTACTCGTTCAAAAGTTCGGCACGGGGGGGGGGGAAGCACGCCCGTTTTCGGGGGGGGGGGAGGGGGGATAGGACTAAAAAAAAAACCTCCAGAATAATGAATTTTGGTCAAAACTGCAATTTTTTAATCTCAACTCGTTCAAAAGTTAGAGGGGGGGGGGGGCTCGGAAGGAAGGGGGGGGGGGGGTGGACCCCCCCAAAATATTTGTCATCCATATTTATGAAGATTAATCCAAACAGCAACCTTTTATCTCAACTCGTTCAAAAGTTCGGCGCAGGGGGGGGGCACGGTCGTTCTTTGGGGGGGGAGGGGGGATAGGACCCCAAAAAAAAAACCTCCGGAATAATGAAAAACGGCAACTTTTTATCTCAACTCGTTCAAAAGTTAGACGGGCTGGGGGGGGGGGGGGTGGGGCACGGGGGAATGGGTGGGGCACGAGGGAATGGGGGGGGGACTCCCCAAAATAATTGTCATCCATTTTTATGAAGATTAATCCAAACAGCAATTTTTTATCTCAACTCGTTCAAAAGTTCGGCGGGGGGGGGGGCCCGCCCTTTTTTTGGGAGGGGGGAGGGGGGATAGAACTAAAAAAAAAATTCATGAATTAATGAATATTCGTCAAAACTGATGCTTTTATGTCAACTCATTCAAAGGTTGAAGGGGGAAAGGGGGGAACGGGGGAATTGGGGGTAGTGGGATTGCCCAAAATAGTTGTCATCCATATTTATGAAACTTAATCCAAAACGCAATTTTTTATCTCAACTCAAAAAAAAAGGTTTTTCTCATTACAAACGTCGAATTCGAAACAGAACCGGCAACCATGCGTACGGTCGACGCGAATACAGCGATCGGAGGCGAAGATGTAAAAATGATATTAAATGATTTTTATAGTCAGGCGATTTAAAACGATAAATCGACCGCGACTCGCGTTGAAGCGAGATGGCATCACGCACACAAAACATTTCCGCAGAGGGGGAAGAGCGCGGGGAAGAGCAAGTACGGGTTTTTCACTGGGTTTGTATTAATGTTAGTGCCCCTTAAGAGGGCGGCTTTTTGTCGCCAAAAAATTTGCCGGAGTTGAAGAGTGATTTTAAAACATTGTCTTCAAAAAAGTAAAAAAAAAAAAAAAAGGAATTGGGGGGGGGGGGGGGTTTTGGGCTCCCCCAAAATAATTGTCATCCATATTTATGAAGATTAATCCAAACAGCAACTTTTTATCTCTACTCGTTCGAAAGTTCGGCACGGGGGGAGGGGGGGGCACGCCCGTTTTCGGGAGGGGGGAGGGGGGATAGGACTACAAAAAAAAACCTCCGGAATAATGAAGATTGGTCAAAACTGAAACTTTTTTTTCTCAACTCGTTCAAAAGTTAGACGGAAGGGGCACGGGTGAATGGGAGGGGGGGGGGGGTGGACTCCCCCAAAAAAATTATCATCCATATTTATGAAGATTAATCCAAACAGCAACCTTTTATCTCAACTCGTTCAAAAGTTCGGCGGGGGGGGGTACGCCCGTTTTTGGGGGGGGGGGGGGGGATAGGACTAAAACAAAAACCCCCGGAATAATGAATATTGGTCAAAAAATGCAACTTTTTATCTCAACTCGTTCAAAAATTAGACGGGCGGGGGGGGGGGAGGGGGCACGGGGGAGTGGGTAGGGGGGCACGGGGGAATGGGGGGACTCCCCCAAAATAATTGCCATCCATATTTATGAAGATTAATCCAAACAGCAACTTTTAATCTCAACTCGTTCAAAAGTTCGGCGCGGGAAGGGGAGGGGGGCACGCCCGTTTTTGGGAGAGGGGAGGGGGGATAGGACTAAAAAAAAAAAAAAAATTAATTAATGAATATTCGTCAAAACTGATGGAAGGGGAACGGGGGAATTGGGGGGGTGGGATTGCCCAAAATAGTTGTCATCCATATTTATGAAACTTAATCCAAAACGCAACTTTTTTTCTCAACTCAACACAAAAGACATAACAAAGTTAACTCGACATCAAATAAAAAAAAACAAAAATAAAAAAAAAAAAAAAAAAAAAAAAAAAAAAAAAAAAAAAAAAAAAAAAAACATGCCAATCGGAGATAACAGGAGTTTCGTTACACCCTGTACAATCAAGACACGCGACTTTCGTTACACCCTGTATAGTCAAAGAACTCGCAACTCGTTACATACCATCCTTCGCGCAACTAAAAAAAAAAAAAAAAAAAAAAAGCAAAAATTAACACGCCTCGGGAAAAAACGCCGGATCAGCTGACGAAAAGAGGAAGAAGAGGATATCAAATCTGACACCGAAATGACGCAATACCTATCTGCTTCTCGCTCGCACTCTCTCTCGCACCCCTTGTCCTTAGGGGAAAAAAAGCGACTTTCGGACCGCGATAACTCGGCCGGGGACCGGCGGATCGCGGAAAGCTTTCTTAGCTGACCTGAATCCGCGGGGGCGGAGGTCCACCGAAAATCTCGTCCCGATCGGTCCGGTCAGATCGGAGATACGCTGATGAATGAAAACGAGTCAGTGAGTGTGTCCCCCTTACGCTTTATATATTTGATGATATTGTTACCAGTTCGAATGCCTTGCGATTTCTTTTTTTACATGTATCATGTATCATCAGCTGTTTTAGAGTTGCTCATAGGAATCAATGCAAAACATACAATTTTTAACCTTTCATTTTCTTTAAACGTGTATAATTATGGCGCGTGGGAAGATCAATCAGTCGCCGCAGCGTCACCCTTTCATTCTGTCAATGCTGCACTTTGTCCCTTTTAAGCTTATGTATATGTTCGTATCCAAGGAGCATAGGCGGAACAAGGAATTTTTCTGGGGGGGGGCTGAGTTCCAAGGGATCTTAGAGACACCTCAAGACCGCCCCCCTCCAAGAGGGGTATACCTTGACCCCCCCCCCCCCCCCAAATTACTTAGGCGTATGATGTACTTACAGTTACAGTCGAAGAATTAAAAAATGTCAGATAACGTCCTGGATTTTGACTTAAGTAGGCCACATGCGATGCTTTTTACTGTGATAGGTATCGCAGGTAGTCTACTTGAACCAAAATATAAGGCGGCATCTGACATTCTTTTGTAGACTGTAAGTACCTATATCATACACACCTAAGTTAAGATATGAAATAAATTGTACTCATATAGCTATTAGCTGGGGTGCGAAACAATTAGGCAATCACAAAATTAAATGATAAACATCATATACTGCAATATATATATATATTTTTTTGTTGTGGGTAAACGTTTTTTTGTTTCCAAAATTTTCTGGGGGGGGGGGGGGGGGGGGCCCCCTATTTCCGCCTATGCCAAGGAGTGCACTATAAAAACATCCAAAAATTCGACCCATGGGCGGAGCCAGCAATTTGGCAACTGTGGATGCTTCCCATTGGAATCCATGAGAAAAAATCGATTGTTGAGGAGGACATGGCCCAATATCTAATCTATTGTTTCTCATACATTCAAATTTGTAGAATCCACAGCTGCCAAATTGCTGGGTCGCCCATGATTCGACCTTCTACGCAAGTATAACGGTACGAAATAAAATGTTGCTAAAATGCACGCGACAAACTGCTATCAAAATTACATCAACGGAATGAAACATAAACTCGATACTTAACTTCGGCCAAAAAAAAGCTAAACTACCTACAGCATTATTCGGCCAAATACGAAAACAAAAATGTCAATAAGTATTCCTGTGCAACTTTTAGAAATTATGGTTATCTTGGACTACGTACGATCATGAGTAAAATGTTAGTCCAACACAAAACGTTATATTACTGCTCACTTAAAACAATTTCCTTCTCCTCTACTAACGGAGAAGCATTAAAAGAAGTAAGTAAAATGTGTTGTGTACACAAAAAATCAGTGACATAGCGTGCAATTTGGGAACGTTCTACTCTGTCCAATTAAACGATTGTAAAAGATCGAATGAGGAAGTGTTCACCGAACAACCAATAGACTGTTTTAGTAGAGTGATATACCGTATCGATTGCCGTCCGAGGGCTTCTGGCTCCACACAGACTCTGATTCAATGCATTTTCCCCATAAGCGGATTTTTGAACGGAAATTTAGACTATTAAATCAAAAAAATTAATGCGACCTTTTTGCGATTATAAGTTCTACGTCCTCGAAAATGCTTAATACTGCCTATTTTCACCCGTGAAACTGCCAAAATCAACAAGATATTACAGATTAAACGATGCATTTGGAGGTTGGAATCACCAAAATGTTATTGTTGTTGGTGTGGAATTGGCGGGATTTCGGGCGATTCTAACCTACAAATGCAACATTAATCTTTAATATCTTATTGATTTCGGCAGTTTTAGTCAAGGAACCAGGCATAATTAAGCATATTCGAGGACGTAGAATTCATAATCGCAAAAAGGTCGCATTAATTGTTTGATTTAAAATCCGTACAAAAGTTCGCTTATGGGGAAACTACATTGAACCAGAGTTTTTTTAGAACTAAAGGCCCTCGGACGGCAATCGATATGGTATATCGCTCTACTAAAACAGTCTACAGGGTGGCGCAAACGTCCGCCCCCTTTTATTTTTTGAACGGCTGCAGATGAAAAATTGAAAATTTGGGGTCTTCCATAACTTTTTGAGAGCTTTCGCGTGAGGGGGTCAACATTTCCAAAATTACTCCCCTTAGGGGGGGAAAGGCGCCCAACTCAAAATTTTCAAGGGGCTACCCCTATCTTGTGATTGCTAATTCAAAAGAACATTAAATTCTAAGACTTTTAGCACAAACCGGAGGTCAATATCGTTTTTCGTTTTCGATTTATTGAAGATCAAAGTTCGATTTGGACCCATTTTCAAAATATCATTACTCCTATGTAAAAAGTCGGAATTTAAAAAATCAGTAGTCTTAAATACTCTAAAAAGCAAGTACTTCCTGAAAAAATACTGCTGTGGCATAAATGTATTCAAAACTTGATTTTACAGCCCCAAAAATTTCTAACGTTTTTACGCTCCCAGGGGGACTGTCTCAAAAATTCCTAAAGACGGACCCTATCGAGTGAGACGTCGATAAAACAGGCGTAAAAAAATGATAATTTTGGCGCAATTCAAAGGTCAATAGCATTTTTCGAATTCGAGATATCGATCTTTGAAAATCTACCTTTGACAATAAAAAAAGAAAATAAAAGGGGGAGAACGGACTTTTGCGCCACTCTGTATACTCCGAACTTTTTCACAAATTTGAATAGAAGAGCTGCAACGTTGCTAAATTGCACGCTACACCACTGACAGGATCAAAAAAAAAAATTGGGAACAAAGCAGAAAAGAAAAGAGCAAAAGGAGGATTAATAAAAACGAAAAAAACAAAAAAAAAAAAAAAAAAAAAAAAAACCATTGAAAACACCACAAGAAAACAGAAACAACAAAAAACGAGTAAAACAAAAAAAGAAACCGCAGTACCCGTCGGTAGCCCGACGGGCAATATGCTAGTTTAAAATAATTATTTCTCAGTATCTGTGTTAGTGTAAGGAATTTTGGTGTCGTTTTGAGTGGAGATTTATGTCGTCTTAATGATAGATGTTTGAAAGGCCTTTACTGTCTTTAATTTCCGTGTATCAGAGTCAATGTGCGTCACCATGAATTCGGCTGCTTCATGCTCCTCCTTTGTTTTTTTATGGGAAGTATTTATCCAATTTTCGACCTTCAGAAGAGAAATTAAGCATTCATTTTCCGTTTTTTTTTTTTTTTTTTTTTTTTTTTTTTTTTTTTTTTTTTTTTATTAGTGGATATCAGTGTGGTTTAAGAGTTCTCTCATCATTTGCAGTGCGATATACTTTGCGTGATATCTTCACTGTCTTTTGGTCTCTGTAGAAAGATATACTTTCTACAGAGCAGACCATCCCAGCGACAACTGTAGAGGGGGTGCTGGGCTGCTTATCAAGAATTGTATTAAACATTATTATGACCCCCGATCAATCATATCTACAGAAAATTTTCAACTTGTGGGTGTAGACGTACACTAAAAATTAGGCTTCACATTTATTGCTTCTGTCTATTGCCCCCCTAGCTGTAAGACTACAAATGAAGAAAGTTTCAGTAATCTCTTCTCGAGCCTACCCCAAAGATTCATCCTCAGGGGTGACTGGAATTCTAAACACACCCAGTTTAGATGTAGAATTTCAACCATCAGAGGAAGACAACTAAAAAATGCATTAGATGCATCTAATGCTTCAACGATTACCGATGGGTTTCCCACCTATTATCCTGCGGATTCTGCTAGACTTCCATATGTTCTTGACTTTTTTATTATACGTAATATCTCTCGAAATTTCTTATCTGTTGGCTCTGAAGATTGATTTAACTTCAGACCACATTCCGATTTTTTTGGCCTTTCATCAAACAATAATTTTAAAACGTAATAATTACATAGTCAACTCACGCACCGATTGGGACCAATTTCGTAACATCATAAACTCGTCAATTACGAGAAATCAAATTGACTCAATCTCTAAACTTGAAGAAGAAGTAGATAACATTTCTCGTCTGATCATATCCGCTTCCACCAAAGCTTCTCCCGTAATCAAGTATACCAAATCGAAACTATGCCTTCCGCAAAACTTACGCAACTTGATAACAGAACGGAGGATAGCTAGGGCAAAATGGCAGAAATCTAGATTTTATTTACATAAAATCTACTTTGAAAAAGTCAATAGAATTACAACTAACTTAATTTCTGAATATCGTAATTCTAAAACTTTTAACTTTCTGAAGAATCTCTCTCCAACAATGGATACTGGGTACTCACTATGGAAAGTTACCAAGTACCTGAAAAAAACAGACTCATTCTCTGAGCCTCTGAAAAAACCGGACGGGAATCGGACCAAGTCTCATCAAGAAAAAGCAAACGAGTTCTCGCGGCATCTCGCTGAGACTTTCCAACCCCACCATGATATTATCTCTCCCCTTGATATTGACCTTGAAATGTCTAATCCCATACCCCTAGAGGAAGAGGAAATTTCCAGAGTTTCCCTTGGTGAGGTAGCAGATATGATCAGATTTAAAATTAAAGCAAAAAAGGCTCCTGGTATGGATCAGGTAACCGGGGGAGATGCTTAAGAAGCTTCCTCAGTTGGCCGTTAAGAAATTATCGGATATTTTTAATCTCTCCCTTGAGCTAAGACACATCCCTTCGGCTTGGAAAAAGGCGGAGGTGGTCATGATTCATAAAGCTGGCAAGTCCCCACAACTGGCATCTTCGTATAGACCAATATCTCTTCTCTCCATAATTGGTAAGTTGTTCGAGAGAATTTATCTTAAAAGACTACAACTAATTATCAATGAGAAAAACTCAATTCCACCGCATCAATTTGGTTTTCGACGGGGTCACTCCACCGTTGAGCAGGTCCAGCGGATAATCGACGTCATTGAAAAAGCCATGAAGCACAAATTGATGTGCTCTGTGGCTTTTCTGGACATTGCCCAGGCCTTTGATAGAGTTTGGATCCAAGGCCTCGCGCTTAAAATTCTAAAAAAATTGTCTAAAAACCATTTTGACTTACTAATTTCATACCTTAATGGGAGATCTTTCAGAGTAAGACACGAGGAAACCTTTTCTGATTTTGAGCCAATACTTGCCGGTGTCCCACAAGGTAGCGTGTTGGGACCTGTACAATGTACATTTCCTACTCTATATGTCTGACATATCCACTACTAGCAATACTAGAACTGCAACATTTGCAGATGACACATCAATCGCGACCCTTGGCCGTGATGCCAAGCAAGCTAATTTACATCTGCAAAAAAGTCTAGACAAAACATCTGATTTTTGTAAAAAATGGAAAACAAAACTTAATGGAACAAAGTCCCAGCACGCCACGTTCACTAAGCTTAAATGTAAATTAACATATGTCTCGATTGATGGAACTAAAATTCCTGTAGAGGATGTTGCCAGTTACTTGGGCATGAAGCTCGATACGAGTTTAACGTACGGGCCCCATGTCCAAGGAAAGCGCTGGCAAGTGTTGGCCAAATGCAAAGCCATGTGGTGGCTTTTTAAGCCTGGCAGTGGGCTGACCCTGGCCAATAAACTAGTGTTGTACAAAATGATACTTAAGCCAATTTGGACCTATGGGTGTCAGTTGTGGGGATGTGCAGCCCCCTCGCATATTAAGAAAATCCAAGCAGTGGAAAATTATATTCTGCGTGGGCTCGCTGGAGTTGGCTGGGACGAATTTGTCAGGAATGACATGATTCACCACCTGCTGGGTCTGCCTACTGTGCAGGATACAATCAAGAATCTATCCTTTAGGTATGCAAAATGCTTGGCTATGCACCCTAATGAGAAGGCTTATAACCTACTGGATTCATTCGAAAAAGACCTGAAGCGATTGAAACGGCGTAAACCGCTGGATAATATTGCCGACGGACTTGATAAAATTTAATTGCTTCATGGCCACCTCCCCTCTGTAATTTCATTGTACTTTATGGAGAGCAGTTGACCCTCTTTTAGTCTTTACTGTTCCTGTTCCTACCTTACCCCTGTGTTTTTCAATATTTTTTTTTTTTTTTTTTTTTTTTTTTTTTTTAATCCTAGTTAATGTAAAACTAACACCTAGTTAATGTAAATAATTGGCAAACTGGGGCAGTTTGCCAATCCCACTAATAGGCACATTGTGCCACACCCACAGATCTTAAAGTGAACTTGAACATTTTTTTTCATAAAGAGGCTTAATACATAATCATATAGTTGTCTAACTGTACATATTAAACAATTTGTTTAAAAATAAAAATAATAAAAAAAAAAAAAAAAAAAAAAAAAATGAATAAATTCCATTCAAAATGAGTGTATATAGGAGTTCCTTCAGAAAATGCAAACTTCTGCTTGCCTTGTTAAGCGCTCTAAATCAAAGATGCATTATTGATTTGCTCAGGGATCGGCAAATTGAATGAATATAAGCACCTTTTCTCAAAATAACTCAATTCAAAATTCAAGAGCAAGTTTAACTAGCAGGGGGGCGGATCCGGGGGTCATTGCCCCCCTAAATCACATTTCTCAAATGGCGACCCCTAATTTTTATTACGTAACTTTAAAGAACATCAAATTCTAAGCATTTTGGCGAAAACCGTAGGTCGATATCGTTTTTCGTGTTCGAGATATCGAAAGTTAAAGTTCGATTTTGACACAATTTCAAAAATTCATAACTCCCACTAAAAAAGTCGGAATTTAAAAAACTTTTAGCTTAAAATACTCTACAAAACAAGTGCTTTTCAGACAAAAATAAGACTGTCCGAGAAACCTGATTTTTAGGCTTCAACATTTTTTTAAAAATTTTCGAAAATTTTGAATCAGCGGTATTCTCGTAAAACGGCCCGAATTAACAATTTTGGATTGAAACCTGTTGGCTGTGTCTAAACGAGCGATGCAAAGCGCTTAAAAGCTCAAGGAAGTCTCATAATCACCATTAAAATTATCAAACTCACAATCAGTATTGAGAACACTGCTAAATTCAGAGTCAGGGAACCCCTCTCTTTGGGGCTTTAATGGGGTTTTGGGGACTTTTGAGAGCTTTTCATCGCTCATTTGGACTCAGCCAACAGGTCTTAAGCCAAAATCGTCGATTTTGGCCGTTTTACAAGAATATCACCGATTCAAAATTTTCGAAAATTTTGAAAAAATTTTTGGAAGCCTAAAAATCAGGTTTCTTTGAAAATCTTATTTTTTCTGAAAAGTGCTTGTTTTGTAGAGTATTTTAAGCTAAACGTTTTTTACATTCCGATTTTTTTTAGTGGGAGCTATGAATTTTTGAAAATGGGTCAAAATTGATCTTTAACTTTCGATATCTCAAACACAAAAAACGATATTGACCTGTTGTTTGCGCCAAAATGATTAGAATTTGGTGTCCTTTAAAGTTATGTAATAAAAATTAGGGGTCACCACTTGAGAAATGTGATTTAGGGGGATGGTGACCCCCATATCCGCCCCCCCGGGGGGGTGGATTTGGCAACCCCCTAAAAGATGTCCCCCTCAAAATAATGGAACCGGTGTTTCAGCGTTTTTTGAAATTCGAATCCAAACTCGAGTTATTCAGAGCTGCTCCTTTTTTTTACACCCTGTAGAAATATATCGTAGGGCACGACAAATTCTGTAATCAATACCTAGGTTAGGTAACCTAACCTAATCACGCGCTAAAATAATATACTGACCTGTGACATCAAAACACTGCAACATTGACGCGACGTGCCGATAGAGACTTTTCGGGGCCCTGTACCCTCTCTATTTAACCCAAAATCCCTTAAAAACGTCCTTAAGACACAGATTTGCAATTTTTAAACAGAACTTAGTGAAGAATTGAGTAAATGATCCGTCTTTCAGCGAAAATAATGGTGGGAGTCCCACAGACCTAACAATCCGACTGAGCGTAAGTTTTTGGCACGTCCAGGGTTAAGGGTTAAATATACACGGAACAGAAGTTCTAGTATTCTAAATGGAGTCATATGGATGACTGTGAACGGTTGTGGAAAAAAAAACACTGTGGTGACTTTCAGTAACACCTAAATTAAAGTCGGAATATTTCTGTAAGAGTGCCTTCAATAAAGAGAGTATACAAAAGCTTAACGTGGCAGAAGATATAATTGCCTTGCCTACACTCTGCCCATTAAGGTTTACAGCTCTTATTGCGGTGAGTGGCGGCTGTTTGTACCACGTGACGTCGGAATACATTTGTACGAGCGCCTTCAATAAGGAGAGTTTGCAAATCCTTCACGTGGCAGAACGTAGAGTTGCCTTCACTCAGCCCTTTTAGGATTGGAAGGCAAAACTTGATCCAGCTAGCAATAGATGAGATTTAAAAGGAAACCACAGATCAATAGCATTTTCAGTTTTCGGTGTATTGGAATTTGACCACGGGTGAAAATCCAACTTTAACCCGCCGCACCGTCAGTCGCGCCATAAAAACTTCCGCGAGTAGTTGCGCGGGGTCGTTTTCGACCCCAAAGTTCTTTCGTCCCATTTTACCACCGTCATTCAAAATTTTGATTTCAACCATGCAGAATGGTAATAAGTATGTATTTTTAAAGCTTTTCACGTGAAAACTCGATTTGAAGAAAGAATTTTACGTTCATTAATTGGTATATTGTAATCTGTGTCGGAAAAACCCCAAAAATGTGACTTTTCCCAAATTTTTATCGGTCAGCTGCCTTTAACTAGTTTTGAAACATATAAATCGAGGTTTTTCTACTTCTAGGCACTATAGCTGACAATTTCATGAAAAAAAAGTATGGGGTTGTGGGGGCAAGTTTTTGAGTTGTCCCCCCTCAATACCCCTCCTATATTTAGTCCTAAAATTTTGGATATGAAACAAGTAACCATCTGAAAAACTTTATTTTTTACCGAATGAGATGGAAAAAACGCCAATTAAGGTTAGCAAGAATGCAAGATTCCATCAACCAAAAAACAGAATCGAAATTGAGGATTTAGGGGAGGGCTGGAGGGGAAAAAGGGGTGGGGGGGTAGCAAAGTGGAGATACTTAGATTTTTTTGCTGTGATCTTTTTGGTTTTTGTTCTTGATTCCAGGTACCCTTTTACACCTCCCTTCCGCTTTCCCCACCTTCCCCCTTCATTTCCCATATCATTCCCTTTTCCCCCTCCCCACTTCCCGCCCCCATGTGAAATAATCAAACTTTCGCGGAAGAAAACAAAAAAATTTATGATCAGTGGCGTCGCGTGTAATCTGGCAACGCCGCATTTCGTCGATTCAAATGCATGAAAAAGGCCAAACTAATGGAGGTGCGAAGTGCACTCCCTCGAATCGACCCTTTGTGCGGGTTTGAATGGACAAAACGCTGTGCTGCCAGATCGCAAGCGGCGCCGCACTGATTTATGTAAAAATTGATACGTAACAAATTGGGATAAACGAGTAATTTAGAAAAAAAAACAGTGAGAGCAAACATAAGATTTGCTAAAAGTATTGTGGTAAGTAAAGAAAAGTAAAAAACCAACGGCAATCACATCACGCGAGTGCAAACACCGCTCAGAATCCACGTTTACATTATGTTCACTCGGTCACATTTTATGAACGTGAGTAGTCGCGCAGGGTCGAAAAGGACCCCAAGCAATTTTGGCGCGTCCGTGCTTCAAAATGAATGATTGAATTAAGTTCATATTTACAGAGTGGATAGTCCAAACCCTTGAAGGAAGGTACTGAAACGTACGAGCTAAAACCTTCAAATTTTCATGGACGAAATTGCATTTTTCTGACCCCTGGGGTCGTTTTCGACCCCGAGCGACTGACGGCGGGTTAACATTCGATACATCTAAAATGAAAAACGATATTGACCTGCGGTTTCCTCTAAAATTCTCAGTTTTTTGTGATCTTTCGAGGGATATATCATTCAATAGGGGTCGTGCCTCAGAACTTTTTAACTATCCCCCCCCCCCTGAAGGGCAATTTTATTAAAAACTTTCGGGGGGCTCTAATACAAAATTTCGACAGTATTTTTGTTAGAACCATACTTTCTCTGTAAAGGACTTGCTTTTTGAGTATTTTAGACCCCTAGTCTTTCAAGTTTTGATTTTTTAAATGATATGATTTTTCTAAAATTGGTCAAAATCGATCTTTGACCCTCGATTCATCGAAAACGAAAAACGTTATCGACCTTTGGTGTGCATCAAAAGTCTTAGAATTTCATACCCTTCCAAAACATGTAGTATCAGAAAGAAGTTGGCATTTGAAAATGTCGAGTAAGGGTAAATGTCCCCCCTTCCCTTTGAGGCGTCCCGGAAATTTTTGGATACTCCAAAAAGTAGATCACATTGACTTAGGGGAATCCTGAAAGTTTCTTTTTATCGGTGAAACCGTTCAAAAGCTATAGACCCGGTGTGAGACTTTCAGATACCCATGTATGCGTATTACGATAAGGTATGAATGAGAACAAGGGTAATTTTTTGTCAAATCGACTAATTATGCAACCCACCCTACCCAGATTTGAATAAAATTTGATTGAAAAGGTCCGTCTAATATTAGAAAAGACACATTTTCACATTTCTTCTTCATACGGAAAATCTTCTTTCAAAGCAATTTTTTAAAAGTGGTGATTTTTCAGAAAAAAAAGCCCCGTCGGAGCGACGGAGCGACTATTGAAATGAAAAAATAAATTCTAACTTTCTTTTTTTTTGATCGATCAAAATGAAATTTCTAATTACAACAGATTTAGGTGTGCAAATTGAGAAAACGAAAATCGTAACGTCATTGTTGCGGTATCCTGAGGGCTTGAAAGAATGAAAATTGAAATGATTAGAAGCGGGAGAAGGTTAGAAAAAGTAACGGAGAATCCACCCGAAACAGCTGGTTACAACGTTTTATACTCCTAACCTTTATTCAACTTAGATTTTAAATTTGAAATAAAAAGTACGAACCACTATAAATGGGTATAAGAGGTTGAACATAGCTTCGCACCACCGTTCCACCAACCACTCTACACTTTGGGATGTCTACAACAAGCCAATCGATCCACTGACGATAATAAGGGTCATGTTTTAATGGAGCATCGGGATCTATAAATTGATATTTTAGGAAACATACAATTTGTAACAAAAACTTGGAAGATAAACCAAACGCCAATTAAAACATCCTTCACATCATTCAACAACCAACCTCCATCTTTCCCTCCCCCCAAAAGCATCATCAATAGCTCCGTCTCTCTTCATTTATATTTTTCTTTCTCTCTCTACCCGATCGAAACGCTTCTTCGAGACCTTAAGGAATCGTTACTTCCGATTGTATAGAAATGCGCTCTAGGTTTTGCGTATTTATTTACAATCGAATGGTACGATTTTGGTAGGTCTCGAAGAAGGGAAGGGGAGGGGAACGGACACTGTACGTGCGACCGTTGATCTTCCGCCTATTTGTTTTGGAACTCTTCTTATTCGTGGCATCTTTGCTTCTTCGATATCTTTTTAGAGCAAATATCATTAAGGTATATCCACAGTTTTTTAAACCACGCATCCGACCTAAACTCTTGAAGGGCTGCAATAGTCGCAGACACCAATTCAGCAACCGTACTACAGTACGTCATAAGTCATACTTTTGGCTTGCAACAATTTTGGTAAGCTGTTTGTTTCATCGAAGATTCGATGCAGTAAAATTAAATTAAAAATAATTTGGAAGTTAAGTATGCTATTGGCTTCTTGGCTAATGCGCTCATCTGATTCGGCTCTCCGAAGTCTCAACGATAATATCGACATTTTTCAGATTACTGTCACACGCTTCCGACCTGCTGCTCCAACGGGCGTCACTCAGTTATTTTGAAAGGAAAAGGACCGCCTTTGAATTCGTCATCCTTCTTCTTTTGAATCTTCTCAAAAACGGCATGCCTCCTTGGAGAAGCTTCCATAAACGTATACAAAGAGCTGAGGACTTCAAAAGAGTTTCCCATAAATGTTGACTCGGTACAAGAGCATCGACTAAGCAAAGGTTGAGCATGTGAGCATAGCGATGAACGTAAAAAACAATTGAATTTTTCTCTAAAATGTGTGCAGCTACTCTGTTGTATGTCCCAACTATGTTAGCGGCCCCATCATAGCATTGTGGTCATACATTGGAGACCTGCAGTACCAAGGAATCGTTCTTAAATCTCAAACGATTCTTGGTTCACGTACCATATGCAGGTAGCAACCTGTTCGTGGCGAGAGATATCACTCGTTTTATCAACGATAAGAAAGAATTTTCCTCCTTTGCTTTGACTTTGCCAATAATCTTTGCAACTACCTGTTCGGCCTTTAATTGTAACAACTCGTTTTGACTATCATGACTAGTAAAAGAGAATGTTTTCTTCTTATTAATGAAATAATCGTGTAGTAGTGCATTATCTTGTCCACGCATTTCTAGGAGTTCCATGAAATTACTTCAATTTACTGATCGTTCGGACTCATCATGCCCCCCTAACGATATTCCCTGCCACGCGCAAAACAGCAGCGGCTCACATTCCTCCAATACGTCCAAGTGCGTTGCAACTATTCCTTTGCAGCAGAGTCAGCTTGCAGCTGCGGCTGCGTCTAGATGGCAGTTTGACGAGGCGTGGGCTATAGATTTCTCTATACCTCTCTTCCAATCTGTAAATTCATGTCCATTAAAATGACCTTAAGGCACATCATAACACCGTTTTTGAGAACCCGACAGGAAAAGCAAAACACCTCGTCTGTAGAGGGATTATACTCGAACCAATTGAATTTTTCTAAACGTGTCGTATTAAATCTACGTTGTTGCTTACCGAAAGATTTAAGAGGAAATTCAATATCTTTGAAATGGAAAGGGCCTTCATCGATATACTTCCTTGCATCCCCTTGCCGAGCGGGGTCACGATTATACAAAACACATTCCGCACCAAGACTCGGCTTTGTCACCCTTTGCGTCGCATGAGTCGTATAGGTTAAACTGTACGTTAATGATGACGAATCTGAGGTGGGTGACACCGTATCATGTGAAGCTTCTTCGCCTATTTCTGATTCCTCCGGCTTTCTTTTTTCGCTGACATTTAATCATTTGAGCATGATTAAAAGCTTTTTTGAACTTTAGGATTTTTAAAAACAAACAAGATTTTGTTGGTTCAACGAATTTCAACACGTTGGTTTTTGACTTAGAAATTTGGAGAATAAATTGAATTAAACGAAAAGTTTCTAGAGATTTAAGAAGGAAATGAAATAATAGACAACAATGAATGACGCCATTGCAACAAATTCTGTTTTAATAAAAAATAATGAGTGAGAGTATTTGGGCTTTTATAAAATAGATTGGTAGGTAAAAAAATTGTATTTACCAGCCCAAGCTTCCTAAAAAAAGTGCCCTCCTAGCCCTTGTGACGTGCCACCCCTGATAAAAGTATCGTTTAACGAGGGACAGGCGCGCCAGGTTAGCAGAGATTTCGTCCAATGCAAATATGTCCATTTTTTTTTTGTAATCAAATATGAGAGTGCAAGATGGAAACCTTTGATATATGTTGGGCATTTCAATAAATATCACATATTCTGATTGCAATGGGAAAAAATTCTTGTACACTGCTTGAAAAGAGGTAGTAGGAAGCTTTTTAAATATTATTTGTCGGTTGTATAATTTGACAGTATATACAGCTGAGGGATGTCTCAAAAGTAATTATACTGATCATTTTTTCCCCTTTCTAAAGTTCGTACCACTATAACGGTAAAGCAAACCTATGAATGTGGGTTGACTCGTAATATATCAGGCTCTTCGCCCATTTTTTTTTGCTCCAGCATTATATGTTTATTAAAAAAAAAAAAAACAAAAAAAAACAACACGTTACCTACTTTTGAAACGCTCGAGTCAAATTTTGGGTAGACCACGACAGGAGGTGATCATAGGAAAATCGTCGCCATTTCTTTAGTAATCATTTGAATAAAAATCTAAAAAAAATGATTGAAAAGCTTAAGATATGACGCGTTGAATTCTTTTTTCATATTTTTTCTAGCAAAATTAGTTTCTGTTTAAAAAAAAAAAGAAACAAAAACAAACAATGTAATTACTTTTGAGACATCCAATGTGCAACAATACTTGTGGTGTCTCGGTAATTTGGCGGCACCCCTACCCCCCTTCACGACACCGTTCAAAATTATAATTTCCCCAGTTTTTAGCCTAAAAATTTACCTACATTTTACCAAAGTATCAAGTATTTATCTGCTTTCGTTCAGAAGTTATGACTTTGGTCGCTATCTCCCATAAGGTCAAAGCACTGTGCCGCGCGCCGATCACCCTTCCTTTTTGGAGAATTGCACTTCGTACTAATGCCGATTCCTATTGTTATTATTAAACTTTGAGCTTAAATTGCGCAAAAACGGCTCCACGGAATTTGTTGGTGCTGTGAGAACTTTTGCTCAGCTTGACAAGCGGTGTCGATCCATTTAGAAAAATCATGGTTTGGCTAGGTGCCATTTCCCGTAAGGAATGTGCCTTGTCCTTTTTAGGTGCTAAAATGTGAGGTTTTCGATGAGACGCATGGCCTTGTGTTTGCCTTGCGTTGCTTGTTACTTGACTGGCATGAGTCGTATGAAAGCCGTTCCCAGATAGACCAATCTGCATTTATGATTTTAAAAAACACTTGTAAGACGCTTGTGAGGGTCAACTTAGCAACATAGCTTTAGGTTTTGATCAGTATTTCTATATTTATAGTCACGATTACGGATTAAGTCTGAGTCTATCTTCAGCGATCACCAAAACCATTAATGAAAGTGTGCATCAGTGTCCATCAGTTAGTGCTTGAAAGTGTGCTAGTTAATAATGTGAACGAAATGGAGATATTTTGTTAGGAGCTGGTTACTTTCCAACTGATTCCCTGTCAGATGCTCCTTGAAGCTATCATAAGGGCTTTGAATACCGCAAATGTTGATGTTAATTGGAAAAACAAAATTCACCATTTTCAAGATTAGTGAAGTCGATTATTTACATTGAAATTCACTCGTTAGTGCTCCATCTGACGCCCATCTTACCATAAAGAATTATATCTAAGGAGTGAACCAATCACAGAAACGGATGAAACTTTCAGGAATGATGGGGCTATTTGTCCGACGTCAAAATGAGGCCAATGCACTTTGAGCCAGGAAGGCATGCTATGCGAGAATAATATCATTTTTTCAAGTGTCAGTTTTTGAAATTCCAATGAAAGATTCGAGAAGGAGACATCATTAGGAATCAGAAAATACCCATAAATCATGGTCTAGGTGCAAATACGACTACACAAGCGATGGGGAAAAATAGTCACCTCCGTAACATCCAGGCTTGCTCCGCACGAATCAGGAAAGATAGCGCGCGCTCAATAATGTTGATCTCTGCGCTATTACATCTGTCAAAATTTAATGAATTGATTCCAAATTATTATGGCAGATTCATCAGAATGTAAGCTTTCTTTCAATATGCAAATCTTTTAAAAAAGTCTTAATTTAAGCCGCCGAAAATGCGGTGCAAACATGGCATCCTTTTTATTCCGTTTTGCGGTAATATTATGAGTAAATAGTTGTCTAGAGTTTTTCGCTCAAGAATGCTTGGATTTTTGCCGCCAGATATTGATTCTTCGTGCCTTTGTGACCAACTTCCTGCATAGTACGACTGCAACAAGTTGCAGCAACTCTTGGAAAACATTTTTATAAGTAACCAAACCATCCATACAAAAGTGGGCAGTATCTCATTTTCATGATCATTCCTCTGTTATTATGCGAAGACGTATTTTGCTTCGTTAAAGTCAGATGTTATAACTAGTAATAATAACATTGCTTATTATCTTGGGTTAGATTATGTCATCTGAAATTTCCAGTGTGGCCAAATTTTGTAAAATATTCAAGTATTTCTAATTTATTTAAATGGGAAAAAATTGAATAAATTCAAAAAAAGGGAAACATGATAGCATAGCACATAACAGACAATAAACTACACTCTTTGCCCACAATGAAAGCTGGCTGTGTTGTCAGATTTAAAGAAAAATTTGTGAGTTTCCATTTGCCTTATGGCTGGTGTCTCAAAAGGGTCCATCCAGTTACCATTAGGAGTGGCCCCCTCAGAAATGGATGAAACTTTCAAGGATGATAGAACTAAGCGTCAGCTGTCAAAATATCTGCAATTTTTCTTTAATTTGGTCACCTGTAAGTGGGGGGGGCAGGGGGTCAAAGTCAAAAACTTCAATGCTCCATAACTTTTGAACGAAAAGAGATATCGGCGTGAGCATTGCTTCAATAGATGCATCATTTAAAAATCTTTCGATTTATGTGCTACAATGTTTAGTTTAAAAAATAGTTTACCCTTTTTTTGCCTTTTTTTTTTATTTTTTAAGTTTCCAAAAATCCGTTTTTTGAGTTTGAAAAATATGCGCAATGTAGGAATCTGATCAAAAAACTTCAATGAAAAAAGCTGATTATATAAGCTTTTAGATGGCACAAACCGCGATGTCGGGAGCCGTTTCGTATAAGAGTTATTGACCGCGCAAAGTTTTAAATCTAGACCAAAACGAGGGTTTTGCCGACTTTCGATTCTACAAAAAAATGTGTTGCTCCACCAATAATCGATGAAATTCATTGAGACTCAGAAGATGGGGTTTTTTTGGGTCGCTGAATTCATTTTTGGTATTACTTTTTCAAAATTCCCAAATCCAAGATGGCCGCCACAGTCATACTTATCGGCGGCTTTCTTGGATTTGGGAATTTCGAAAAACTAATATCAAAAATGAATTCAGCAACCCAAAAAACCACCGTGCACAAATTTTCAGAAACTTTCAAGCAAATGCAGCGTCAAAAATAATTTTTCTCGCGCAGCATGCTTTCCTGGCCCAATGTGGCCAGGAAGGCCTAACCTAACCTAACCTAACCTAACCTTCCTGACCCTAGTGCAATGTTTTGAATTTGGTCAAAGAGTAGCTAGCGGGAAAGGGGGAGGGTTCAAAGAGAAATCAGTCAATGCCTTATACTTTTCAATAAAAAAGGTTACTGACGCTATATTTTTAAATCAAACGATGTGCCTTAGATATTTCGATTGATGTGATATAATGTATTGTTAAAAGATATTTGCCATTTCCAAAAAAATCTTTTTTGGGTTTGAAAAATATGGGCAATTTAGATATATGAACAAAAACTTTTTGCTGCTTTTAGAAGCTTTCGAATGACGGAAACTGAGCTGCCAGGAAACTTTTCGTTTTAGAGTTATGCCCGCCCAAATTTTCAAATCGAGCCAGAGATGGGGTTTTGCTGACGTTCGATTCTACGAAAAAATTAGTTGCTCGACCAATAATTCGTATAATTCCTTCAAACTTGATATAGAGGGGTTTTTCGCTTCGTTAAACTCATTTATGATCATATTTATTCAAAATTTCCAAATTCAAGATGGCAGCGAATAAGTTTGACCATGTCATTTCAAAATAATATTGCGTTAAATGGGCGCTGCCTCGCGAATGTCGAATTGCTCCGAAAATCCCTGGAAACTGAAATAACATTTGTTGGAAGCAGTTCCATTAGAGAGTGCTTTTGAAATAAGAATCTATAATGTGAGATGTTAGAGAGCATAACCAATGCTTGTTCCGTTCTTGGTAATATTAGTAAATTAAAGTCCTTTTACCGTCATTCAAAAATTCATTCCTACGAATGTAAGTCCAGCCAGCACTCGTCTGCCCCAAAAAAACCCTTCCATGGTGATTTTCCTATCCTACTAAAAACTCTGTCACTTCTGACCTCGTTATGTGGCCTAAAATTTTTACTTTTTTCAAGTTGTCTCGTTAATAGAACTTGCAGAAAAATAAAAAAAGAGCTTAAATGAAAAAGAATACCCAAGAAAGTTGAAACATTCTAGGTTTTTCGATGCAAGTGTTCGCGAGATGGGAGATGTTCTTAAAACCGATAAAACCGGCTTAATGCTTCTTTGCGAGGGCGTTATCAAATTTCTGATTTTCTGAATCCTCAAACTGATCCTAAACCGGAAAATTGGATTCAAATTATTTGATCTTAAATTATCAGCCTTAAACTGACCTTCCCGCAAAAATAAATACAGGAAAAAAATATGCTTTCGAGATAAGTTTGACTCCTGACAGCTCCTCAGCCATCTAACAGTAGGAGGTAAGGTAATAGATCAAAAACTTTTTGATATCATTTTTCTTGGGTGATCTGGGCTGCTGCTACTCTAATACAACATAAACAAGTTTTTCATCAAATACTAAGAAGAAAATCCGTGATTTTCACACTATTTCTCAAAGAAATATAAGGTCAATCAGAAAAAAAAGATTATTCAGTAACGCGAAAGCCCATACCAACTACCGCCAATGTGTACAACTTTTTTGGATTAAACGGCCAAGTACATATGTTGGGAATCGTCCACAGCTCGGCCTTTTTTTCGATTGTATTACCCATCTCTGCCTTAAAACCAGTATTCAGCACAACCTAAAATAGAATAGAACAAATTTACAAAGAACTGCCCAGGTATTGTTTTTTTACGAAGTTAAAAAAGAGATGGGAGGATGTCATTATTGTCATTTCATCTGAGAGTTGTTCAAAGCTTTTGGTAGATGGTGCGGGCGCATTTTTTGGTGCGTTCTTGTGTTGTGTCATGCTTTAAATTATACGCTTTTTCCCATTTAACTCTATGTAATATTTTCTGTATTTTTCGCCAAATTTGGCAAAGCTGACCGTAATAACGGTTAAATCGGTCGCCGTCTTTGCTCATGGATTTCTGATGCACGTGCCTGATGAGTTGAACACTCTCCTTTTGATTTACATTTACTTTCATCTAATTTTTCACTGACTTTTTTTTACTCTTTGACTCATTATCCCTTGACTTTAGAGTTTGCCCAACTTTATAGATTTAGATATTATCTCATGTTGCCAAATTAGGATTTCCTCTTGCTGAGTACAAGAAATACACATTTTAGCTGGAAGCTTTGTAGAGGTCAAAGAGTGCGTCCTCTATTAAGTTGTTGGGGTACGTAATTCTCTACAAATGCAGACCACTTAAACGCTTTATTTTTTCCATAGAGAGGAAATGAATGGTCCAGCAGTTTTCGAGCAAACAATCGAACAAATATATTTTTAGCAATTTTATTGATATATGTTTAAAATTTTCTCTCGTAAAAGGACACCGCGCTTTGCTTAAGGGAACTGGCTCCCAGTCAATTCTTTTTAAATTGAAATATGTTGCGTAAAAGTGTATCCTGAGAAAAAGCTCTCACGTGCGGAAAAAAAATAATGACAGGATTTCGAGATATCCGCGTCTAAAGTTGGGGACTATTTGCCCGGTGCTTCGTATTCTCGTACGTAGCAGGCCGCTTAACTACTACGCCAACTGGAAACCTTCTCGGTCGAATCGCCCGAGGCCCGACTCAGCGCGCATTGATAGAACAACTTCCTTTTGCAGTCCCTCCCAACTGCTGAGAAAAAGAAAATGTTGATGTAGGTAAGTAAGTAGGGAGTGGTCAAGATGAAGCATGGTCGTCGAGGCAGAGCAGTGGGTGTAGGGTAAATAAATAAGCAGTTGGGAGGGATTGCAAAAGGAAGTAGTTCTATCAATGCGCGCTGAGTCGAGCGATTCGACCGAGAAGGTTTCCAGTTGGCGTAGTAGTTAAACGGCCTACTACGTACCAGAATACGAAGCACCGGGCAAATAGTCCCCAATTCTAGACGCGAATATCTCGAAATCCTGTCATTATTTTTTTTTCCGCCCGTGAGAGCTTTTTCTCAGGAGACACTTTTACGCAATATACAGGGTGTTTCTAAAACTTATGTCATCCTTTCTACCACGTATTTTTGAGGTTAGAATAAGATTTTTTTTCCCTATTAACATGTGTCCGAAAATGCCCCCCTTTTGAGCTACAGCCCCCGAAAGTTTTAAAAAATTGTTGGTTTTTTTGGTATATCGACCATAATTTTGAACCAAATGTCATGAAAATTGGTGTCCCGAGGTACTTTTACGTGTAGAATCCATTAATGACCTCGAGAAATTCAGAAATGAGGTCTAACTGTATTTTTCAGACAATCTTATACCTTCAACGACACAAATTTTATGCAACGGATTAGAAATTTGAAGAATAAAAACTGAAATCAGATGGGAAAAACTCTTAAAAAGATATTTGGTCCTCTTTGTTTTGGTCGATACGAGGCGTATTAAGCGAGATAATCGCTGCACAAGGTGGAAAAGTCTGCGCTTTTACCATGAAGAGCGACAGTAAGTATGCAACCCGCAACTCCGCTGCTACTTCGGCCCGCCCCCTACAGTAAAAGCGCTGACTTTTCCACCTTGTGCAGCGATTATCTCGCTTAATACGCGTCGTATCGACCAAAACAATTGGACCAAATATCTTTTTAAGAGTTTTTCCCATCTGATTTCAGTTTTTATTCTTCAAATTTCTAATCCGTTGCATAAAATTTGTGTCGTTGAAGGTATAAGATTGTCTGAAAAATACAGTTAGACCTCATTTCTGAATTTCTCGAGGTCATTAATGGATTCTACACGTAAAAATACCTCGAGACACCAATTTTCATGACATTTGGTTCAAAATTATGGTCGATATACCAAAAAAACCAACAATTTTTTAAAACTTTCGGGGGCTGTAGCTCAAAAGGGGGGCATTTTCGGACACATGTTTATGGAAAAAAAGTCTTATTTTGACCTCAAAAATACGTGGTAGAAAGGATGACATAAGTTTTAGAAACACCCTGTATTTCAATTTAGAAAAAATTGACTGGGAGCCAGTTCCCATAAGCAAAGCGCGGTGTCCTTTGAACAGTGTTGTTTTCTTCTTCCTTAACATACACACATTTTGCCCTCACCTGAATCACATTTCGAGGACTAGCTTTGATCACATCTGGAATTATGTTATGTTCAATCAAAGTTGCCTTAATTTCTGCGGGTGTTCGGATGACAGGAGTTATAGGAATTCGTCTTCGTAAAGTACCGGAAACACGATATGCCAGCATCAGCAGGAAAAAAAGTGAGTTGTGGAGGTCTCCAAGATGCCTCATTATTAAGTTATCGATGCGGAATATTTTCAGATTTTCTGAAACATTTTCGAGCTAATGGTCTACATTCAAGTCCAAAACTTCCTGTGGGTGAAAAGAAGCTCCATGAAAGAAATATGATTTTGATGATAAATACATGCCTGATCTCAATTCTTGTGGAGAAACAGCCTCACGTATAAAACTAGGGAATACATTTTTAGTAAAGATGGTGAATAAAAATAACTTTTTCGATCCGATTTTGAATCGATTCAATTCGCGTCATCTTTTCAATTTTAGTCCTTCAAATGCTCAAAATGTCAGTGTTTTTATTTAAATTAAGGGAGAAGCATGAAATAAGTATAAACTAAGAAAATTGAAATAAATTCGTGTTTGAATTTGAATGAAACCAGAAAAAACTTCTGAAAAAACTAAAACACAATTCCAATAAATCAATATTCTATTAGAAGGAAAAAATAATAATAATAATAAAATGGCAAATTGAAATTCCAACTCTTTAAGAAAAACGTAGTCCAATTACATAATGATTAATTTCTTCTATGTAGCATGCATCTTTTGTTTGAGTTCAATGTTTGAATCATTTTCAAGCAAATCTTCGGTCACACAATGAGTGTGGTTTTTTAACAGCATCAGCATTTCATGTCCCCATGCTGTATTTCCATCAAAAATCAAGTCTTCAAGTAATCAACAATCAAGTAATCTACTAGGAAGTACGCATCATTTATCGAAATATGCGAACCTTTTTTTTTTTGTAAAGAGGTTTGAAGGTGCCAAATGTTCAGTCTGTGTCCTGTCCCCACCCTTGGTTTTCGGTGTTTCACGCATTCCCGTGCAGCAACAATATTTTTTTAGTTAAGACTGGCCACTTCCCAACCAAAATTTTGAACATGACATTTAAGTAAAAAGTAACTAAAACTGATAACGAATTCTAAGTTATGAAAAGAGTGCTTTTACGTAAAATTTTATTAAAAGTTGATGCAAACCTGGTAACTTAACATAGTAATCACGACATCAGTTACATAATATTTACGTGATATAACGTAAAACTGGTTTTCACTTAATTGTCAGCAATTTTGCTTAAACTATTAATTATATTTTACATAAAAATCATGTCCAGTTTCACTAATTTTTTTACTATTTTGACTTAATTTTGACTTAAATTTTTACGTCCAAAATTTTATAAAATAGACAGCGCTTTCTTGTACCACACTAGATATTCCATCTAGGTTAATACCACATGTTGCAGAGTCCTGGATGACACAATAAACATTGAAGTTCCTTGCACAGAACATATGGGTCTTTATTTTGTAAAGGGTGGGACATTCAGACGACTTTGAAGTAATTTTTGTCAACTTTTTATTAATTTAAATGAAAAGTGTATCCCACCCACAGAAAGGTCTTAACTTCTAGATAGTAATAGGATTTTCAAAATTTAAAAAAAAAGTCTATCCAAAGCTGATAAAAGAGCAAAATAAGGGTGTAATGGGTGGGACAGAAAGTGGAGAAAGTTTTTGAATCACTTTAGAAAAAGTTGAAACTCTGTGAGGTTTGAAGAGAGAAAAAATTGGAAAAAAATATGTAAAAGGTGAGGGTATTAGCTATGATTCTACATGAAGTTTTTTTCATGTACTAAATTATTCTTCTAAAAAAAATAATTAAAAAGTAGCGTAACGAGTGGGACGTGTGTGATTTGATCATTGAAAATACAAGTCAAACCTGTTGGAACATCAACACATTTGACCTTATTATATACTTTAGATAATACTTTCGTCTCTGGTTGCATTTTAATGCAATACAAGACTGCTAAGCACTAATTTTCGTGATTTCCTTTCATTTTTTGTTGAATAGTTTTATTTTTACGGGAAGTATCTTTTGACTTTTAAATATTGGGTTATAATCACTCATCCATGATAAAGAATGAGAAAGAGCTGACCAATGAAAGTTGAAAAAGCACATACTTTTATTAAATTTCAAATGAAAACTATAACTTTATAGGTAAACAAAATTAAGAAAGGAGATTCTTAGCTAGTTATAGTAAATAACTTTAAAAGTTTCCAAGACAGTCATTGCAAAGCTGGTATCACTGTTCCTGGATTTCCTCCATGTGAAACCTATAGAATATGTTGACAAATTAACAATGAACATACAATAAGTCATCCCACGAAATTTCAATTTTTAAAAGTGAGTAGACTCTGTTTTATTACATTTTAAAGTTAAGAACTTCTGTGTCCCATTTGTTACACAAAAACATCGATTTTTCAATTTATACTTCTTAATTTCTGGCATAGATACCTAATTTTTCCCCAATGTTAGTTTATCATGTCCTATGTTTGCCAATTTTTGTAAAATTTTATCTTGTTCTGCTTACTCATAATCGATGATCATTTCTCTGTCCCACCCTTTACATGGGTGGGACACTTGGTACTGGCTTTTAAGTAATTCCGTAAAAGTTCTAAGTTAGGCTTTAGGGAGTTCTTAAGTCTGCAGTTAATTATCACAACCAATAACTTTAGTTTCTAAAGCAGTCAATAGTCTCTTATTTGTTGGTTTTTAAGAATTCCTTTAAAGTACTCGTCCGCGATGTTTTTCGAAAATTGCGTTATTTGAAGTGAGGTCACCTGATATAATAGCCATAGATCATGTGAGGACGATCATCATACATGTATCAACTCAATCAGCACGCTGATATGATGATACTAGCATTTCAGTTCTTAGCACACTGGATCTCTCTAACTAGGAATCTATAGTAGTTTCCTGCAATGACAAAATAATAGAGCAAGCATTACTAATTTGTATTTTTTATCAAACATTTTGAAAACATCATCAAAAATCGTGTCATCGTTAATTCGTTTCATAATACTATAGATACCTAGTTGGAGAGATTCAATATGCTGTTTTTAGTTCTCTAAAACGCTCAATCCCAACGTACTTTTCTGATTTTTTCCTCCCGTTAAATCATGGCGCGCTGCATAGAAGATCTGGCTCTCTTCTGAGAATACCAGTCCATCGCACAACGTTGGTAAATAATTCATTTAGAGTAACGGGCTGTCGACTATGGAATCAGTTAGATCCGGAGTTTCGCGATGTCCAGCTTTCCATGAGTGCTTTCAAAATTAAAATAAAAGAGTATTTTCTAGTCAGAACAGAATAACGCTAACAACTTGAACTGTATGAGAATAAAATTTAGCAATATTTCAAGCATTTTAACTGCAACCTCTCAATTATAAGTAACTTATTCTATTAATATTTGTCATCACCGTTATTACTTATTTCATTAATTTATTTGTATAAGTTTATTTATCTTATTTCATTATATTTAAAACTGTACGAGCATTACCCCCTCCTCCCTTCCTCGCCTCCTATATTTTGTTAATATTATAGAGAATGAGCTAGGTGGGCAAGTGGAAGAGAGGGCTTTATAGCCCTAACTTGCTCTCCTAGCCATAATTTAACGCATTGTCTAAGTTAATTTAGTATTATTTTTGTTTCTTACTTGTTTGTTATTTTATGGCTAAAAAACTCTCTCTCTCTCTCTCTCTCCCTCTCTCTCTCTCTCCCTCTCTCTCTCTCTCCCCCCTCTCTCTGAAGAGGTTAAATCTGAGCGCTCCAATACTTTTGATCTGTCATTTTTTTTCAGCAATTTTTACCGCACTTCTTCAATCGTTCGTTTAATAACCATTATGATTCTTTAAATTCAAAACAAACTTGCTTAAACCAACTACCAGCTAGCACGTACCCCGAGAATGCTGGCCGTGGAGAGCACCTGAGCGCCCATAGGGTGCCGCGAACGGCTAGTAATGTATTAATATCAAAATATAATTATAAATCAAAGGTACGTATGTTGAATCTTTTTTAGTTGAACTTGGTACTATTTTGGCCTTGCTACACATTTTAAGATCAACCAGTTTAAAGGAAATAAACGTACTATTGTTTTTTCGGAGAAAACTGGACGATATGATTTTTACAGCGTTGAAGATTATTAACAAATAACCCACCATCAATGGTCTCAAGAGGGGGTGAGAATTCACCCCTCCCCCTCTAAGTTATCAGAAGGTAAACCTTCAACACACCTTCGACACACAAACATCAATGCTCAAAACTGTGACACTCAAGTTGAGCCTGATTGAATTGAAGTAAACACTCAAGTACGAATGCTCAACCTGTCATCAATGCCGATGGATCAATATTCAAAATTAACATTTTCCTTGTCGTAAATCACTGCACAATGCGATTGCGTAACTATTCTTGGGCCACAGCAACACATCATGTATTTTCCCTTCATTTTTGGACCAAAGCAATCGTAATCTCTCCTCTACCGTACTTTGCACCTTGTCATTTTTGTTTCGTTCTCATTAACAATTCATCGGGGTATTGAGTACTTCGTGAAAACATCTTTAAATGACGATTAAAATAGAGAACAAATGGGTTCCGTTAATAATAACACGTTTAACAGGTTTTATGGTTGTATATCTATTAAGCTCCTTAAATTTATCCGTGCAAATAGAAAGACTTCCAGAGGAGATCGAAGCAAAAATACGAACTTACAGAATTATTCCTGACCTTTTGGAAGAATCGCCGAATGAAACAATTGCGGTAAATGAATTTGAGTGGAATTACCGATTTTCTTCATTTTTACTGTGTGTCAAATATTGTAGATGTATCATTCCAGAGAAATGGAAAGTAGTGCAAAAGAAGGGACCCCACTGCTTATGTCTCCCGTTATTTCTCTACTTGTTTTCGATGAAAAATCAGTTCATCAGTATTTCGAGCATGATTGAGAATACAAACTACCGTACATAAATCATCAACAATACTCTGAAGTTTCAGCAGACTAAGATTAAATGTTTCATAGACTTTTGGAACTTCTTTGTTGCGTCCATGAGAGCATTGCACGCAATTTCGAAGATTTAAGAAGCTCCATAAAATTAATTTCCAGACTTTATAGGCTCGTTTTGAGGACTACCAAGGCGTATTATAATAACCACCGGATCATCTGAGTGATCATTTGACGAAAAGTTTGCGCTTTAATTTTATCTTTATTAGAAACCTCATTCCTGGAATGTACTATTATTTTAAGTTTTATTTTTATTCGAATCACTTTTAGTTTAGCGTCGAAAGACTTTTACTTTTACATGACAAAGGACAATAGAGGTGTCCTAAAGCACGTAAGTTGGATCATTCTTTTAACCCATTTCTTTCGAAGCTCCATTTTCTAGTTGATTTGTTAATCCATTTTGATTACCTCCTGGATGGAATCGCTGCTTCTAAGCTACAATTAGAAAATAAACGTTTCATAGGAGTTGCTTCCTAGTTTCGATGTTCAATATTAGAGCTCATGTAATTTGACTCGTTAATAATTACATGGCTGTTATGATAATGAACAAGGAGTTAATCATAAAACAAACCAAGCTGAATATCTCGAAAATGGCTCTGAACTTTGATAAACGCTGAACTTTGTGATCTATCATATCGAGGGGAACATCTTTAATGGAGGTCGATGATTTTTGGGCTCTTAGGGGGGTTACCAAGTACCACCACCCAAAATCAAATACTTCAAATGGGGACTCCCTTTTTATTTGATAGTTGAAAAGATGGTAAAAAAAACTAATATTTTTAAAGCAAACCGGAACACAGTATCGTTTTCCATTTTCGATACAACGAAGGTTAAAATTCGAAATGGACCCGTTTTCAGAAATTCTTAACTGAAGAAAACTTCGGATCCAAAATACTCACAGCTGCTCCAGAAGCCGACCACGGAGAAACGGGCCTCAGAAGAACGGAGAAAGCCGGGTGAGCCGACAACGGGCGAATCGTTTTAAGGAGCGATCTCAGTTAGTTGATGTAATGCCTGACAGCGGTCCCAGCTAGCTAGGAGTACCAACTCGATGCTTCTATTCTGTACGCAGAACAGAAGCCTGAGCGGCAGGAGTTTCGGTGAGTAGGGCCACTTCGGAGTAGAGGAGTCTCATGTGCCCCTCTCGACCATCAGAGAAGAAGGCTATAAAAGCATTCTTCGGCCGGGGGGGGGGGAGAGTACTCTATAGAGCAAGCACTTTTCAGGAAAAAATACATCATCTGCATAAAATTTACTTACAGGACGCGTTTGAGCACCCGATTATTGTTGAATTTTTAAAAATCGTCAGATGTTGAAAAAAAGGAAAGACATTGAAATTCAAAATACCACTAGAACATCATCATATTCAGGGAATCACCAATGTTCAGGACCCCCCTGGGGTGGAAGGCGGAATGAATTATTTGATTGAAGGGGTCAAGGTCGGGCTCCCTTACCGCCGCGCCACTCCGGTCCTGAAATTAGTGAAATCAGTGAAATGACTATCTTTGAAAATAACGGAACATATGTTACAACGTTTTTTTGAATTTCGAACTGATTTATTTTTTCTGCATCTAAAATTTTTTAAATTTTCAAGAATAAAAAAACTGGGGCTCAAACGCGCCTTTAAATTAAATTGCTTTTGAATGATGAGTTTTTTCTGAAAAGTTCTTGCTCTGTAAAGTATTTTGGACCAGAATTTGTTTTCCAATTTCGATCATTTAAAGGAAACCTAAAAATTTCTGAAAACTAATCCATACCGAACTGTGACCTTCAATATATCGAAAATGGAAATGATATCGACTTCCAGTTTGCTTTAAATGTGTTGATTTTTTACACACTTTCAACAATCAAATAAAAAATGGGGGTCGTTATTTGAAGTATTGAATTTAGGGTGGTGGCAAACCCCCCTCTCCCCGGAGCCTCAAAATTTGCGACTATTTTAAAAGCTGTTACCTTTGAAATACTCAAACACTCCTTGTTTCAGTGTCTTCAAAAATTCGAAGCCGCTTAAGAGATATTCAGCATAGTTCCTTCTTTAATTGACACCCTGTTAATGCTTTTAACATTCAGGTGAAATATATTGGTGGTTTCTCATTGGACTTGGGAGAAGAATTGGTTCCCAAAGACTTGAAAGAGGAGCCTCATCATATCAGGTTTCCGGCTGAGGACGACTATCATTATTCTTTATTATTCATTGGTAAGGATTACATTCCTTTTTCTTTCACTGAAGGACGAACTAGTTTCCTTTCAAAACTCAGACCAATTATTCACAAGGCACCAGAAATATTTTGTATAGACCAAAAAAAGTTTTTGACTAATAATTACCAGGTTCATTTAATGCTACTCTTTAGAACGACTGCTTTGAAGTAGGGACTCATTTACAGGAACACTTATTAACAGCAGGAAATACGAACATCTTGGGAAACTCACCAATATAAATCGGGAAAGACTCGTGAGAATAAGTACGAAACAAAGGAAATGCATACATAACGGCTCGAGATCAAGACTGAACTTGCGCGTTGACACAAGAGACTGCAGGCTTGCCTAAAGGGCTCGCGTGCTATCGACGAGACGAGGGAAAAGGAGAGAGGAGAGACAGGCCACGCCAACTAGAACAGGTGTCGCAATCTATCAGACTCACGGTCTAGCGCGAGGATAGAGCGTATACAACAGTGTATACAAAATCATAAGTGGCGGTAGCCGCCCAGGCCAAGTCAGAAAACGAAACCTGGGTGAGCACCGTGAACACTTATTATACACGCATCAGCTCATTTAGGGCATTTTCATGAAAATTACAACTTGTTGACTACTATTTCTAGTAAACCGTAGAACAAAACCCTCAAGTGTTGTACATATTTGGAAGCAGCATTGCATATTATATCTCCCATTGACCCTGAAATTTCGTATATTTTCGACTGAAGGAAGAAATTGCCTAAAAACCCTTATTTATTAGGTCAAAAATCGCATTTCGCTGTGCTCCGCAAATGTCCACAAACTCACCTCATTTCCGGGTCAACCATAGAACGGATTACTAAAAACTTGGTACCGTTGGAACCGGCTTGTCTTCGTGGTTCCGGCTTTTCAAGGAAATGGCAATTCGCTTAATAATAAGGGAGATATTTCGGATAAATCGCTTAAATTTGATGGTTTCGGGACCAATATTTAGCCAGGGCTACAGCATTTACCGTCACTCGTATTTAAAAAAAAAACTTAGTACGGTCGTATTCCTTATAGTCTAAGGAAGAAACCTTTGCAAAGTTTGGTCGATTTCATTTCTGAATACGGGAATGTCACCAGATTGAAGAGTCGGAGCTTTCAAATCTGTTGATAATCAAAGATCAAAGATGGCGGGCACGGCTCAGTTGTTGTTGTTGGAGTTTTGTCCATGGTTAGGTTATGTATCACTTCTCACTTACGGTTACGATGTTCATTGTAATTTACTCAATCGGATATTTTGTTTATTTCAGTTTTGTCGTTCATTCGAAGCGTTTCAAAGCTAACAAACTTTTGAGTCCACTCTTGTTTCGATTCGCCAAAGTCCATGGATGGATTGTTAAAGTTTTTTATCTCATGACATGTCACCCTCTCAGATGAAGGTTGTTGGTCAATGGATACAGACATTTTCTTCTCAATCATTTCAAAGTTACCTTCACCAGGGATTCAAATCCACCCTTATTTTATCTTGTGAGAGTAATAAACGGTGTTTTTTAGCTAATGGAATGACTGATCAATCAACTCCCATCTTCAGTTTCCAATTGTTTAAGTGTAGGTATGCGGCTCCTGCCACCAACCCGCAATATTGGTTTGTTAAATGTTCTGTTCCGATATAACAATGTGAAATGCCAGAGTTATGTACATGGAATGAGTTATTAAACTTGAAGCACCGAGAATCATGACTACCAAGGCCAAGTGTGCTGTGCTTTTAACGCATTATTCTTTGAGTGACATCCCATAAGGTATAGGTCGTTTCAGAAGTGTAGGCACACCTAGACCGATTATCTTCGGAATTTGTCAATGTTATTTCTCATGTTACAAACTGGCCATTAATAAAAATGAATTTGAGTATAGACTTTTAACTAAGGAAGTTAAAGAACTAAAACCAAAAGTTTAAAGTTAGAGGCCAGTTTTCTTTTGATTTGAAGAAATGAAAATTGGAAATTCGGCAAAGATTTTGGTCTAGGTACGCCTACACTTCTGAAACGAGCGCTACTGTTTGTCCTACGTTTTGATACTGTGTCTTTTCTAGTTCAAGGGCTTATCAATTTGAAATGATTCATTGTATTATATCTCTTAGCAATTTGCTCAAAGCATTATTCTGCTCCAGAGATAACTTAAACAAGTTGAGAAAATTCACTCGCCGGAAGGTAATCTTTCAGCAGGCTGATTATGAACGATCGTATTGTAATGCCATCGAGTTGATGATTAAGTTTGTGCTTATGGGTGGTATCATTCTGAAAGGTTTCATCCCGATAGAAACCTTCCCATCTCTGCGAAAAATCTCCGATAGCTCAGGAGTCATTGTCGAAATTCTGCAGGGATGGGAGGATTTCTGTCGGAAGGAAACCTATCGTAATGACACCACCCATAAGAATAACACATAGGTATTCAATCATCGACTCAATGGAATTTCGATACAATTGTTCATAACAGCCTCTTGGAAAGTAATCAGACCCCAGAGACGGTAAACAAGGTTAATTGCAAGCAAGTTTTTTTTTTTTTTTTTTTTTTTTTTAAAATTAACATATAGGTATTAATTTGATAGTTTCGGAAAAGTCTGCCTTTCAGTTCATTAGTTAGTTTGTAAATTGATTAATCACTTGTAATCGATTGTAAGACTCCTCTAAAGTCTCACTCAGAATCATTTGATGCTTAAAGCTCGGGAGAGCCTTATTAGTCGCCACCGTAACAACTTGGGAAAACAACTCCACTGGGCATCCTCAGGCAGCAAGTATTGCTCGCATCCTCTGCGACTCTCACCATAGGCAGACTTTTAAATATTTGAGTGCAACTCGCACTTTTTGGTCTGCCTCAGTAAGTCCAGAGACGGAGTTTATATGTGTGTGTACTACCAAACACAAAACTTTTGACTTTTGAGATACGTTGCGTATTCTTTTGGATCAAAGCAATGTTATGCGCTACGCGTGCATTCTTAGCAGTAGAAACATTTGCATTTACTAGTACATCTTGTTAATCACCCTGCTTACCTGAGACTGGTAAATGAAGCAGACATTTTCGTTATAATATGAGTTATTCTCCTCAATCTGCAAGTTAATAACTTATGAGTTAATTTCATTTAATTGCAAGTGGTGATTTCCACCCTAAAATAAATAGAGACAGTGTGGTTGTCTGCAATCTGGCAACGCTGCATTTTGTCCATTTAGATAAGTGAAATTGTGCATGGATTTAAATGAATGAAATACAGCATTGCTAGATTTCATGCGGCACTACTGAGTAGAGGTCTTTTCAAATTATTTGGCGTCTGATAGCGCTCAGGGTTTATGCGCAGACACGCGCTTTACTTCTACTGCGCTTCAGCATTAAGAAATGTTCAACGGTCTATCAACAAGCACAGCACAACACAAGATGGCGCAAGACGCAAGACTCTCACAAGATAAAATGAGGATGAATTTAAATCCCTGGTGAAGGTAAAAGAAAGTTTAAAATGAGTGGGTATCCATTGACCAACAACTTTCATCTGAGAGGATGACATATCATAAGATATAAAACTTAAACTATCCATCCATGGATTTCAGCAATTCAAAACAAGAGTGAACTCAAAAGTTTGTTCGCTTAGAAGTAACGCTTTGAATGAACAGCAAAACTGAAATAACAAAATTTTGAGCTGTCAGAGCATCTGAAGTAAGTGCAAAAGCAATGAATAACTATGTAAGGAATAAAAAGCGTTTGTAATGAAACCATAGAGCTAGGTAGATAGACATCACCGGTAAAAAAGATTTTTGAATCTGTTTTGTTAGGGTTTTTTTTCCTTTTTTCCACCCATCCTGAAGAAATTCATTGATTTGCATAGTAAGAAGGTTTTTCACCAGCAGTTATTTTAGTTCTCGGTTATTTGCATCATTCGAGAAAGACAGAGTCATTACTCATGAGCAGCGCCGGATTTTCACATTTGCCGCCCATGGGCCATTTGACTATTTGCCGCCCCCATCCGCAAGCTCACGCCCAAAAGAAGGCCGGGGTCGCCCCCGCTACAGGGGTGCAAAATTTTCCGAAACGCCGAGGGTTTCACGCGATTCGGGACTTTTTCCTCACAGGATTTTCGAAAAATTTCCTCACAAAAATTTGGGAAGTGATAACTTTATTTTTGTTTTCTTATTTTAACATTTAAACACTGTGGGTACGCAAATTTACCGATATTTTTGAAAAATTGAGACATTTTCTGTAAAAAAAAAAATTGCAGGTAGCCATAAAAAAAAAAAAAAAAAAAAAAAAAAAAAAAAAAAAAAAAAAAAAAAAAAAAAAAAAAAATGACAAATTTCCTCACTTTCACGCGATCCACGTATTGCTCGATCGAGCAATTTTGCAACTCTGCCCAGCTGGGGAGGGTCTGGAGGTCCACCACCGGAAATTTTTGTAATTTTTACCTCTTAAAGGTGCAAAATTTCGTGATTTTTAGAGAAATTTCCCTATATTTTCACGCGATCCACGGATTGCTCAATCGGGAAATTTTGCAACCCTGCCCAGCTAAGAGGGGGTCTGAGGGTTGATTCTGCTCATTTTACGAGACGAGACGAGATGACTCCGAGCAATACCCTCTAAACACACCGTAGCTGGGGGGTTTGAGGTTATGTGATTAGGTTGCCAACTTTTACACAGGCTCTTATAGGGGGAAAGAGGAATTTTTGCGGTTTTTTCTAGTTTTTACTAATTTTTCGGCTGTGAAAATCACGTGTACTTGACCAGGGCATTTCCCTTTGGGATGTTCTAGAGCGTTTCTGTGAAAAACCATTTTTTTTCCGAAAAATTTACACACCAAAATATGTATCCCCAAAAGGGGGCCCCCGGGCCCCTTTGCTTACTTTGGGTCGATGTGAAAGGGGGGACCCTTTGGTGTTTCGCGTAATTTTGTGAAAAAAGTGTTTTTTCGCGGAAACGCTCTGGAACATCCAGGGGAAATGCCCTGACCAAGTAAATCTGGTTATTACAGCCGGAAAATTAGTAAAAACTAGAAAAAAAAACCGCAAAAATTCCTCTTTCCCCCATAAGAGCCTGTGTAAAAGTTGGCAACCTAATCACATAACCTCAAACCCCGAGCTACGGTATGTTTAGATGGTATTGCTCCGAGTCGTCTCGCCCTATCCTTTGCATGAGATAGAGTTGTTTATCTCGTCTATCTCGTGTCCTCTCGTACGAGATAGACAGGGAGTATCAGCCTACTGGAAATTGTCGTGATTTTTACCTTCTTAAGGTGCAAAATTACGTGATTCTTAGAGAGATTTCCCAATATTTTTACCCGAAATGACTTTGATTTTAGTGGTGATAACAAAGCAGTTGTTTTCGGCAAGAAAATAATCAGCAACAAGCCTGAATTCAGATGAAACGCAAGGCTACGAAATGATGCGCCGGCCGCTGGCACCGTCACCGAGCCGCCCGCCCCCGCCCCCAAGTGGCCACTGCAATTTAAAAATTTTGAGTCTTCGCATATTTTTTACTCGTCTACCATCGTGTCAGCTGTTCCAATTTCGAAGCTGCACTTGAGACAGCACCCATTTTTAAAAAAAAAAAAAAAAAAAAAAAAAAAAAAAAAAAAAAATTTCCGAGAAAAATTTGCCGCCCCCAGAAATCTCCCGCCCTGGGCCACGGCCCATGTTGCCCGTGCCTAAATCCGGGGCTGCTCATGAGTCCACCAATCATTCCTCTTATATCAAAGTGTAAAGTCAATTGCAATGTTCTATAAATCCTCCAGATCAATTTTAAAAAAATAAAAAAAAACAACTGCTCGGATTTTAATGACTACGTCTACTTTCTTAATCCAATGAACGTTGTAATTTCCTAAACTTTTCTTGGAAGCTGTTTCTCTTAATTCCAGGGGTTTAAAAGAAAAAAACTGAATGAAAAGAAAAAATTCAATGCCAAAATTGAAATAAAATAAAAAATTAAATTTGAAGAAAAATTTTTCAGTCACTTTTTTAAAGAATTCTATATTTAATTTTAGTTGAAGGTTATTTCCATGTCAGTAATGTCAGTATGAATACCAAATGCTGTACATTAGAATTAAAAACATGTTTAAAAGCGGGTATTTTGACGGTGGAATAACATTCAATCTTTTGAGACCAAAAAAATTATGAGCTTTAATGCTACCTAAGAATACAGTCAGGCAAAGGTGAAGTCAGAAACATCATTCATTCTTCTGTGTGCCTTATGAATGGATATCATATCACTGCTTTTTTAATTCACCTTATGGTTTTGGTTTTTGTTTTTTCCCCCAAAGATAAATTTCTTGGGTGCATAATGCTGATGAAATTCGATGAAAGCTTATACCATCTCAATGAAGGAAGAAAATGCATAAGACAGATTTTCCTGATTCTCAGCCAGCTAAAAATTCTTCAAACCATCCCTATGATTAAAAGCAGTTTTTTTTCTTCAAAACTTTTGATATTTTCACCAAAAGACTTTTCGCCCCAAAAACTCGTTAGTTGTCGGCCAAGTCAGAAACTACACGTTTTGATTTTGCTCCCAAAGAAGCTGATATTCAAACGCCAAATCAAGATATTTCTTCCTCTTTTCTCTCTCTCTCTCTCTCTCTCCCCTCTCTCCTCTCTCTCTCTCTCTCTCTCTCTCTCTCTCTCTTTCTCCGTAACAGGAGCTATTAGAACGCTACCAGATCTGTTTCGGCGTTCAAAGATAGTGAAATCATAGACCGCCAAGTCTGGATTTCTTTTTTTTTACTTAAAACTAGGCCATAACTTTTTAATGCATCCGAAACTGCATACCCACTCCAATGAAGGCGCCACTAACATCCGTCCTCATCAAAACTCCTTGGAGTTATGAAATGTGGGTGACGAGAAAAAAATAGTCGGGTAAAAAAAATGGGGTAAAGAATAGTTGGAAAAGAACTTTAAAAAAGAAAAAAAATAAAAAAAAATAAAGGGGAAAAAAGAGTGGGCTATGACCCAAGTTTGAGCCGTGACCCAATTGCTTCACACTCAAATGCATTGATTCATCAATTCAACTCCATTGAATGCCTCTTAATGTTATTAAAACTGAAAAATGTCACGGCTCAAGTCTTTTTCCTCTTTCTTTTCTTTCATTTTTTCTTTTTTTTTGAAATTTTTTTTCCCAAACTTTTCTTTACCCACATTTTCTTTACCCGACTTTTTTTTTCTCGTCACCCACATTGCATTACCCCAAAGGGGTTTTGATGGGGACGGATGTTAGTGGCGCCTTCATTGGAGCGGGTATGCAGTTTCGGATGCATTAAAAAGTTATGGCCTAGTTTTTAAATAAAAAAAAGAAATCCCAGACTTGGCGGTCTATGATTTCACTATCTTTGAACGCTCAAACAGATCTTGTAGCGTTCTAATAGCTCCTGTTACGGGGGAAAAAAAGAGAGAGAGAAAAGAAAAGAGAGAGAGAGAGGAGAGAGAGAGAGAGAGAGAGAGAGAGAGGGGAGAGAGAGAGAGAGAGAGAGAGAGAGAGAGAGGGGAGAGAAAAGAGAGAGAGAGAGAGAGAGAGAGGGGAGAGAGAGAGAGAGAGGGGAGAGAGAGAGAGAGAGAGAGAGAGAGAGAGGAAGGGGAAAAATCTTGACTTGGCGTTCGGATATCAGCTTCTTTGGGAGCAAAATCAGAACGTGTAGTTTTCTGACTTGACCGACTACTAACTCTGAGCTTTTTGGGGGAAAATTGCCTATACAGCTAGCAGCAGGGACTTCTACACTTTTCACTGAACGTTCGCACTATGGCGGGAACACAAAGAAAACCTTTTTTGCAATTTTATGAAATATTATAACATGTTTTTTGGTAATTTCGTAGCCAACCGTTTAAAATTGAAACGATTTGAAACAAAAATTCACGCTATTGCTTCTCTTCTCAGAGAATACTAGAAAAGATGGTTTTTACAGATTTTAAAATATAAAAAAAAAAGCCATCAGCAACAGTATTATGATGGAGTGAACATTGGCCCCCCTTTGGGTTTTTAGAAGGTGTAAATTATCTTTGGCACACAAGGGTAAAATTCAATACTAAGGAATTGACCATATTTCTAAATTAACAGTGAAAATAAATTTGTAAAATTCAGAAATACTAAAGATATACTTGGATTAGAAGGATACTTTTTAATTTTTCCATTAACACGAAAAATTATCATTTATATAAACTAAACTACGATCAAACCAGCTAAACTATCGAAAAAACTTGGCCGTTATTGTTTGTATGAAGGTAAATGAAACGATATAAACTATGGTATAGACGCGCATATGTTTGAACTAAATTCCATGACGTAGTTATTATTCTAGAAGAGGGTCTGTTTAATTGATACGATTCGTTTTATGCGGATTTTGCCATTTTAAAGTTGAAAGAGGCTATCGACGCAATTTTTACAAGTGATTGATTTTATTACTTTGCCTCGAATCAGTACGAAAAAGTTGGTTTTTTGGATTCATTCCTTGTAAGTACAAGCATTCAGATAGTAACTGTACTCCAGTTATAATAGGACAGCTTATCAGCTATCAACCCAATAAGTTTCAAAAACTTTAATAATAAGAATTTCTTAAAATAAGGAGATCCCATTACTAGCTTCATTTGCGCTTAAGGCCATTTTGAGTCCCTATTTAGGAGCCTCCAAATCTTAAAATTCGGTGCATTGCTCTGAACGCACTTATAAACTTGTAGCTCGAATCGCAGACACCACTTTTAATAATATCTACAAGAAGGACCAAGGAATGAAAATAAGCGCGCGTCATACCTTTGAGAGAAGTAGGGAGGCGGTGCTCTTTCTCATATTATATTCACGATAGTTTCTGAAGAACTCGTTTTGTCTTTGAGTTGTCTAAAGCGTAACAACGGTGATTGCTTCGATCAAACAAAATTCATGTTATGTTTAAGCTTTCACCACTTTTACCAGCCTCTTGAGTATTTCGATTCAGTTTGACTTCTTTTCTGTAAACAGAAATTGCGGCAGGTAAAAATGGCCAGCCACCGTCGTCAGTGAACTGAACTTGGCTAGTAGAAACGGTCATCCAGCCACTTAATTGTAGACTCATTTTCAAATTGAGAGTTATAATTTGTCCTAGAGACAAACACTTATTTTTCCAGATATTGATGTGCCTTCCAGAAAAAATCCAAACGAACGAAGTTATTTACAGTGGTTAAAGGTGAATATAAATGGATCAGAAGCAAGGGATTGCAAAATTCACGGAGAAGAGATAGCCGAGTACGTTGCTCCAAACCCTCAAAATGGAACAGGTAAACGACTAAACAACTATTCAAACTTCCACAAATTTTAGTCAGTCGGTAGTCCTCATTTCTTAGAACAGGTTTAAAGAAGTGCTGATAAAAAGTGGCCCAGGCCAAAACACACATGTACTAACACGCTGAAGAGTTTTGATATTGTGAAAGTAACGATAGACTGAAACAGATTAGCAAGTGAAATTTGTAATGCATATTAAGATCTGCATAAAATTCACCTTGGTTTGTTTGTCACCTGATTTTTTTTTTTTTTTTTTTTTTTTTTTTTTTTTTAACGCTTTCTTGAAATTAAATGTTCTACAAAGATATTTACAATAAAATAAACTGGTCAGCCACACAATCGGGGCTATCAACCACAGCGACATTTTGTTGACACTTAATATAAGTAATAATATAAATAATAATATTCCTTCCCCATTTTTTTCTTCTTCTTCTTCCAACTTGAAATTAATCTTAAAATTATAATACTGCCATACATTTTAATTACTCATATTTATGAATTAAACTTTTCTACAGTTAAAATTAATTAATTTTCTACAGTTAAGATAGGCAATGCATGAGATTTCTTCTTAAAATTATTTTTTCTTCTTTCATCTCTAACCCACCCCCCCCACCCTGGATGGTGGCGCTCCCGTTTTATTTTTAACAATTTTATGCCTCCGGTTTTTTTCCCCCCCTATTATGATTATCATGTTTTATTGTTAAAGGAATCTACTTAAAAATGGTTTTGACTCCCTCTTTCCCCCTTTGGAAAATAACCCTCTTTTTTATTTTCATTTTAACACTTTGAAACGTTTCTAATTGAGTCAGCTCTTCGTTTCATAATTGATGGTGACGCTTGATGGAGGGCTGCGAAAAGTATTCAATTTTTGGAACCTATTCCGTTTCCAGTGTTGGTGTTGTGTCCGATTTCAGTACTATTCCATTTCAAGTTTCAGCTTGTTTTGGAATCTCGGGTCTGGTATACCGGTTGGTTCCGGGTTCCAGTCAGGAACCGCTTTTCCAGTCTGTTCCAGAAGTCCTGGCCACCCCTCTTTATCTCAAGAACGGTGCTGAAAAGAGCTTGATTCAAAATGAGGGTTTTTCTCCCCCCCACCGATTTTCTTGAAACTTTGTATTTTGATAGTACTTGATAAAAGTAGTCTTTTTTTTTCAAATAAAATTTTTCCAAAAATAATTAGGGGGAGTTACAGTGTTGCAAAGTCGCACCTTTCAAAAATTCATAACTTTCGCGTAAATCATCCAATTGAAACGCGAATTTCACCAAAAGATGCGGATTGTAAAGCACTTTTATGCCATCTAAACGGCATTCAATTTCAATAATTTTGACTTAGTTATCGTCATTTTTGTGATTTTTAGGCCACTCAAAATCTACTTAAAGTGAAATAAAAAAAATGGTATTTTTGATTTTGACCGGATTGCAATTATTATTATTAAGAGGGTTATTCCTCTTTAAATTCTGCCTAAAATGAGCCCAAACAAAATGCAGGGCGATTTTTTGTTCCGGAGTTATGCATTTTTTAGTAAGCGAAAAACGAGTTTTTTAGGGTCCCCATGAGCGTCCGAGAGAGAGGCTCAAGTCAAATAAATGGAAACGGTATTTTTTGATTTTGATCAAATTAAAATATGTTATTCCTACTTAAATTCTGCGTAAAATGAGCCCAAGCAGAATGTGGGGCGATTTTTTGCTGCGGAGCTATGCGCGTTTTAGTAAACGAAAGTCGAGCGTTCTATGGAGAGGCTCAAAGACGTGGGTAGCCCGGGTAGCCTCAACCACTCGACTTTCGTTTACTAAAACGCGCATAGCTCCGCAGCAAAAAATCGCCCCACATTCTGCTTGGACTCATTTTACGCAGAATTTAAGGAGGAATAACGTATTTTAATTTGATCAAAATCAAAAAATAGCGTTTCCATTTATTTGACTTGAGCCTCTCTCTCGAACGCTTATGAGCACCCTAAAAAACTCGTTTTTCGCTTACTAAAAAATGCATAACTCCGGAACAAAAAATCGCCCTGCATTTTGTTTGGGCTCATTTTAGGCAGAATTTAAAGAGGAATAACATATTGCAACCCGGTCAAAATCAAAAAATAACATTTTTTTTTATTTCACTTTAAGTAGATTTTGAGTGGCCTAAAAATCACAAAAATGACGATAACTAAGTCAAAAATTATTGAAATTGAATTCCGTTTAGATGGCATAAAAGTGCTTTACAATTCGCATCTTTTGGTGAAATTCGCGCTTCAATTGGATGATTTACGCGAAAGTTATGAATTTTTGAAAGGTGCGACTTTGCAACACTGTAACTCCCCCCCCTAATTATTTTTGGAAAAATTTTATGTGAAAAAAAAGACTACTTTTATCAAGTACTATCAAAATACAAAGTTTCAAGAAAATCGGTGGGGGGGAGAAAAACCCCCATTTTGAATCAAGCTCTTTGAATTATGTAAAAACCGAACGTAGGGTTTTTTGGGGTTAACTTTCATGTGAACGGGTCCATTTACGTCTAAACCACCCAAAAAAATTTAAGGGGGGTTTTTTCCCCTACCTCAAAATTTTCAAACCATGGCCCCTATATCTTGTGATACATTGTTCAAAAGGATGTAAAAAACTGAGCATTTTGGCCAAAACTGAAGGTCAATATCGTTTTTCGTTTTCAAGATATCAAAGGACAAAAATAAATTTGGGCCCATTTTAAAAAAAGCATAACCCCTATTTAAAAATTGGAATTTTAAAAAATATGAATCCAAAATACTGTAAAAATCAAGTACTTTTCATAAAAAAATACAACTATGACACTTTGGCCTTTCACAGCCCCCAAAAATTAGTGACGTTCAAGGGGGTACATCGCCCTCAAAATGCAAAAAAATGAATTTTTTTATTTTTTTTTTCACTTTTTTAATAGTCGAAATCCTAAGGATTCAGAATATGTATCTGTTTTTTTCATTAGATCCATGGAAGTATTTTTAATTATTTATTGAAACTAAGATGGAATAAACAAATCTGCCGCCAAACAGCGTTTTGAGCGTATCGTTTTTTTTCAATCTTGTAATAGTATACGGAATGTAACTTGAGTTCTATTATAGCTAAAGACTTCTGTTTTTTTTTAAAAGATGCACAAACTTTTGCTCCATAACCACCAGAAGCTTTTTTAAAAAATCAGAAATTTCAATTTCAAAAATGGAGTTGAAGATGAAAATGCTAAAAAAATTATGCCTAAAAAGTAACAAATTAATTAAAATACTTCCAGTCTCTTATGTAAAAAAAGCCTCTGGTAGATAATAGAGGGCAAAAAGACCTTTCATTTGAGCCAAAGAAACAGTGCAAATAATGATGAGAACTCAAGACAGATTCCGTACCGTTTAGGTCTATTTTTTTTTTTTTTTGATTTAAGGGGCACTTATGCAACCCGCGCGACAAAAATTTGTGATTTTTTTTCTTATAAGCTCACGGACCAGCTCAAAAAATTGCAGACCCAAAACTTAACTCTGGCAGAAAAAAAAATGGGTGATGTACCCCCTTAAACCTCCACAGGGGGCTATCTCGAAATTTTGGAAGGACGGCCCATCATCGAATGATACATCAATGGAAAAGGTCTAAAAAACTAGGCATTTCGGCACAAATTGGAGGTCGATACCGACTTTCAAATTCGAGATATCGAACGTCAAAGGTAGATTTACAAAGTTCGATACCTGGATTTGCCCTAGTAAAAATTTTTTGTTGACCGCCAACAAAATTTTACTGGCACCAACAGAATTTTACTGACTGCCAATAAAATTCGGTTGGTGCCAGTAGAATTTTGTTGGTGGTCAGCAAAATTTTGTTGGTGCCAATACTTTTTGTGACCGATCAGTAAAAAATGTGCTGGCAGCCAACAGAATTTTTGATGGTCGGTCATAAGAAGCATTGGCGCCAACAGAGTTTCGTTGGTGCCAATACTTCTTGTGACCGACCATTAAAAATTTTGCTGGCAGTTAACAGAATTTTTGATGATCGGTCACAAGAAGTATTGGCACCAACAAAAGTTTGTTCGTGGCCAAATAAGTTTTGTTGATGACCAGTAAATAGCTTACGCATGACAGGAACTTTGTTGGTGGCCATTAATTTTTTAGTGCTGTCCGGTAAACTTTTTGTTATAACTCGCAAATATCATGATGTGGAACATACGGTTGCTAAGTAAGTCTCAACTTACAGTCTAGGATTTGACTTTCTCAAGTTTCACAAAACTAGAGCATGGCTATGTTGACGGTTTAAAACGTTCAGGATGTTTACAAATTATTTACCCCCATTCAGAGCTCAAAACTGACTTTTCCATATAGATAAAGAATGAGAAATATGGTATTTAGACAACACGGACTTGAAAAAAGTACAATACTAAATAAAAATTAATCCTATCTTTTATTTTATTTTAATCAAGTGTGTATTGTAGAAACTGTATACAGTATATTTATTCTGACACATATGATACACCTGTGGATATATTTCACCTATGTAGGGATCGTACTATAGCGGGGAAAAAGAAACCTGGCCAGGATATGCAATATATATATGCAACACACGCCTAATACACGAGTTGAATATAGTATACTGTACGCATTAATTGCGTATTGCATATTTCTTGGCCGTATTTCTTCGTATCCGCTTATAAAATTTAAATGAATAATTTTCATATATGGAAACAAATGTGTTTTTTTGAACTAAAAATTTAGACACTTTACAATTGACACCGCCGCACCCACAATAAGTTAAAGAAGCTTTTATTTGGTATGCTGTATGATAAAAAAGGCACTACCTAAACAACAAATACAGCACTTTAGTACTCTTTTTTTAAATGTGTTTGGAAAACAGATAACATCCCTGGTAAAATGTTCCATGTGGATAATTTGATTTCCGTGACATTATATAGATTCAAAGACCGATCAAACTTCAAGTTCCGCGACCGTTCAAAATTTGAAGAAAGGGAGGCTGACTCTGTTACACCCAGTAACACATTGATTTTATCTCATCAAGTTTTTTAAATACCCAAAATCTGAATGCAGAATCAGATTCCTCGACCAACTTTACCATTACCAACTTTCATGCAAATCAGACTTAAAGTAACCGTATTCTCTTTTCACAAACTTATGTACCGGATTTTCGTCAGTCATACACATCTGATCGGGGTGGTGTAACGGTTAGGTCATCGGACTGGGAGGTGGAAGGTCTCGGGTTCGATACCCGGTGGTGACCGTAAAATCTGGAAGCTTCCGTCCGATCGGCGGACGTAGGTGTACGTACATCCGTACATGCCTGTGAGAGAAGTTTTACTTTTATTAATCCAGAATATTATCCTTAAAACCCTTTTAACCAGTTAAAACTTTTTGATGGTGATCAATAAAATTTTAATGGTGGACCAGCAGAATTCTGATGGTGGTCAACAAAATTACTGAGAAATGGAACGCTGACCTATCAACAAATTTGTTGGTCGCCAACAAAAATTTTGATGGCAACCATCAAATTTGTTGACCGGTCAGTGTTCCATTACTCAGTGTTTTTAATGACCGTCATCAAAAAATTTTACTAGGGTGAAAACCGATATTGACCTCTGTTTTGCGCCAAAATGCTCTTCAATAATTCTGAGATAGCCCCCTGAGGGGAGTCAAAACGTTAACAATTTTTGGGGGCTGTTAAACAAAATTATGGCCAAATTTGTGTCATACTTGTATTTTTTTCTGAAAAGTACCTGCGCTTTAAAGTATTTCGGATTAGTAATTCTTTAAATTCCGACTTTTCAAATAGGAGTTATATTTTTGATAATGGGTCCACATTGAACTTTGGCCTTCGACATCTTGAAAAAGAAAAACAATATCGACCTTTAATTTTCGCCAAAATGCTCCATTTTTTACGTCCTTTTCAACGATGTATCACAAGATGGGGGTCATGATTTGAAAAGTTTGAGGTTAGGGACAAAAACCCCCCTTAAAGGGGCTCATTCAAAATCGGCATTTTTCGCCCACTGCTTGTTTCTGACGAAACTTTAGGGATCGATTGAGGTTACTATTAGTAGTGGATCCTGAGATTTTCGCGACCTAAAACCAATTTTTATAGAAGGGGGCGGGGGGTCAAAGTTGAAACCTTCAAACTCAAATATCTCGCGAACGAATAAAGCTTTTGAAATGTGGTTTGCGCAAAAAAACGCAAAATAAAATTTCCTTTCTTTTGATTACCCACATGTTCCACAAAATTTTAAACAAACACTTGCAATTTGCAATTTTTTGATTTTCAGGCTCAAATTTTTTTACAAATTTTGAAATTCTGAAAAACGCATTCTTCGATTTTGATCTCTATGTGATATGTTATTCTCTAGGAAATTTACTACAATTCAGTCTAAACCGCATGTTGGGAAAACTTTTCGTTTCTGAGTTATGAATTTTTAAAGTTTCAAAAGTCGCAATTTTAGCGTTCTCAGTGACAGCGAGGAAACCTAAAAAAATAATTTCTCCGCTTCTAATCAACAAAACTTGATGAAAATTGGGATTTGGGGGTTTTGAAGGTCGTAAAATTCAATTCTGCTATCAGATTTGAAGAGTTTTGAAATCCAAGATGGCTGCAAACCCATCTGCTTGGTAGCCATCTTGGATTTCAAAACTCTTCAAATCTGATAGCAGAATTGAATTTTACGACCTTCAAAACCCCCAATTTCCAATTTTCATCAAGTTTTGTTGATTAGAAGCGGAGAAATTATTTTTTTAGGTTTCCTCGCTGTCACTGAGAACGCTAAAATTGCGATTTTTGAAACTTTAAAAATTCATAACTCAGAAACGAAAAGTTTCCCCAACATGCGGTTTAGACTAAATTGTAGTAAATTTCTTAGAGTATAACGTATCACATAGAGATCAAAATCGAAGAATGCGTTTTTCAGAATTTCAAAATTTGTAAAAAAATTTGAGCCTGAAAATCATAAAATTGCAAATTGCAAGTGTTTGTTTAAAATTTTGTGGAACATGTGGGTAATTAAAAGAAAGGAAATTTTATTTTGCGTTTTTTCGCGCAACCTACATTTCAAAAGCTTTATTCGTTAGCGAGATATTTGAGTTTGAAGGTTTCAACTTTGACCCCCCGCCCCCCTCTATAAAAATTGGTTTTAGGTCGCGAAAATGTCAGGATCCACTACTAACAGTAACCCCAATCGATCCCTAAAGTTTCGTCAAAAACAAGCAGTGGGCGAAAAATGCCGATTTTGAATGAACCCCTTTGTTTGGGTGGTTTAGAGGAAAATGGACTCGCTCAAGTGAAAGTTCACCCCCAAAAACCAGATGTTTGGATTTTCAATAGTTCAACATTTCCGCACCGTTCTCGAGACATAGGGGATTAGGAGTGTGGCCAGGACTCCCGAAACATACTGTATCTTTCGGTGTCGTCGGTTCTGATTCTAATGATCTTAAGTGGCGGTAGCCATCCAGGCCGAGTCAGAAAACGCAACAAGGGGTGAACGCTTATTATATGTACATTGTACATGCAACAGCTCATTTAGGGAAGTTTCATGAAAATCGCAACTTGTTGACTTAAATTCCCAGTAAAATGTAGAACAAAACCCTCAAGTGCTGTATATGTTACAGGACAAATCCGATTTTAGGCCAAACTGATAATGTGCCTGAAAATGTTCAGGCCAAACTGATTATGTGCAGGACAAACTAGTTTAGCCGGAAGTGACGACGCAGGACACACTAGTTGGGCCTAGGAAAAAGTGTGATATCGAAAAAATGCAAGGGATTAAAAATCTTTCTAATAGTTTTTCCCATCTGATTTTTGTTAATTTTTTCCCAATTTTTAATCCGTAACATAAAATTTGTGCCGTTAAGGGTCCATGATTATCTGAAAAGTACAGTCAGACTTAATTTCTGATTTTCTCGAGGTCATTAATGGATTTTACGCATAAAATTACCTTGGGAAACCAATTTTCATGACATTCGGTCCATAATGGTGGTCGCCATGCCAGAAAAACCAGACATTTTTTAAAACTTTGGGGGGGTGTAGCTCAAAAAGGGGGCATTTTCGGACCCATGTTTATAGGAAAAGAATACTTATTTTGGCCTGAAATGTATGCTGCAGAAGTTTGGCGCACTATAGTTTTACACCCTGTATTGTTTACTTAACTTTTTTCATTAATTTTTACTGTTTTTAGCTTTTTTAACTAGAATTTAAAATTTATCTCAAATTCGCCTTATTTATTCATCTGCCGCAGCAAAATATAATCCAATTGGTCTAGCCTAATGTTTTTTAGGCTAGAACAGTTTGTCCTAAGCCCAACCAGTTCGGCCTAAAAATTTTTAGGCTTAACTGATTATGTGCAGGACAAACTAGTTTGGCCTATAATTCTCCAGGCCAAACCTGTTGGGCCTAGGACAAACTAGTTTGGCCTGAAATTCTCCAGGCTAAACTAAATCTCCTTAAAAAAATCAGTTCGGCCCAGGCCAAACTAGTTTGGCCTAAAATCGGGTTTGTCCTGTAGCATATATATTTGGAATCAACATTGCGTGCTACGTGCCCCATAGCCCCTGAAATTTTGCACACTTTCAACCAAAGGAAGAAATTGGTCAAGAACCCTTATTTATGAGGGCAGAATCGAATAATATTGCATTTCGCTGAGCTCCACAAACTCACTTCATTTCCGGGTCAACCAAAGAACTGTTAGGACGTATACCCCTGCTTATAGTAAATACCTCCTCTAATAATAATGGATGATTAGTATTAGAGGAGATTTTTATCGAGGGAATACTCCTTATCTTACTATATTAATTAAAGGGGTAGCGTAGCTTATATAAGTAATTTTTGAATAATATATACTACAGATATGATGGTGCTGAGTAATATTTTTATTTCACATATACTTCTATTTTAATTATTTGGAATAATAATTTTTGAATTTAAATGAGCACAAGTTCACTCTTAGAACAATCAAGACTTTAAGATTAGTTAAAGAAGGTTACAAGTCACTTTAGAAAAACTAAAGATAAAGGACTTCAAACATACAATTGAAGAAATAAATATATAATTAAGGTCTTACCTTAAATCACAATGAAAAGTCTTCAGAGCACTGGGGGTCAGTTTTTATCAACAATTTAAAAGGGAATGACAAAAGGAACTTTTTTGCGATGATGATTTTACCGTTCATTCTCTGAGCCATCCCTTCATTTTTTTTCATCCCCCAGCGCGCTGGCCAATTAAAACTTTTGACCATCGCGTCGGTGTCCGAAAGTAAGCGGTCGCCTTGACAACCCGAAAGTAGACGGTTGGTATTGGGCCGCGGCATTTTTTATGGTATCTATGACTTGATGAGACCGCACCTCTCATCAAGTCACGGAAAAGTTGCTCCCTGACGTCACCCTGATACCGGCCATTTATATTTTTTTTTGGGTATTAATCACGTATTAATCACGTCATGAGACCATTCTCCGACACTGTATCTGAGAATAGTCTCATGCCGTCACAGAACGGATTACTAAAAACTTGAAGCCGTTAAAACCGTATTCTTATCACGATCACTGCTTTTCAAGGCAGTTGCAATCTGTTTAATAAGCAGGGAGATATTTAGGATAAATTGCTTAAATTTGATGGTTTTGGGACCAATATTAAGCCAGGGCTGCAGCATTTACTGTCACTTGTAATTGAAAAAAAAACCTTGGCACGGTCGTATTCCTTATAGTGTAACTTTCGTGAAGTAATAGCCTTCGCCGAATGATGACAAGACCAAGACAAAAAAATGCTCTCCCTTCACACCTCTGATCGTCTTATCTCGACGCAAGAACTCACGCTGCAATTTAAATGAAGAAGTTAAAATAAGAAAACCTGACTCAATCCGACTCCTAAACTGACCACAAACGTGAATCGGAGGTCGATCCCGGAGCCAGACCGAACCCGCTCTGCAATTTAAATGATGAAGTTAAAATAAAAAAACCTGGCTCAATCCGACTCCTATACTCTGTTCCAGATAACATTGCACCTGAGTAGGACGAATAAAAACCGTAAATGGCAACAGCGCATCCTGAGCCGTGGCGTTTTCGAACGCGGAGCAGGGTAGTCTCTTCGTCCGAGGTTCTATTGTCCGGCTCGGGGCATTTTTTCCACAAATAGTAAACGACTCCCAGCAGAAAAATTAAATTTTATTGTGCTTACGTTTTTTGAATTTTTTATTTAAATTTCGTATTCTGAAAGGGCTTATGAAAGGGCTTATGAAAGGGCTCTGAAAGGTTTCTGAAAGGGCAGACCAAGGGCTTTCTTTTGATGTATCACATGCCTATTTTTTGTGAAGAAGGGTACAAGGCCCCTCACCGCAAGATTTTGGGGCTTGGGGGGGCCCTACGTAGAAATTGTCAAATGTTAAAGTATGCCTTGTGATAAATCATTTGAAAGGTCTTTTAGAGACGAAAAAAATAATGCCCCCAAAATTCGGAAAAACTACCCCCTTTCAAATTGGCGGCCGTTTTAAGATTTGACGGGGGGGACCTTCAGAAAAATGACCCGAAATTGAGCGATACATAACTAAAAAGGTCTTGAATAGAGAAAAATAATGGTTCAAACCGCGAGTCAATCCGACTTTTCAAGAGGATTTATTTTCGAGGGAAGATGACCGCGCAATGAAATGAATGTGGCGTTCGAGCTAGTTTAAGAAATCTGTGGCTTCCTCAGAAAAGGTCCGAATTCAACACAATAGGGTTTCAAAATGATTTCCCATCAAAGCAATTTAAGGAAAAATATGTCAGTCCTCAAAAATTGGTTAAAAATGTTTTTTGGGCCAATAAAATGTTTTAAGTTTTTTGAAAATGTTTGAACTACCTTTTCAGGGACATTGGTCAAACTACCGTCAAAGGGACTGAAAATCATCCTAAGACCCCAAAAAATGACTTTTGAGCACTCAAAAGCCGCAGTGAATTCATTTGGACCCAACAAATTGGCCTATGCTGATAGAAAAATTATGAATCGATAAATGTGGATTTTACTAGCTATCCAAATGAATTCACGACGGCTCTTGAGTGCTCAAAAGAATTTCAAAAATGGCAGTTCAAACATTTTCAAATAATTGAAAATTTGTATCGGCCCAAAAAAAAATATTTTTACCACTTTTTCGGGTCTGGCCTATATTTTTCCTTACAGTGCTTGGTTGGGAGACATTTTGAAACCATAATCTTTTGAATTTGGACCTGTTTTGAGGAAGTCTAAAAATTCCTTAAACCAGGTCGAACGCCACGCGCAGTCATTAGCCCTCAAAAAGTCAGTTCCGTGCCAACGTTGAATGTTTATATCTCACGAAAGAAAAGTTTCTTCAGATTGTGGTTTGTGCCATTTTAAAGAGCATTAAAAGAGCGTTCATTACAAAAGGTTTTTGTTTTCCTCAGAAGTTCCCACATTTCAAGAAGCCATTGTCCGAATATTTGAAGTTTTAAAATATCGAAAAATGGTCATGACTTGATTCCAAACAATAAAAAGAAAAAAGTACACATAAAAAACAAGCTCTTAAGCAGTTCTTTCGTTTAAAAAAAAAAAAAAAAAAAAAAAAAAAAAAAAAAAGTTCATTTCAAATCTTTATTCGTTCAAAAGTTATGGACGATAATAGATGTTGTTTTTGACCCGACGCCCCGCCCTTACTATCGGAGTTAGCATAAAAAACTGGCCATATTCCAGTGGCTGAAAAGTACCTCTATAACAAAGCATACCTTGTTTTCAAGTTTGTTCTTGGTACAAAATGGCTGATTTTGAAACAACCTCTTTCGCCAGTCATAACTGTCGGATCATGAAATAATAATCAGTCTCCAAACAATTGCATGAGGTTTGCCAGGCCACCAATGATATTTTCGTTTAAAATAAGGAATTCTACAATATGAGGGATTCTTTCGATTTGGTTACAATTGGTTGATGATAAGTAGATGATACGTAAAAAACAAACAAAAAAACACGTGGCATTTTCTAAAACTTTAAGGAAGCTACGGCTTGGTGGTGTTGGATTTGCGGACACATGTTTATATGAAAGAAACTATTTAATACGCATTTGAATTTTTTTCTAGAGCAGGAGCACACTTTACTCTCACAAACCCCACAACGGGTACCTATTACAGATCCGTGGGTTGAACAAGAATTACATTTTTTCAATATATCTATGGTGTTAATTCATTCACCATTCTACGACACCATTGTAAACTGATTCCTTTTTGCAGGTTTTCATCGCTTCATTTATCTAGCGTATAGACATCCCAAAGGAAAAGCGTTAGCCTTTGATGAGCCATTCTTACATAAAACGTGAGTTCTTTTAGAAATAATTACTTAGAAATAGTAACGTTTTTCCTATTGTTTTTTTTACCCACCTATCCCCGCTCAGGGTCCTTCCAACGGTCATTTTTAGCAAAAAAAAAACAACATTGCAGAAAACATATTCTGCCATAAGGTGTTGTTTTATGGGCAAAATGCGAAGCCACATGCTGTTTAAAATCATTTTCCCTTCCAGCTCACTCTTAATGTAAGTTCCTCAAAGTACGATTTTTTGTACCCTCCTTTCAAACTTTCCATGGTTTGGGTATGTAGTTTGCACCTTTTCAAAGAACAGAAAAAGAACTTTTATTAAAACGGGTTTAAAGTAATTCCAAAATGTTAAGCATCTTTGGAAATGGCAATATTTAAAATTTTCGGGTTTATAAAAAACCAATAATTTAAGTTTTACCTTTTAGAAAAATACATTATGATACACATCGAAATAAATATTTCTTTAGGCCGACAATTTGTAAATCAAGATGATTGCTGCAGCTTCATTTGGTTAAGAGTTATGGAGGAAAGAAGGTTTTAACTTTGACTCGCCCTGGTAAAAAAAAACCTCAGAGAACCTCAGAAAATCCTGAGGGCACCCTCAGGATTTCTGAGGGCCTCTGAGGTTTTCTGAGGGCACCCACAGAATCTTTGAGGGCGCCCACAGAATCTTTGAGGGCACCCACAGAATCTTTGAGGGCACCCACAGAGCACTTGAGGGCGACCACAGAGCGCTTGTGGGCGACCACAGAGCGCTTGAGGGCGACCTCAGAGCGCTTGAGGGCGACCTCAGAGCGCTTGAGGGCGACCACAGAGCGCCTTGAGGGCGACCACAGAGCGCCTTGAGGGTGACCGCAGAACGCTTGAGGGCGCCCACAGAGCATCCCGAATCTTTTGAGGGGCCCTTAAAACTTTAGAAATTCTGATCAGAAATCTTCGAGGGTGAGCTTCAATCATTTTGAAGACGACCGGAACCAGTGGCGCCATTTGGGGGATGGCAAGGGGGCAACTGCCCCCCCCAAGGATTTTCAATGTGGCCGAAAAATCAAGTCAAAGATTTTTTTGAAGATGCACGGCAAAAAAAAAAAAAAGGTCATCCAAATTTTTGTAGGCCCCCCCCCCTCAAGGAAAATCTGAAATGGCGCCCCTGACCGGAATAAAATTTTTCAGGACAACAAACTCGCACTCAGACTTTCGAATCTAAAATGTTTTAGAGGCTATTTTCAATATAGTAACTCGTGCATTTCGGCAACATTGTTTTTATCCCATATCAGATGATTCCATGAAAAACGATCGATTGCTTACAATGTAATCAAATAGAGGTAAAACATTTTTGCCATACATGGCACAAAGCCACCACTGGTTAAGTAATTAATAATAATAAAAAAAAAAAAAAAAAAATTATGGGTTTTTTTCAATGTTTTTGCTTGAGCATGTTCTTTAGGGCCTATAGGTCAGGAAAAAATCAAAAAATAATTTTTTCATCGGCTGGATCCATTTTGGCACAAAGAGGGGTAAAAGTTCAGGATCAAACAAATTCCTGGTTAAACCAATGCATTGAGCGAGAAATTCTCATATTATTAGATATACATATTATTATTATTTTCTTTTTAAATCAATTAAAACCTACAGTTGTTAAAAATCTAAGAAATAATTTTTGAGGTTAATGTTATTGCACTGAACAAGTAATTCATGTACTAAAGTCAGGGCCCTTACTCATTAGAAGGTTAAAACAAATTTTATCTACAACAAACGAAATTTTTCTAAGTCCCATTATAAAAACCTTAGCTGCAAAAAAAAATATCTAGGTCCTCAAAAAAGTCTGAGCGTAATTTGAAAATAAGGGCTCCAAGGGCATCCTCAGAAATCTTGAGGGAATGCCCTCGAAAGTTTCTGAGGGCGCCCTCAGAGAATCCTGAGGGCACCCGCAATATTATTATATTGAGAAATTCTCGCCCATCTGTCATCGCGGGCAGTGTAGCCTAGTGGTAAAGTGCTGGACCATCAATCGGGAGGTCGTGGGTTCGAACCCCACCACGGGCAAAGTTTCTGTGCGAGCTCCAACTTCTTCGGCTCGACAAAAGGCGTAAAGTACATAGCCTTCGTGATAGGAGCAAGGATTTCTACAGAAAACTCGACTAGGTTGTCCCAAATTTAGTTTTTTAGTTACACAGAAATACTTGATGGCCTGACCTCAGGACCTCAGAAGTCTGAGGGTAATTGGAACATGAGGTCCTGTGGGCACCCTCAGAAATCTTGAGGGCGACCTCAAGATTTCTGTGGGTGCCCTCAGAAATTCCTGAGGGTGCCCTCAGAAATCCTGTGGGCGCCCTCAGGACCTCTTGTTCCAATTACCCTCAGACATCTCTGAGGTCCTGAGGTTTTTTTTTACCAGGGATCCGTCTTCCTCCACTCCACAGGGTGCTAAAACGAAAACTAACCCAACTTTAGAATCGCGAAATGATGTTTTATTTATTTTTGGAAGAACGTAGAACAAATATTTAAAGGCCGAAATGGCGAATCTACAAAATAATATAAAGTCCCAGTGTGCGCACGGTTTATGTACCAGATTTCCGGCTGCTTCCTGATAAGCTGAAAACTTGGAACTTTGTATAAAACATGCTGACCACCTCTATTTTAAAGAAAAATCAAAATTTTAAAAAACATCACAAATGTGTCGTTAAAGCACATTTTGTCGAAATCGCAAGACAGCAGGAGGGGAAAAGATGCTGGGGAACAGTCTCGCGGTCCGATCGGGATCCGGAAGCTGACGGTTGGCGCGCGTTGAGGTCTTGCTTTGAACGGTACCTGTCTCGAGCGCGTGACCGGAACGACGCGGCCCGTCAACATCTGCTCATAGATATTTCGGGTCGCCTCATTCACGTATAATCCGTTCACGATAAGAAGGCAAGTGAGAATTCAAGTAGTGATGCACTATTTAGCAACAGTGCGGCTATGCCAGCGGGGATGTACTATCAGTCAATTAAAGATTGGGACTAAAATATGCGGCTCGAAATGCGCCCGCCCGCTTATCTGACTCGATTTGCTCAGAATCTAGGGCGGTGTTGCCATTCCCAAATAAATGTGCGAAAAAGCCGAATCAATTGAGGTGGGCTATAACTGAACAGTTACAGGGGAGATAACGCACCGCAAACCTTCTCGCATGAGGAGCCAATTCTCCGCCGCTCGCCGCCGCTCGCCGCCGCGCCGCCCGCAGCAGCGTCCATTCACTAAAATCTTATTCTTTCAAAATCAGTTCATCGAGATTCGGTGGTCGGTTCTCTCTCCGCTACCTTTTTCCCCCCTTCCTATTGGCCCTGTCTCATTTTATCACTCATGCCACTTTTCGTTCGACACTTCACATTTCAAACGTTTTCTTCCGGACCATGTTTCTTTCACCATTTGCCTAAGAATGAATGCAGAGCTTCCCGAATAAGAGCATATTGTAAAAATCTTGGATTTAGGCGTCTGGCCGTCTGTAGAAGAAATTTCTCGCTGGCGGGAGGGGGGATTTAAAGCACTTTCCAGCTGATTTTCTCTAAGTCCCTATATGTAGAGAGTTAAGACAAGACAGGGGCGGATCCAGAAAAGTCTCAAAGGATGGGCCATTTTTGTAACGTGAAGGGGGGGGCCCTCCCTTATAAAATTTTGAAAATTTTAGCTTCTCTAAAGCCAATTTGAGGCATCTTTTAACGGTTCACTCATCATTTTTATACTACCTCATTTCAATTTTTGTTAGTAAAAGGGGGTCAAGGGTAAAAGTTTGGAACGGCTGATATTTTACATCATATTGACCTCTCTATCAACACAAAACTATTTAATCAGCAACCCCCCCCCCCCCCCAACCCCCCCTCAATTATCTTGTTCTTATGAGCTCGAGTAAACTTTTCCTTCCTCCTCACTAGGTTTGCTCCCGGCTCCCACTTTTCATTCAAATTTTGGAATGCCAGCTACCTATTTTTTTGCATTTTCGTAGAAAATGGATGTCTAGTGAATGAAATTAAGTCCCTATTCTCCCCCCCCCCCTCAAAACCTAGTATAATATACCTACGGTTACTTAAAGGCTTTTGTTTTTCTCTTCTCTTTTTCTTTTGCTTTTCCCTCTCTTTCTCTTCCTCTAACTGCTTTTTTTTGGGGTCCAAGGGGGGGGGGCATGCCGCCGTGGCCCCCCCTCTGGATCCACCCATGAGACAAGAAGGTAGTCAACTTCTGATTGGTCGATGAATTTTAGGCTCTACGGACACCGCCATTGGATGCGATTTTGCACTTTTTTTCTGTTTACCAACGGTCTTTTACAGATAAGAGTTAATTTGCGATGAATCTGTTAATTTTAATAATGAATGTCGATAAGAATGTCTATAAATCTCAAAAGAATCATTAAAAGCGTTAATACATGTTGATCAACAAAAGGAGGGAAAGATTACATCGTTACAAACTTAGCGGAACTGTAATCTTTGCAGTGGAGCAAAACACAACAACGGCCTCAGCATAATGTAAACAAATGTGTAAAATCGCATCCAATGGCGGCGCCCATGATTTCACTTGTCTTGACTCTCTACATATAGGGACTCTGATTTTCTCTAGAGTCCCTCATACCAGAGCTGCCGTTTTGCGCATAGTTAATTTATTTTTCAATTCACCGATGATTCCACCCGTTGAAAAAAGATTACACAGTTCAGTTTAGTGTATGAGATGGTAATGCACGAATATATTCGTATTCGCATCTGTAATCTTTCCTCGACCTCGACCGGTGGGGTCGTCGATGACTTTAAAAAACTTACGGATTTTTTAATTAATTTACGGCGTTTCCACCGATTGAAAAAATATTACGGATCGAAGTATTTTTGTGCAGTGCAGTCATACACATGTATTATGAACTGTGTAATCTTTTTTCAACTGGTGGAATCATCGGTGAATTGAAAATTTTCATCATAAGCGTCGGTAGACGCAGACGGCAAGTCAGGTAACCCCACCCTACTACCACCCTCTCTACGACCTGACAAGTCTGCGGCGCGTCACGCTTATAATTACAGAAATTATTTCATTCCCAAAAACCGTGCCTTGATATGATCCTGTAGCGAAAAAACTACGCAACCAAACTCATCAAACTTGGTCTTATTTTAACCGGCGTGTTCTGTGCTCGTGCCTTTTTTTTGTTTGAACGCAATCCGTCTAATATTTATTGAGAAATGATAAAAAAACTAAATTTCTCATTATAACGGCTATTTCAAACTACGCGCCAACTCTGCCCTCATTGGCTACTGCCTTTTAGTATTTGAGATCGCCGCGAGAATCGACGCTTCATCGTCAGTCAACAACAACTGCACATCATTTCAAAACAAAAACATTTCTACCTGCTTTGACACTTTTGAAATAAACTCGTTACAAATACATGAGTGATACAAGTGATTATTGTTTCAATTTCAACGGAGGCCGTGAATTGCGAAATTTGTCCTCCTCAGTTCTTCTTTTTAAATAAATGTACCAAGCATCTTTTCTAGTTATTTCTTTTGTGTGCTTCTAATTTGTTGTATGCACGCGTATAGTGAAGGTTGATTTGCTCTCACAGTTAGGTACTTTTGCATATTCATTTATTTAATAACTATTCTTGCTCTGAAGCTGAAAGTATTCGAATTTGGGCATAACCGCGGAGCTTCATTTTCCACTTCATTGCTTGCAAATGCAACAGCTGAGTACCGTAATACTGTTGATCACTGGAGGGAGAGTAGTTTCTGATGTGTTTACAGCACCTTTGTGATTTTAGCACAGAATGATTTAATGTATTATTCTGTGATTTTAGTATAATTATTCATAAGCAAGTAGTGACAAAAGTTCTTTGCTGTGTACTTGTAGAGTTTACAACTGATCTGTTTAGTTGATGAGAACTGGTAGTGACAGTAACATTATTTTCCTGAAGTTACAGAATTAAGCTATGGCGGATCTGCCAGCGACAGAGTAGCCAGTGGCGGATCGGCCAGCGGCGGACTAGCCAGTGGCGGATCGGCCAGCGGTGGACTAGCCACCGGCGGACTAGCCAGTCGCGGATCGGCCAGCGGCGGACCAGCCGATGGCGGATCGGCCACCGGCGGACTAGCCAGTGGCGGATCGGCCAGCGGCGGACTAGCCAGTGGCGGATCGGCCAGCAACGGACTAGCCAGTGGCGGATCGGCCAGCGGTGGATCGGCCAGCGGTGGACTAGCCAGTGGCGGACTAGCCAATGGCGGATCGGCCAGAGGCGGACTGGCCAGTGGCGGACCAGCCGATGGCGGATCGGCCAGCGGCGGACTAGCCAGTGGCGGATCGGCCAGTGGCGGATCGGCCAGCGGTGGATCGGCCAGCGGCGGATCGGCCAGCGGTGGATCGGCCAGCGGCGGACCGGCCAGCGGCGGACCGGCCAGTGGCGGATCGGCCAGCGGCGGACCGGCCAGCGGCGGACTAGCCAGTGGCGGATCGGCCAGTGGCGGATCGGCCAGTGGCGGACCGGCCAGTGGCGGATCGGCCAGCGACGGACCAGCCGATGGCGGATCGGCCAGCGGTGGACTAGCCAGTGGCAGATCGGTCAGCGGCGGACCGGCCAGTGGCGGATCGGCCAGTGGCGGATCGGCCAGCGGCGGATCGGCCAGCGGCGGACTAGCCAGTGGCGGATCGGCCAGCGGCGGACTAGCCAATGGTGGATCGGCCAGAGGCGGACTGGCCAGGGGCGGATCGGCCAGCGGCGGACTAGCCAGTGGCGGATCGGCCAGCGGCGGACTAGCCAGTGGCGGATCGGCCAGCAACGGACTAGCCGGTGGCGGATCGGCCAGCGGCGGACTAGCCAGTGGCGGATCGGCCAGTGGCGGATCGGCCAGCGGCGGATCGGCCAGCGGCGGACTAGCCAGTGGCGGATCGGCCAGTGGCGGATCGGCCAGCGGCGGACTAGCCAGTGGCGGACTAGCCAATGGCGGATCGGCCAGAGGCGGACTGGCCAGTGGCGGACCAGCCGATGGCGGATCGGCCAGCGGCGGACTAGCCAGTGGCGGATCGGCCAGTGAAACTGGCATGAAACTATTCATAACTGCTGACTAGTCAGCTGATGGATAACAACTGTTGCTTTTATTTGTGGAATGAGAAACTGGAATTTTACAAGCTAAAACCAGAGTATATCCCATCAAAAACCTTTCCAGGTGCAAGCAGACGGCATCAGGTAATTATGTCTGTCACAAAAAGCCGTTCCAATGCATCCACTCAAAGATATGATATGATGGGAACGGCAAGTCTCCTCCAAAAGGGCATCCAGCAGGGCAAATGTTAATCATTTTTCAAAATCAACACTATCCATCTGCGGCGAATTTAGTGAAGGAAAAACTTTGAGGGATGTATTTCTTTATTTTTTATTTTCAAACGCAAAAACTTGCCGCCGTTCATCGCCTTAAAAAAGAAAAATATTAATTATTATTATTATTTTTTTTTAAGGCGATGAACGGCGGCAAGTTTTTGCGTTTGAAAAAAAAAATAAAGAAATACATCCCTCAAAGTTTTTCCTTCACTAAATTCGCCGCAGATGGATAGTGTTGATTTTGAAAAATGATTAACATTTGCCCTGCTGGATGCCCTTTTGGAGGAGACTTGCCGTTCCCATCATATCATATCTTTGAGTGGATGCATTGGAACGGCTTTTTGTGACAGACATAATTACCTGATGCCGTCTGCTTGCACCTGGAAAGGTTTTTGATGGGATTAATTATACGCAAAACGGCAGCTCTGCCTCATATTCAGGGACCCTAATTTTCTCTTAATTCGATTACTCTCAATTTTTATATGCCAAGGAGTGGTGTTAGGGGGGGGGGTGGTGGTTCACGGGCTCTCTTTGGACTTCCATGATCTTGAATAATGCAGATTCTCATTTCTTCAGAAGGTAATGAAAGATGGGTGGTATATCGATTGCAATTAATTATTGTAAAGTAACACATCTAGCCCTCGCGAACGGGGGGGGGCGATCTGGGGAATTACGCCCTCGTTGACCCCTTTTTCCTTTCTCTTCCCTTTCCCTCCCTTCTCCCTCTTTTCCCCTTTTTTGGCTGAACGGAGGGGAGGGGGTCCCCCCCCCCTTTCCCCCGGTATTCGCCAGTGATTGTCGTCGTAAGCGCCGAAACCTTTCCTCTTTTAAATGATTTAACTCATTTGAGACTAATAATAAAGCTTATACTTTCAGAGGCAGCTTTTGAGGGAGGGGGTCTTGCCTCGGGTGGCATTATGTTATGATCTATAATCTTTGACAAACTGGGTTTATCGATTTCTTTCATCGATCACTTTTCAAAAGTAATCGAGGTGGATTTCAGCCTTAATCAGGTGTTCCGATTTTATTGAACTTATGATGAAATTCAATATACAATCAATGTAATTCATCAAAACACGATTAGTTCCTTTGAATTCAGCACCCCTAAAAACTCCCCCCCCCAACCCGTATCTAAGAGGTTTGAAAATCAACCCAGATGTGAGGAAGCGATTACCATTTACCGTGCCCACCTCTGCTTTAAACCCCTCCCCCCTCCCTAAAGTTGATTAATGGGTTCTGGTGAATATTTATGCAAGTAGGAGAAAGAAATGCTTTGTTAGAGGGGCGAATACGATTTAGTAAGGTAGAAGACGAGACTTTCCTGTCAACAATTAAAATCAAAGGAGAAAACTAAACTGGGTCATGAATTTGAGACGGGAAAAAATTATGTCCTGATAAAACTGCAACCTTAAAAATTAAAAAAAAAACTCTCCACGAAAAATTTGAGTAAAAGTTTTACGAAAGGCAATGCTAATTTCTACTCCATAGTCCACCTGGCTGTTAATTACGTTTGTTTTTATCATTTATGACCCAAAATGTCCTTCGGTAACATGTCTTAGAGGAGTTTTTGATATTAAATGTAAGCGCTTGACTTAAACTTAAAAACTCAAATGAGCTTTGAAACCAATGGATCAAAGCAAAAGAAAAAAAATGGATAAACTTTCTTTTCCGCTGAAATCACTTCCCATCCATGCTTCAAAACGTGACAATTTATTGCTGTCCCTTCGCAGAAATTCTATCTCATTGTTAATTTGCCTTCGGTCCAGATGATCAACTGCACTTGAAGTATGAAAAGAAGGTATCAAAAGCTAAACCCTTGAAGAGTAAAAAGTTATATTTGGTAGTACTGGTGAGGCTAATTTTTTAATCGGAACAAACCGGAATTTTTTAATCGGAACAAAACACTCCCGTCTTTTTATTGCGGTTAGCCAATGCGGTTCGAGTGTTCCATCAAAACAGAATGGAACACTAACCATGCCAACGAGCAACGAGTCGATCCACCGATCAAGCGCAGTTTTTTGCGTTCTACTGAGATATAACTTTGAACCCGTAAGTTTCGCTGTAATCCTGGGTTTCTTGACCTGGTGTTTTTTAACGAGTCCCAAAACGATGATCAAAGTCCAGTATTTTGTCGCTATGATAGTATTTTTTTCCGTGTGATGTCGGGGGGGGTACTAGAAGGGAACCAACGAGAGGGGAGATGGGTGGCGGCGAGCGTGTCTGCCCCGGAAACCCTTAAAAGTCGCTCTTACTTGATAGAAAATTGCCAAAATATTCTTTCAAAGACACTACAAATTTCAAAATCTAGAGGGGCGATCTCCTCCCTCCCCCAGGAAATCTTCTGGATCCGCCACAATTGCTGCTCCAAATTAAATTCTGAATGATACTTTGAACGTCTCTGATAATTAAAAAAGTTTCCCGGGCAACAGATCATAATGTGTCAACAGTCATCAGCCTAATGAAAGATCCACACAATTTTTCTGAAGGGCGAGGGGGGGCACGTTTTAGACATGGCAATTTTTAGCGTCTAAAAAGCATTACAAGATCATTATACGATGGAAAAGGGCAATTTTTAACGCTTTATGAGAATGGGGAAGGGGGGAAGCACATGCCCTCGTGCCTCCTGGATCCACGCAATATCATCATCGACGGAAGCGCAACCCAAAAAAATCTTTCTATAGTCTTAAGGGAGGATTTGTCCCAAAAATTGTCGGCACTGACTCAATGATATTTGTGTTGTGGAGGAGGGGGGCCATCATCACTGAAAACCAATTTTTACAACAAACGAGTAACGAGTCACTGAAAGTCTATTGAATGAAAAGAAGAAATAATGAGTTGAACTGACAATGAGAGTTGAAGCAGCGTGGAAGGAGTAGGGGGGAGTAGGGGAGGGGAGGAGGGGTTGACGACAGTGGGACTGTGTCGTTTGGACACGATGGCCAGCTTTTAGGTGAAACAGAAACTGCACTGGTCGGAAAAGAGACGGCGCAGATCGGAGACGGATAGCCGCTCTCGACGAGGCACGCTTATCTGCTCGCTCATATTTGTTATGAGTGAAGGCCCTGCGGTTTATATTCCACTCCCCCCGCTACCCCACCCTTATCGCTCACCGTTAGCACAAGCTGGCAACACTGCTGCGAATTTCCGAGAGTTTCTCCCCTTATCGCTAATTCCTCAAGCGCCGAGCGTCCGAGCCCAAATAGTTTAGTCCCAATCTTTAATTGACTGATAGTACGTTTTGGACGAACGGTAAGAAACAAGTAAAAAAAACAAGCAGGGGAGCTCCAATACAATTTATGTATTGGTAAAGCGTGCCGCGATAAGTCTGTATGCAGCCACGTCAAGGGCCACCCGGAGGGAGCAAGTCCGCTCGCGTCGTATATGGAATTTTATTTTTTTTTTTTTTTTTTTTTTTTTTAATTTTCAGTCTTTAGACAAAAGCCCATTGCAAAAAAAAAAAAATGAAAAAAATGTTAAATTACTCAAATTACACATAAACTATACTAGACAAATTAAATAAACTAACGTAAAATTAACATAAAAATTAAAGACTGAAAATTCGGTACCTCCATAAGCCATAAGCCATAAGCCTCCATATAGCCTGTTTTGGAGGTTACCAATTAATCACGTTGTCTTGAGCGGAGAAAGGGTCATCTTTAGAGGCGATTTTCTCAGAAACACGTAGATTAAAAACAAATCGGTAGGGCGAAAATCTTGCTCAATAAGTCTAATGGCTGAAAAAAAAAAAAAAAAAAAAAAAAAAAAAAGGCTGAAAACTTTGACCCTAGGTATTGTTAAAAACCTGGGTAAAAAAGTCGATTCCGCCCATTTGAATACAAATAAATTCAAGCGTCCTGCTACAGCGCGGACCTCCAGAAAATCCTCTTGTATTCAGGGACCCTACAGCAGAAAGTCATTCCGACAAAAGACTGACAATGAGTGCTCATCGTTGCCTGCTCAGATCACTCCACATACTCACCGATCGGTGCGCGTTTGGTACTAGAGTACCTATATGTATAAGAGATAGTATGGCGGTCTGTGAATCCTACGCTGATTGGCTGCGACATTTTAGGCGTTCAAGGAGCTCTTAGGGCCCAATTTCAAGATGGCCGATCGGGTCGATTGTGTAACCGGTGTAACCGTTGAGGTTATCTTCATACATTTTCTGGCGGGAAACGGTCATCGAACTCACCATTCACAAACTCCGTTATCATCAACAATGTAACATAACCTCGAACAATACGACCGCCGCCATCTTGAAATTGGACCCTAAGAGCTCCATGGTCGCAGACCGCCATACTCTCCTTACCTATACATATAGGTACTCCATTCGGTACTGCTGTTCCGTTACAGTTTGCGCGGGCTTTTTGGATACTTTTTATTTTTAGGGGAATTAAACGGCTAAACGCCCTTTGGGCGATTACGCGCGCTTTGCGCTGCGTTCAATCCCCGCTCGCTTCGCTCGCTCATGGTCTTTTTTATAATCGAACTTGGGGTTGTCTGCACTCAAAAAGGGGGGTTTTATGGGGGGGATATCAGTTTTTTACCTACTCTCGACCGAACGTAAAAATCCTGACACAAAAGCAAATGTGGCAGTTTCCAGGGAGCCTTTGGGTGGATCCGCGCGCAATATCTTCCGGTCTTTTGTAAAATCAAATTTTAACCGAAAAAAAAAATTCGGAAGAGAGTTTTTATGAGAGGGGGCTAAGGGGAGGGTGATAGTGAATGGTCCATTAATTAAACTAAACCCAATTTTTCAACTCTATAAATTAACAGGGGCTGATCACTGGTGCGAATACTGGGAGGGGGAAAAGATCGGAGATAGCCGATAAGTATAATAAAACAGGCACTAGCAGAATTCAAGCCGGCGCTCTCCCGATCCAAAGCATGAGCTCTTACAAGGGGAGGTCACGATGTGTCCGGCTCCGATTTTCATGAAATTTGCATGAAAATGTAGCTTAGGTACGTCTTATTGAGGATCAAGAATCGTTATCGGCAAATGGGCACATGGAAAGTAAAAAAAATTTCAAAGTTTCGTCAAAATCTGCGAAATTCAAAGTGTGCGGCAAATGTATTGGAATTTCCGGGGGCTCTTGTGTAGCAGCTCTGTGGCCGACTGGTACAGCGCTAGACTCGGAACCCGTAGGTCGTGCGTTCGATCCTGGGGACGACCGCTTCTTTTTTGCACTTCAATATCCAATTTTAATTGCTGAATCTCATGTTGTTGTTGTTTTTTTTTGTTTTTTAGTTTTGTTTTTTTTTTTTGTTGTTGTTGTTATTTTTGTTTTTTTTTTTCGTATGTGTGGAAAAAATTAGACTGAAAAATACATTTTGGAAACGAATGAATAACGTATTTCGGACGAAAAGAATTATAACGCTCTTATGCCTCTATCATTGAGGCATAAGAGCGTTATAATTTTCTCGGCATTGTAAACGAGTTTCAACCATTAAAAGTGTAGGTAGGTAATCTGTTGATAGTGCAACTGACTCACAACTAGCTGCGCTCTCTTCTGTAACGTATCTGAATCATTGTCATTGCACGACGCATGATCAAATCGCATTTATAATCTTGTCAAATAGTAAAAAAATTACTCCATCTTTTCATCCGAAATACGTTATTCAATCATTTCCAAAATTTTTTTTTCAGCCTTTTTTTTCTAGACATACAAAAAAAAATTAAAATAACAAACAAAAAAAAACAAAAATCAACGACAACATGAGATTCAACAATTAAAATTGGATTCTGTAGTGCTAAAAAGAAGCGGTCGACCCCAGGATCGAACGCACGTCCTGCGGGTTACGAATCAAGCGCTGTACCAGTCGGCCACAGAACTGCTACATAAGTATGCTCGGAAATTCCAATACATTAGCCGCACACTTTGAATTTTGCAGATTTTGACGAAAGTTTGAAATTTTTTTTTTACTTTCCATGTGCCCATTTGCCGATAACGATTCTTGATCCTCAATAAGACGTCCCTAAGCTACATTTTCATGCAACTTTCATGAAAATCGGAGCCGGACACATCGTGACCTCCCCTTGTTAGTCCTCGGAGCTGGTGGTAGCTGACCGAAGGGGAAGAAATAAGCCTTTTGTAAAGGGATGCAATCTGGTTTTGCTGGAAGTTCCTCTCTTTGCCGCAGAGTGATTGCTGGAGCGCTGCGGTAGCAACGCGGTGAGCACTCACAACCAGTCTTCAGTGAATGCAACTCCTAGAGAGAGCGGATCTGATTGTGAGTAAAAAAAAAACTGTCGTGCACGCAGGCGCAAATAATAGAGAGAGGCAGAATCAATCTCTAGTCTCCCTCACTCGTCGGTTTGCGACGCACCGATGCTGGGCTATGAAGTCTGGGTTTTGAATAGCGGAGTCAGTCATATAACTGTCAAAATCTGAGTAGGGTGAGCTCTAGCTTGTGTGTGTAAACTCAGTATATTTTCTGTGTGTGTGCGACGAAGCCACTAGACACTTGCGCAATCTGTGTGTGTGTGCATCGAAGGCAAATCAAAGACTACTGAAGTACGCTCAGGAATCTAAAACAGGGCCCCTTAAAACAACAAAATAAAATCGGTGAAAGCATCAAATGACTCCAAAACAAAAAAATTATTCGTGAAAAAGTGATTGATTTAACATACTCAAAAATCTCTCGAAAATACACAAAACAACCCGATCATGTAAGTTTTGATTCATATCCTGAAAACGAAATCTCCAAAACACACACGGCCACCAGAGGGTGCCTCTTTCACTGTATTATATTATTCATTGTATACAGCAAAACGAGAGTAAGAAGCTTGCCATATACTTCGTATGGCACGCTTTAAACAGTTTCTTTTGGGCGAGGCAAGAGGAGAATAATTCTGAGAACTATTCCATTTCTTAGGGCGTTTTGGGCGAAAGAAAAATATCAGAAATTTGTTGGAAAAGTGAATAATGAGGCGCTTTAAGGCGAGTGCGAGAGATGATGCTATTGCTGCTTGTGGCAACCTCGCCTTCTCGTAAAATGTCTCGTGTCCACGTGCCGCTCTTATCAGTGAAGAAGACTAATGATGAAGGCATGTTTATAATGTTAACGAATCTGATCAGATCATAAAATGAGGATACTTCGTAATAGGAGCGTCGCTATCCCCGATATTTCAGTTGGCACTCGTTGACCTTGAATGTTCTAGAAAAGATTATGTTTGGAAGACTGTCTCAAATTTTGTAACTTTTTCATTCAAGAACAAGATAATCCACCACCGAGCAGCACTGTGATTTGCTTATTTTGTAATTTCGCGAGCCGGCTTGTTTGACCAAGGTTAACGAAAAGAGTTAATGTTTATACAAAGCCGTGTGGCAGTGATGCTTCTATTACGAAGTAATCTTTATTCTATGATCAGATCACTGATGTTGGGGATATACGACATACGAGACTAGTATTTGTCAACTTACCGTTTGAGAGCTTACTGTCAACCAAGTCCAATTATCATCGATTATACATCAAATTTCAAAACTTCAAGCTACAGACCTACAATAATTGGTGGTGAATAATACACACTTGTAAACTCGGCAACTTAAATACTTCTAGTGATGCCAAACTTATAAAATTATTACAGTAAATGCCTTAAATGTACTCGCCCAAAAGTCCCTTCGACATTGACTAAATTCAATTTTTAACTCGCCCAAAGCGTCCAATCGAATCCACCTCCTCGTCCGAAAGGTATCTTTTTGTGTCGCCCAAATTGATACACTGAAAAAAAGAGGTGTTACGGGAACATCCATTTTAATCGTTCAAATAACATAGCGTTTTTCTGCAGTAATAGTCGTCCCGAAGGTTAGTTTTGCAACCCGTCGATGTAGCTTGAACAGTTTGTAAAGATGCTCTTTGCACATTGATAGCAGTCTGATGGTTTGGCAGCCAAAATGTAAATTTAAATGTTTTTTATGCTATTTCAACAAAAACCGTATGTTGAACCAACATCGATTATTATATACTGAAATGACATATTGTTTTTGTAACACTGGCATCGAAATTGTTTAAAATAGCAACACTACTCTAGCAGTAGGGTCTTTAATTTCAACGTCCTGCTCCAAAATTGAGGATGCAGTTTCAACAATCAACATCCTAGATGTAATTTTAGCAGATTAAAATGTCATTTTAGCACATGATTTCTTTGCTGCAATTACATCTACTGACAATGTTAACTTAGCATAGTGGGTTGTCGCACATTTTTTTAACATCCTGAAAATGCTAAATTAACTGTGGGGACCGTTATTATTACTGCACCTCTTTTTTTTCAGTGTACTATTACTCTCGCCCCAAATGCCCGATTTTCGCCCACCCTCGCCCAAAACGTCATCCCCCATGACAGCCCCCTAAACTCCTCGCAGTGGCCATTGTTCTCCCGACCTTCCTCATGGCACGGAAGATTTCCAAGAACCGACGGACTCTAAAATTGACACACGTCCAGTAAAAGTGGCGAACGGTCAAAGAAACGACCAATTCGACGTTTTCGTCCTAAAGAACCAAAACTCGGTGAAAATAGTCAAATTTGAAAAATAATGACTCAGAAATTCGTATTTTTTAGTCCGAATTAAATTGAGGGTATTTCGTCGTTGATCGATTTCCTAAGAGCCATCAGTATTTAAACTTCACTATTTTCGCCGAGTTTTGGCCCTCTAAGGCGAAAATTTTGCCCGTTTCATCGCATATTTGACCATTGACTCTAATGATTATACAGCGAGTTTCAGTGACTTTCATAAACTTACAAAATAGGCCATACCCGTTTTGATTGGAAGGGTTATCCAAACTTAGATATAATAACTGATTGATCTTCTTTATTCAAATATATTAAAATACAGGGATTCGAGCTACACGCTGATACTGCCGTTTAGATGCATATGCCGTGTGTCCTAGGTAACTGACCGTTACACACAGTCACACAATGTGGCCAACAGTGTGTATCCTATGCCACAACAGGAACATTCCGAATAACAACAGCTATTGGAATGAAAGAAAATAGAAAGAATGAAAAAAAAAATTATAACTAATCCAAGAGTAGCTAATTTATATGAAATTTTTTTCGTTTTCTTTCTTTTCTCTTTCATTGTAACCTGAGATAAGTTATTGACGATTTTTTGTTTTTATTTCCACAACACATCATGTGCATTTATGTGCATTTAGGTGCATGGACGACTATTCAATCGTCTTTTTTGAAGTACTTTTTCCGAGTGCAAGAAACTTTTTGCATTTCTTAATTTTCTTGTTTCAGCCCTGAAAACGATCCTCGACGATCTCATTTTTCTGCACATCACTTTGCAAGAAAGTACAACCTTGGGAAACCTATAGCTCTAAATTTTTTCATCGCTGAATGGAAACCATATTATGATGATGATGAAAAATTAGAGGAAGGAATTTAAACAATATATTTAAGTTGTTTTCATGTTTTTTTTTTTTTTTTTTTTTACTTTCTCACCTACCCTTCTGAACGGTACAAGGATAGAAAGAATTCCAATCATATTAAAACATTTAAAAGTTTTTTTGTTTGTTTTGTTTTTAAATTTTTTGGCTCTGCATGATTAAACTCAAAAATTACATTCCTAACAAAAATCCGACCGTCCGTTTTTAATAAATCACAAATCTTGATCTTTTGTTTCAATTTAATTCAAAATGCACAGAAAAAGTGTTTCTGGAAGTTCTAAAAAATATTAATCTAGTTTTTTTTTCTTTTTTTTTTACTCATTAAATTTAAGGATGGTTGGGGAAGTTTGTTAACCTTGAAATTGGAAGAAAAATGGAAGTACCTGAATGAAACATGTATCTAAAGCTTTGGTGAAGCTTAGTGAAAGTAAACATAAAAAAATATGGGCCGATTGAATGCTTTCGTCCATTATCCCAAGCAAGTATCGAAGTGTAGCAATGCAAGAGGAGTGAAGTGGTGGGAGGGGGGAGTGACGAGTAAAATTTAATTTCTAAAAGGACTACTGCGAGGATTGTAATGCAAAGTCGTAAAAACATACACTGTCTCTGGCCTTACGTTTACGTTCTATCCCTCAATAAAATCAAGATGCAGCTAAACAGTTGAAAAAGGTATACCAGGTGAGCCAAAAGTCCAGCAACATCTGAATAACTTTCAAATGGCTGCAGATAAAAAAGGGGAAAAAACAATCAGTGGAAAGATTGCCGCTAAAGTCTGAACCATTTTAATGCTTTTGCTAGCACTTCAATTTCTTATTTCAAACTTACGTACTTAACCCATATTACTGCAGATCTACTGACCTGAAACCCTGTAACGAACTATACAAACTACGAACTATATTCTAGCGAGGATGGGCAATACACAGTGCACAGTATATCATTCATCACATTTGTTACGTGTGTTGCTTCTTGTATATTCTGACTAAGGTAGGCAATACGTTATGTACAGTATAAGTAATGTACTAAAACTAAATGATTTTATCATTCAAAAGACACTTATTACGTGTGTTGCTTGTTGTAATTTCTAGTCAAGGTATATGCAATACGCAATGAGCAGTTCTTCATTCAGCACACGTATCACTGTGTTGATTCTTGTATATTCTGACCAGTGTAGGCAATACGCAATGCACAGTTTATAAACGATCGTATCATAATGCTCATCGAGTCTATGATTGAGTGCGTGCTATCTTATGGGTGTTGCCATTCCGATAGGTTTCTTTCCGATAGATAGGTTTTTTTCATCCAAAAATTTTTTTAACCCTTCATTATACCTTCCTGACCACACCCTCTCAGCAATTAGACCCCAACCCCCCCTCCCCCTCCCCACCCCCTTCAACCAGAATATCATAGAAGTGGCGAAATCCTCTGAATAGTGTCAAGTCTGTTATTTCTTCTTCACGGTCAGCTTTTATGTTATAATTGGTTCTCCCTCCAAGTTTATGCCGAAGGTGCATCTACAGGGGCGTAGTACCTCCTTTCCCTGCCCCCTCCTCCCGCACCTCCACCTCCTGCTCACCCCCACGACCTGTTGAAGTTTAATTTGTTTTTTTTAATAAAAATGCGATTGACACAATTTACAGATTATTTACAGATTTTTACAATCAACCAGGCGCTCACAGCAAAAGTGTGAACTCATTTCTCGGACACCCTCCATGAGTTTGTTTTTATAAAGATGTATAATAGTCGTATCGGTTGAGCCCTCACCCCCAGCCCCCCACCTTTCACAATCCCTCCCCCCACCCCTTCCCACCACTCACCTCCACTCCTCTCTATCCACGACCCACACCATTTTTTTTTGTTTGTTTTTAAATGGATGCGTAATATTTGTAACTAGCATATTGACGGGTACTGTGGTTTCTTTTTTTATTATACTCGTTTTTTGTTGTTTCTTTTTTCTTGTGGTGTTTTCAATGGTTTTTTTTTGTTTTTGTTTTTTTTTGTTTTGTTTTTTTTTTTCGTTTTTATTAATCCTCCTTTTGCTCTTTTCTTTTCTGCTTTGTTCCCAATTTTTTATTTTTGTTTGTTTTTTTTTGATCCTGTCAGTGGGGTAGCGTGCAATTTAGCAACGTTGCAGCTCTTCTATTCAAATTTTGAATCCAGAGTGGCGCAAAAGTCCGTTCTCCCCCTTTTATTTTCTTTTTTTATTGTCAAAGGTAGATTTTCAAAGTTCGATATCTCGAATTCGAAAAATGCTATTGACCTCTGGTTTGCGCCAAAATTCTCATTTTTTTACGCCTGTTTTATCGACGTATCATTCGATAGGGTTCGTCTTTAGGAATTTTTGAGACAGTCCCCCTGGGAGCGTAAAAACGTTAGAAATTTGGGGGGCTGTAAAATCAAGCTTTGAATAAATTTATGCCACAGCAGTATTTATTCAGGAAAGTACTCGCTTTTTAGAGTATTTTAGACTACTGGTTTTTTAAATTCCGACTTTTTACGTAGGAGTAATGATATTTTGAAAATGGGTCCAAATCGAACTTTGATCTTCAATAAATCGAAAACTAAAAACGATATTGACCTCCGGTTTGCGCCAAAAGTCTTAGAATTTAATGTTCTTTTGAATTAGCTATCACAAGATAGCGGTATCCATTTGAACATTTTGAGTTGGGGGCCTTTCCCCCCTAAGGGGGGTGATTTTGAAAATGTTGACCCCCTCACGCGGAAGCTCTCAAAAAGTTATGGAAGACCCCAAAGTTTCAATTTTTTATCTGCAGCCGTTCAAAAAATAAAAAGGGGGGACGGACTTTTGCGCCACCCTGTAGACTGTTTTTGTAGAGCGATATACCGTATCGATTGCCGTCCGAGGGCCTCTAGTTCTAAACAAACTCTGGTTCAATGTAGTTTCCCCATAAGCATATAAACTTTTGTACGGAGATTCAGGGTATTAAATCAAACAATTAATGCGACCTTTTGGCGATTATAAATTCTAGGTCCTCGAAAATGCTTAATTATGCCTGGTTCCTTGACTAAAACTGCCGAAATCAATAAGATATTAAAGATTAAAATTTAATCTTGTAGGTAGGTTAGAATCACCCGAAATCCCGCCTCCCGCCAATTCCACACCAACAACAATAACATTGGGTGATTCCAACCTCAAAATGCATCTTTTAACACTAGAACGCCCAGCGTCCCATTTTTGGGACGGATCAAAATTAAAAGTTGTCTCACGAGCCTCCAGCTTGACGTAGGACCCTGAAATTTTATGACTTTTCATCATTTTAGGAGTACCCCCTGACCACCAAGTTTCATCGAAATCCGCCTCTTCCTTCAAGAGAAAAAAGCGGTTCTACCTTTAACGCCCACGTCCCATTTTTGGGACAAACTGTTGTCTTTGCGGTTTCAAGCCAGTGAAAAGGATTAAACTTCTTGTAAATGTCTCAATAACATAAATGGCTGAAACAAACAGTTTTTGAACATCAAGGGAGGGCTCCCTCCCGATCACCTTCTCCTCCCCTCCCCCTCAAACTAGCATACTTTCCCTTCTCCCTCATCAGAAACAGTAACTTTCATCAGAGAACAGTGCCGGGAGTCGCATGCGAGTGGAGTCGATTCCTCTCCAACAGATCAGGAATGAGCCATTGTTCTCTTATCTAATTTTATGTAGATACCTTGATCCCTTGAGCCAGAATATTTTTTGCTGGCACTATTACGTGCCTCTGAGATGTTAGCGTTCAGAAACCAGGAATGATATAATATGAACTTCTTTGAGAGTACCGCCCCAAAGAAATTCCTAGTTACCCTCATTAGTTCCGGCGCCTTCAATTCCTCCTATTTTCTGTTAGAAAAAAGTCTGCTCATTTCCCTTTTTATTATTTATTCTTAGGCATAATGGGGCTCTTACAAACGTTTGCTATAGGAGATTGAAGAGTTGATTCTTGCATAAAAACCTGTAAAAATGATGATGAGTACACTAAAAAATCACGAAATTCACTCTCAGAATCGGGCTGAATGGCGGAGTGACGCAGGTATCATGGGAGAGTCCTATATCTAAACTGAAATACATCTCTGTGTTTCCGCAGAGAAAGTAACATTATAGACAGGAATCTCTCATGATACCTGCGTTGAGCCGCCATTACAAACTTGCCTTTATCGCAGTTCTGTGAAATTATTACTAAATTTTATACTTTTTCAATGTGGTTTCCGTGATTTTTGCTGCTTTTTACATCATAATAGACTATTAATTTGCTCACAGCAAAAGTTTGCAAGCGATTTTCATCGTTTCTAACACTGGTAAACCAAAATCTTGTGAAAACAAAGCAAATAAAAAACAATCGGAAGAAGGTCAGCTTTGTATTTTCCCCCATCTTGTTTCCCTCTCTTCTAATTCTCGCTCGCAATTGCGAGAATTATTTTTCATTATAAATAGAAAGGTTGAGAATGGAAAGTGAACCTTAGAGGACAAATGGGACTCTTGCAAACTTTTGCTATACGGAATTGAAGAGTTGATTCTTGCACATAAACCTGTAAAAATGACGATGTGTACACTAAAAATCGCAAACGCCACTCTCAGAATCGGGCTTAATGGCGGAGAGACGCAGGTATCATGGGAGATCCCCATCTAAATTGAGACATATCTCTGTGTTTCCATAGAGAAAGTGACTAATTAGACAGGAATCTGCCATGATATCTGCGTTGAGCCGCCGCGCCATTACGAACTTGCCGTTATAGCAGTTATGTGAGTTTATTACTGAATTTTAGACCATCTGGGTGTGATTTTTGTGATTTTTGCTGGTTTATACATTAGAACGGACTATTCATTTGCTCACAGCAAAAGTTTGCAAGAGCCCCATTTGTGTCATTTTAGGTTGTGGGTAAAATTACCGTGAGATGATCTTAATGCTTTTTTTGCAATAAGATTTCGTGAAAGGGGAAGCTGAAATGAAGGGGAGGGGATGGGTGAAGGGGGGGGGGGGGGGGGGGTATTTATCATAACATATATACAGTAGGGCCATAGATATAAGTGCACGGTTTCATGTTTTACGCATACTTTTATTAGGGATCGAAAGAGCAAAATTATAGCAAAAAAGTAAACTACTGCCCCTTCATTTGCCTGAATAGGCAACAAAAATGCTTAAAACGAAGTAGAAATTTCGTACAATTAGTCTCACAAAGTTTATAAGTCCAAATAACACTTTGATCGATATCATATAAAATATCATTCTGCACTTTACAGCATTGTCCCAATTTTGGGACGCTGGGCGTTTTAGGTAGGAGCATAAGTCCGGGCGTTCTAGTGTTGATCTATAATATCTTGTTTATTTAGGCAGTTTTACGGGTGAAACCAGGCAAAATTAAGCATTTTCGAGGACGTAGAACTTATAATCGCAAAAAGGTCGCATTAATTTTTTGATTTAATAGTCTAAATTTCTGTTCAAAAATCCGCTTATGGGGAAAATGCAGTGAAGAATCAGAGTCTGTTTGGAGCTAGAGGCCCTCGGACGGCAACCGATACGGTATATCACTCTACTAAAACAGTCTATTGGTTGTTCGGTGAACACTTCCACATTCGATATTTTACAATCGTTTAATTGGACAGAGTAGAACGTTCCCAAATTGCACGCTATGTCACTGATTTTTTGTGTACACAACACATTTTACTTACTTCTTTTATTACTTCTCCGTTAGTAGAGGAGAAGCAAATTGTTTTAAATGAGGAGTAATATAACGTTTTGCGTTGGACTAACATTTTACTCATGATCGTACGTAGTCCAAGATAACCGTAATTTCTAAAAGTTGCACAGGAATACTTATTTACATTTTTGTTTCCGTATTTGGCCGAATAATGCTGTAGGTAGTTTAGCTTTTTTTTGGCCGAAGTTAAGTATCGAGTTTATGTTTCATTCCGTTGATGTAATTTTGACTGTAGTTTGTAGCGTGCATTTTAGCAACATTTTATTTCGTACCGTTATACTTGCGTAAAAGGTCGAATCATGGGCGGAGCCAGCAATTTGGCAGCTGTGGATTCTACCCATTTGAATGTATGAGAAACAATAAATTAGATATTGGGCCATGTCCTCCTCAACAATCGATTTTTTCTCATACATTCAAATGGGAAAGAATCCACAGTTGCCAAATTGCTAGCTCCACCCATGGCTCGAATTTTTGGATGTTTATAGTGCACTCCTTGGATACGAACATATACATAAGCTTAAAAGGGACAAAGTGCAGCATTGGCAGAATGCAAGTGACGCTGCGGCGACTGATTGATCTTCCCACGCGCCATAATTACACATTTAAAGAAAATGAATGGTTAAAAATTGTATGTTTTGCATTGATTCCTATGAGCAACTCTAAAACAGCTGATGATACATGATACATGTATAAAGTAATCGGAAGGCATTCGAACTGGTAACAATATCATTGCTAAGATGTGAGTAATGATCGACGTTGCCAAGCAACATGCATTTTCAATTTATCGTATGCATCAGAACCCGAGCTAAGGAGAGAATCCATTAATCTGCGAAGGATAAACAAAAAAGAATCCCTCTCCCCGCAAAATATTCCCTGCGTTAGTAAGTGAAATATTTTTGCGCACGGCGCACTCCTAAAAGAATCCCGGAATATACCTCTTAAAGAAACTTAAAGTCCCAGAAGTTGGCAAAAACCCCTAAAAAATGAAACTATCCCTCAAGAGGGGATGTTATTCAAACCCATAGGCGGACCGTGACCAAAAAAAATAGGGGGGGCTAAAAATCGATGACCCCCCTTTTTTTTGTTTTTCAAGTCTCAAGTGATGACTTTTTCCCGATTTTTAGCCCCTCCACCAAAAAAAGTGGGGGACTACAGCTCCCCCTAGCCCCTGATAGTCCTGATACGGTCCGCCTACGTTCAAACCGCTTGAAAAGAAAAAACCTCCTCCTCCTTCTAGGAGAAAGAACACGCGAAAAACCAGAACTTCCGGCCTTCGCACTTTCTAGGCTCCGAAGCCACTCCGCGAGAATCGAACAGCCCCAGTATAAAGGGTAGTTCAAAATTTGAAGCGCTCCACGTGGATTCGTCCTGCTACGCCTACTGAAGAGTTCTGCACAAACTCAATTTCAACGCGGTTGTCGCCGATTTTTTTCGAGAAGCCCACCGACCTGATTTCGGGAATGAACCCCCCGCGAGGGGTAGTTTTAACAATGGGACAGGTTCGGATGTGCAAAGATCGATTCGTGCATATCAAAGTGACTCCGGGTGCGTATCTTCCCAAAAAAGGGTCGTATAATCGCAAGATGATTTCTTTCCAAAATCAGGTTGTACGTCACAGGATGGCATCCTCCCAAAATTAAGGGTCGTATACCACGAGATGACGTCTTCCTAAAATCAAGGTTGTACATTGCAAGATGATATCTTCCCAAAAGAGGGACGTATATCACAAGATAATGTCTTCCTAAAAAAGGGTTGTAAATTGCGATGCAGTTTCCTCCCGAAATTGGGTCGTAAACCCAACTGCATGATTTTTGCGTAAAAAAGTGGCATATTATTATTAGTTGAATTTTGACACAAAACTTAAATTGAATTGTGTCTCTAAGGTTAAATTATAACCCACCAACATTTTGAGGTTATTATACAATAAAAACAGTAAGTGCTCGAAGTTTTTAACAGCCATCAACAATGAGTGAAAGAAAGGATGCATTGTTAGCAACCAAAAAACAATTACAATTTCAACTTAATCGGTTTGAAACTTCAGTGAATGAGGAACCAGCAGATGTCGCAGCCATACATGCCAGGCTTGCTAACTCCGACAAAGTTCTGTCCCAGTTCATCAGAATTTCTCAAGAGTTAATTAAGATTGATCCAAGTCTGGCCGGTGAAGAAGAACTAACATTGTTTGAGATAAAATTCTACAAAACTGTATCCAAGGCAAAAGCGCTAACTGGTTCTCAAAATATCGCATCCTCAACCAAAGATACCCAATCTCCAACCATCATAAATCTGCAAAAACCAGAATTACAGAAATTTTCCGGGGAGAATTATGAAGATTGGCCAGCTTTCCATCAAATGTTTAATTCTCTCGAGCACGAGAACACAAGTGTGCCAAAAATCATGAAATTTCACTATTTGAAAGGTGCCGTAATAGGTAAGGCTAGTGAGCTCATCAAAAACATTGAATTCTCCGAACTCAACTATTCTGTTGCATTACAAGCTCTGATTGATCGATATGAAAATAAAAAGAAATTTGTTCAAAGGCATATGCAAATTTCGTTCAAACTAGGTAACATTCCTTATGCTGAAAAGGGAACAAAATTAACTGCAAAACATTTAGAAACCATGTACAATCAAGCCACACAAACTTTACAAGCACTAGAAGCCTCCGGCATCGATACCTCAAGTTGGGATCCTTTTGTTACTCATGCCATTATCTCTAAATTCGATGAGGGAACGTTAGCCGAGTGGGAAGCCACTGCCCCTCCGAAAAATGTCCCTACGAGAAATCAAGTTTTTGATTTTCTTACTAAGAGAATAAGGATAATGGAATCCTTGGAAGCAAAACAAAGTAAACCATACAATTCCTTGACAAATCAAACATATTCAAGGTCATACAAACCCACTCAAGGTTTCCCTTAAAAAAGAAAATTTACAACTTTTGGCCTGTGGGAAAGAGAAGAAAATCCCAAAGTAAAGAAATTTGAAGGAAGAAAAAATTCCCGAAAATGTTTTTATTGCAACAGTGTAAACCATCAAATTGCTGAATGTGTGAATTTTAAAAAGTTGACCAGGCCAGATCGTGCATTAATTATAACATCAAATAATTTGTGTCGTCAATGCCTCAAAAATCATCAGGGACATTGCAAGAATAGCCCGTGCAGCGTCTGCTCTGGAAACCACCATCACCTGTTGCATCAAAATAAAATCGATTTACCTCAAATTGAACCTAAGAAATCAAGCGAAATTTGACTAGCTACAGTGCAAGTGCGTGTGACTGATTCTGAAAATCTTCAACATAACTGTAAAGCAATTTTGGACAGTGGAGCTCAATCTTGCTTTATCTCTCGTTCATTGGCAAGAAAACTGCGATTGCGGTCACAAGAAGTGGATATTCAAGTTCAAGGAATCGGCACGACATTTGCACATGAAAAAGTAAAGCTAACATTTTCTCCATCATTCAGTAACACATTGTTTTCCACACAATGTTTAGTAATTCATCAATTGCCAATCTTTCTGGATACAAATATTCCCAAATTAGATCGCAAATTTCAAAAGGAAAGGAATAAAGGAATAAATCATTTGCAGGTGGCTGATCCAACCTTCAATCAACAGAGTTATATTAATTTAATTGTGGGCTCGAACCTATTTGGGATTTATTATTACCAGATAGAGTTATCTTAGGTCCTAACATTCCTATTTTACAAAATACAAAACTCGGATGCGTTGTTGTTGGTCCGAACTCTAATGAAACAACTAACTTACATAATCCAAGTACCAATTTTATCGCATTCAACAAATTGAATGATATTCATGCATCATTAGAAAAATTTTGGCAACTAGACGAGTGTACAGTAAATCACGAGACAGTTCAAATTGATGAATGTGGAGCTCTTTATCAAGATACAACTAAAAGAAATCATGATGGTAGATTTATCGTGCAGCTACCCTTCAAGCGGATCCATTATGTCTTGGAGACTCATACAAATCAGCAATGAGAAGACTTTTCATCCTAGAGAAAAGGCTGAGTGAGAACGAAAAGTTACGAAAACTTTACGCAGATTTCATGACAGAGTATGAACTTTTGGGCCACATGAGTAAAATCTCTCAAACTAGTAAACATGATCATCCTGCATACTACATTCCCCACCTAGGCGTACTAGATGAAAGCCAATTATCGACAAAATTGAGGGTCGTTTTTGATGCATCCTCAAAAACTAGTAGCGGAAAATCATTGAATGACACCCTTGAAGCCTATATCTATACCTAGACTGGAACTCACTGCTGCGCGTCTCCTTTCAAATTTAATTTTGAACGTCACAACGTCATTGCAGACCAAACCAACTGAAACACACTTATGGTCAGACTCTGATATAACCTTGTGTTGGATAGATGGTTCGCCCGGCCGCTGGCAAACATTTGTAGCCAATCGAGTTTCTGAAATCCAATCTATTACTGAAAAAATCAATGGACATTGGCATTATGTCCCTTCAAAGGAAAATCTTGCGGATTTGATTTCGCGAGGAGTCCCCACAGATGGTTTAATAAATTCTTCTTTGTGGTGGAACGGCCCCCCATGGATTACTTGTACACCCGAAGTTTGGCCAAAACTGCAAAAAGTAGATCAAACCAATATTCCAGATTCTCGACCCACTAGAACGTTCCTCTTACTATCCCATTCAATACCTTTGTCCTTATTACAGAAGCATTCGTGTTTGGCGACCACTCTTCGGATATTAGCTTATTGTTTAAGATTTATAGCTAATTCCAAAATAAAGAGAGCAGATGGAAAATCAAGAAAAACGGGCTCTCTAACATGCTCTGAACTGGAATCAAGTTTACTTCATAGTGCAAAAGTACCCAAAATGAAGCATTTGCTGAAGAAATTCATCATTTGAAAACCAAAACTGAAAAACTAGGGCTACAATCCAGTATCAGAAGTTTAAATTCGTTTTTGGACGAACACGATATGATTAGAGTAGGTGGAAGATTGCATAACAGTATTTTGACCAAGGATCAAAAGCATCAAATCTTGCTGCCGATGAAACATCGATTCACAAAATTACTTTTCGAAAAAGAACATCTTAGACTTCTGCACGTTCCCCCAAATCTATTGCTCTCAAGTGTACGAAGGAAATTTTGGCCAATAAAAGGTCCGATAATTGCTAGAAAAACTGTACAAAAATGTATTCCATGCAAGAAAAATAACCCAAGGTTTTCTTCTCTAGAAATGGGACCTCTACCTGCCGACAGAGTAACAATTAATCATACATTTCAGATTAGTGGCATTGACCAAACGGGACCAATCTACTTAAAATCTTCATTTCGAAAGAATGCCTCTATTTTAAAGGCGTACGTTTGCATTTTCATTTGTATGGTTTCAAAAGCGGTACGCCTTGAATTAGTCACAAGTTTGACTTCAAAGGATTTTTAGCAGCCCTAAAGAGATTCGTTTCCAGAAGAGGACTCCCAACTTGCATATATTCTGATAATTCAAAAACTTCTATCGGAACAAATAACGTAATTCAACAAACTTTTGAGAAAATGCTAAATTCTCCTGGAGTATTGAATTATTATGCAGAAAATGGCATTTTTTGGAAATTCAATGCACCAAATTCTCCACATCTCGGAGGTTTATGGGAGTAATCAATAAGAACTTTCAAGGAACATTTCAAATTGATCGCTAAAAATTACTCATTGACGTATGAAGAGGCAGAAACGATCATCATCCAAATAGAAGGAATTTTGAATTCAAGACCCATTATGCCCTTATCTGAAGACCCTCACGACCTAGAAGCATTAACACCGGGTCACTTTTTAATTGGAAGACCTCTGACTGCCTTACCACCCACTGAATTAGTAGAAAATCGAGTACTTGGAAATCCCTTAATGCAATGGAACAGCATCAATAAATCAGTTATGAAATTTTGGCAATGATGGAAATCGGAGTACTTACAACAACTTCAAAGGGTCTCCAAATGGTCAGACAGTGTATTCAATTTAAATAACGGTCCTTTGGTTATAATAAAAGAGAAAAACATCCCTCCTTCGTGCTGGAGACTCGCAAAAATCTTAAAACTTCATTACGGGAAGGATGGTAGAGCACGGATTGCAACACTCCAAACAAGCAGAGGCGTAACAACCAGGGCGATTACCGAACTTTCCTTATTAGAATGTTGATTCAAGAATCAATTGTTGCCCACATTGGCAACACTGTTATCAGCTGTGAATAAACTAAGCCTTATAATTTTTCCTATCTCATCGAGGAGTTGATTTATCGTGAAAGCTAGTTGTAAAAACTCAATAAATTGGTTTTTCTTTTATATTTTTCTTATCTCAATATAAGAAAAACACTGGGTAATCCAGAGCACCCGTGTCAGGCATTTTTCTCGCGAACGGCTGATTGAAAAGTTTTGAAACAAAATAGTCTGATAGGGAATCGACCCCAAATTTTCAATTTTCTTATTTTCAATAGCCCCCGACAGCTCCTCAGGACTTATTAAAGGGGGTTCAAATACATTTTTCAAGTTTTCTCTGAAACTCTAAATAGACAAAACGCAACAAATTGCACGCTACGCTACTGCATGGGTTCAGAGAAAAAGTGAAATTTTAAAGTTGCACTGTTGGGACCTGGAAGTTTTCACGGATTTTTCGACTTTTTTGGACGAAACTCCTGCAATCTGCGTACTCCATAGCCTTCCATAAAAGTATGATAAAAGCTCATATCCTTCAAGATGCGGCAATAGCGGGCGCCGGCATTTTGATCCTGTAAATATTTTCCAAAAAAATCCCAATTTTTGGAGTTCCTGGGGATTTTTGGACAATTTTTAAATCGGCCATTGTGGTTTCCCTGTTGAGCATTTTTCAACAATAATTATGACAGATTCTGGAAGAATAGATCAAGACCTTTCGGTTGATGTGCCACATGTAACATTAATGGGAAAAATTAAGGTGTGTTTCGTCAAATCAAAATTATGGGGCTTTATTGGCTCAAACAATGGAATCGAGGCAGTTCCATTAGAGCCCCAAAATTTTAATTTGACAAAATACTCCTTAATTTTTCAGTTTAATATAACATGTGACATATCAAGCGAAAGATCTTGATCTGTTCTTTCTGAAACTGTCATAATTATTGTTGAAAAATTCTGAACAGGGTGGCCACAGTGGTCGATTCAAAATTTTTTCAAAAATCCCCCGGAACTTCAAAAATGTGTGTTTTTGGAAAATATTTGTGGAGCAAAAATATCGGCGATTGCCTCTTCTTGAAGGATACGATATTTTATTATACCTCCATGGAAGGATTTTTATAGAGAACTTGAAAATATGTGTTTGGATCCCCCCTCCCAAACAAGCCCTAAGGGACTGTCGGGGGCTATTAAAAATATCTAGAATGAAAAATTTGGGGTCGATTCCCTATCAGACTTTTTTGTTTCAAAACTTTTCAATCAGCCGTTCTCGAGAAAAATGTCTGGTACGGGTGCTTCGGCTCACCCGGTAGTTAGAGCTACCAGTGGACTGCTCTGAACAACCAGGCAACCTTGTAAAAATTTGAGGCAGTATAATTAGAGCTACCATTAATACTGGTAAAAACAACCAGGCGACCTTGTAAAACGAACCATGCCAAATTTACCAGAGGTACCTTGTAGAGACAACCAGGAAAGAATGTGGACGGAGGGAAACAGGTATTCTGGTTGTGTTTACTAGATTTCTAAAATCTAAAACCGGGTGAATCTTCCGTGTGAGGGTTGGGACTTTTTAATTTTTCACGAACTAAAGAATACAATTCATCGTTAGAAAGGTCACGTTTTAATGATTCAGAATCATTTTCGATTTGGACCAGTGTTTGTGGCACTCCAAATTTTGGGCCTCTACATTTTATTTCTTTGGACGCCATTTTGTTTAGGCTGGAGCGATTGAAATATCTGTTGAAACAATATTCCGCTATTTTTAAGCCTATTTGAATGATAAAAAAATCAACCCTGGTTTTTCAAATAAAAGAAAAAGTGGAACTTCGGTAGGTATTTGAGGGTCTCCACCCCTCAGAAAAAGTGTGGGGGATCCAACATTTTGCTGAGATTGCACGATTTATTAGATGTTTATCTTCAACTGCTGAAACGCACCACAGTCGAAAAGTGAATTCATTTCTCGGATTCGCTAAACCTAATATTTGAGGTTCATAAAAACTTAGATTCGAATTATTCATTTTCTGTATTAGTCTACTTCTTTAATCCTAAAATGTTCTGATATTAAAACACAACAAACAAAATTCAAAAGAAAAAATGTACAAAAGAAAACAAAAATTACCTATTTTTACAATGTTAATGGAAAAATTTCTAGTTAACTACAGACAAATTTACAATAAAATATCAATTAAAAAAAAAAAAAAAAACGTCAGTGGTATACTATAGACAGTCTTGGCATTGCAACAAACCGATGCTGATGCTACCAGCTTGATCATGTAAGCTCTCTTTTGTGGATAACATTGATTGTAATTTCAGTACTGTCCTCCTCTCAATCAATGAGACAAATGTACGCCAATCTTTAAGCTTCGGAAGTAAAGTTTTTATTGATCTGACCACTTGGGTAATTTTGTACCCCACGTAAGAACAGCGGCTTAAATCTCTTAATTATACATAATTTTTTTTTTTTAAAATTCAACTTAAATAAAAAAGAGGTCACTCAGGGGTTATGTGAAACCTTGTTTAAGGCCTGGCAACAATTTAGATTGCGTTTCTACTCCTTCCACTTAGAAATTCGTATCCGTCGGAGACTAATTATACCACAGAGTCGCTTAGTTTGAATGGAAAGAATAATGAAAGTAATGAAATGCAAGAATCGGGTTTCAACACGAGTTGAAAAAATCGCCCTCTCCTTGATTTTGGATTTCCCGCGTATCCATTCTTATTGAGAAAAAGAAAAGTGGCAAAAATATCATCGTTCACAGGATGAGGCGCTCGTATGAGATCGTCTCAAGGAAACTACATTTTCCTTTTTTTCTGTCCTGTCCTGTCTCCATCACAGATAACAGAAATACCTGTGTTTTTTAAAACAACAAACTAATTCATCTTTGGAAACAGAGAAAGAGTTAAAATACCCTGCCTGAATAATAGGAAGAAAGGAGTGTAAATTTGAAAACTTATGGAGAATCGAAGACTAAGCCTTGTTGTTCCCGTGACTTTCGCAAAGGTCATCGATTCCGTCAATAGAACTTTTATTGTAGGCACTCAAGCAAAAATTGATTGCATGAGGGGTTCTAAACTTGTGTTTTTCCGCAAACTTCCGAGCTGAAAAGTGGATTCTCCGAGTATCATTGCGACTAGAAAAAGAAAATTAAAAAAAGCAACTAAGGATAGATCTTGTAAATAGGTATCATATTCATAAACTTTTTTTTTAATTTTTTTTATTTTTAAATGACATGCAACTCAGATCGTGTTATGAAGAAATCGAATTTCATTTCACCATTTAATTTAAGTTCTGAAATCCACCCCTGTAGAATGGATTTACTCACAAAGAGTTATTTTAATATTTTCATTTTTGAAATATAATGAAAAATTAAAGAAAAGCATAGTGTTAGTCAACACTGCAACAAACGTTTGATGGAGTGTTTGATAACACTGTAACAGGCTTACCGATGAACTGATCTTTTTGCGACAACTAATTGAAGAGTACTTTATTACTTATTGACTTTAATACTCTGTGTCTACTAAATGGTTATATTTTAAAAATGCGTGAATTTATTCATTGTTACAGCTCTAAGTGCTAAACATTACAAAAATCAAACAGAGGTAACAAAACAGAAGGATCCTTCCCCTCTTATTTTCTTTGGAATTGAATAGACCTGTTTAAAGTGACGTCGCGAAAGGAAATGGATCCAAAAATACCTAATTTCACTCGCTCTCGTGGATTTTCCCAAAAGAAACAGGATCCAAATTTTCAAATGCAAATTAATTCATGTTAGTAAAGAACACGTTTTCTCATATTTTATTACACCCTTGGATTCCACGTGCCTTAAAATATAGTCACGTTACAACAAAATTTTTGAAACATGCATCAATTTACAATCACAGTCATTTCGAAGAATGTCCTATGTTTTCTTCTTGTCTCACTCACAGTTTCTTAAGTTCTTAAGGGCACAGAATTCTAGAATATAGGTTGGCACCATCAAACCACGTGTTATTATACCTCAAACAAGCTTCGATACAAAGAGATGTTAGGATCATTGAGCGTTATGACGGTTAGTAATTTTCCCTTTTTTCTGATAAGAAAAACTTAAGCCATAAAACTTGGCTTTATTTCATATTAAACTCCTTTTCGTGGCTTAAAGGTTGAAAATGAATGAGGCCACTAGGGAACTTGGATGGTTTTTCACATTTATGTTTTTGCTACAATTGGATCATTACATCCTAAGAAATCGGCATTTTAGTGCTTAGAGTTTGATTTTTCTCCCACCGGAAAATGAAAAGTTCCGCTTGTAATGCTCCGTGCTCTCGCTTTTCAAAGTGAGAAGTGCGATTATAATCTATTTTTTGGTGTGGCAAATGATTTTTACTCCCACAACTTTTGTCCAAATCTGCTTCCCTCCTGCGCGGGTTATAGCCTAAAGGGAGGTCCAGATAGAAGCCACCTTTATCTTCTTTATTCTTTCGAGGTTCTTTCGAGAAGACTGACTTCAGAGGGAGCTAGAATAATGGACCACAGCGTCACTGGAATTAACGCGTTTTAATTCGCATACTGCTGTGCTTTCTCTCTCTCTCTCTCTCACTCTCTCTCTCTCACTCTTTCTCTCGCTCCCTCTCCCTCTCCCTCTCTCTCTCTCTCTCTCTCTCTCTCTCTCCCTCTCTCTCTCTCTCTTTCTTGCAATTACCAAACTCAGTTCTTTCTTTGATTTTGTAAATTAATAACTGTATGATTCTCAATTACGTTTTGAATATATCTTCGTTCTTCTTCAAAGCCTCTCTCTTAATTAATTCGACTTGAAGCATCAAATCGATAATTCAGAGATCGAATCATCGGCCACCTGAGTTTCGAGTGTGAGCTCCTCTAGCCGACAGTGCAGGTTCTACGTCATCGGCAACTCAGACTTCAACATCACCCCCCCCCCCGAATTACACTACTGAGCTTCGTTCTTCAGTTGATAAAATCCGGACTTTTCATCTTTGACGCTCATCAGGTGAAAGCTTGAATGAAACCCTTGCTTAGAATATCAGGAGATTAAACCAGTTCTTAGTCGGTAAGATTTGATTTGTAGTACAAAAATGCAAGTTTCACGTCACTTAATACCAAAGTTAAATGCACTTACTCAAATTCTAGCACAGGCTCTGTGAAGTTGATGAAGCCGGATTGCTCCCAAACCAAGAATGTATACCTGTGATAACCTGTAATTTTATAGAATAATTTGCATTAAAACCCTTTGAGGGGCAGTGGCTAGTGCCACTAGCCACCTTTTATTTATTTTTTTCTGAGCTAATGAGACACAGGCTATTGAAACTAGCCACTTTTTCTGGTTGGCAAGATGTTCTAAAATGGGGAAAAAATATTTTCCACATGGTAGCACAGCGGTAAACATTATTTTTAGACCAGGTAAATGTTGACATTTTGAGATTTTACCTGCAAGGCAGACCGGCTCCCGCTAATGTTGTGATTTTTTTTATTCCTAAAAGGTTTAGGCAAATTTTTGAGGCAGATTATGAATCTTGAAAGTATTTTGAACATTTTGAAGTACTAGTGAGTAAAATTCGCTGATTTTGTAATATAATTACAAGCGTTTGAATAAGGTGGCTAGTTCCACTAACCACTGCCCCTGAAGGGGTCCAACAGTGATGCATTGTCTATTTTCAAATTTTTCGCCTTTTAGAAGGAATTTTAGGGCTCAGATAAGACGTTTAGAGGCTTATTATAACTTGAACTACTTATTCACATTCTAAATTCTTGCAGTCAGCCAATAATAGGCTTCGGAGATTATTTGAAGCAACATCGTCGTATACAGGATTGTTTACAGCGTTTTGCCGTTTTACAGCATATTTTGGGCTTTTTTTGGTACTTTCATAAAGAAACGAATTTTTTTATTCTATTTATAATATCTTTATAGTCTAGAAAACAACTTGAAAAAATAAAAAAGTCACATCTTCTGTTGCAACATAGCCAATAATCACTTTTTAGCGCAGCTCGAAGCAAAAATGTTGCTCTGCCACACATTAAATTCGGATTAACTTCAAAAGTTACAATTTTTTGGGGTAAACTCTGCGGAGCAATTTTATTCTCCATAGTGTAAATAGCAATTTTATGATTTTTTCAGATTTTTTGGTGGTCCTCAAGCTCAAGCTGTCTAAAAAGTTAACTTTAGTCGATCATAGGTCAAAAAGTGCCATTTACGCGCTATTTTCAAGACTAAACCATGCTCAAATAAGTGTCCTGGCTGTTTTTACAATTTTTTTTTCTCATAAATAATTGTTTGTTTGATTGATTCTGACTTATAGTTGTCATTGTTTGGCCCTTTAAAATTAATTTAAACATGATTTTCGAAAAAATATGGTAACCAAATTTTCTAGCCCTTTGTGGGGCAGTGGATAGTTACACTAGCCACCTGTTTTCTCCTATACTAGTAAATGGAATTGCATGAAAAAATTTTTGGGGTCTAATTTTACCCTAAGGAACCTAAAAATGCAAAAAATTTGGGAAAAACTTATTTTCCTTAATTTGCCCCTCAAAGGGTTAATCATTTGTTTACATTCGTAATTAACCCTAGTCTGCTAGACAAGTTATCAATATACGATTTCGCCAATTCTATGGGTATTTTAGACTCGCATTTAAAATACATTCGTAAACCGCATTTATGAGCATTGTTTATTTTTAATGCTCCTTTATTATGGTGGATCAGAGTATAATTGATTTTTTAACATGTGGTATCATATGGTATTACACCATACATAGTCGCTAACTCTAGATAAAGCTCCTGCAAAAATCAGGGTGCGTAATACCACCACGGGACATTTCCTCAACCGAAACAATTTATATCTCTTGCAAAACTTTTGGAAAAAGGAACCAAATAGTGCAAACCGGAAGTCAATACTATTTTTCAATCCAATATGGCGGGCATTCAAAACTTTGGGTGAGGGTAAATTCACTCAACATTTTGAATGTCTGCCATCTTAGATTGAAACATAGTATTAACTTCCAGTTTGCAGCATTCGCTTCCTCTTTTCACTATGTTTCGAATGAAATATGATTCATTTTTGTTATTGTCTCTTTGGGGGGGGGGGGGTAGGCCCCCTCTCCAAAATTCTCAAAAAATCTTTTAAATTATGAGGGGGTTATTTGGCCACCATTTCTGGAAGGCGCACGGAAAATCTGAAAAAGCAAGTGGCTCCATTTATTAAGGTCTTTCAAATGACGTAATGAAAAATACCTTTTACCATTTGAAATATTCAAGAAATCGACAGTTTGGAGCTTTTGGAGGGGGGGGGGTGGAGGCCCTCCCCGAAGGAAGATTTTAGGGATTTTTTTTCCTGAAGTCCCATTAAGGCCATGGATTTTTCCTGAATTTCTTAAATTTTTCCCCCGCCCGCATAAAGACCTTATAAAAAAGGGTAAACTCAACTCTCGGACACCCTGTATAACGGTTTACGGACATCCCCTCCGCAATTCCCCACCGGCCACTTCCCCCGGTCATTGCCCCCCGAGAACATTTCCCCCGTCAATTTCCCCCCGGACCCTTTCCCCTCAAGAACATTTACCCCGGTCATCCCCCCTCCCAGTTACTTCCCCCGGGGTTATTCATAGCTAATCAAATAATGCTTCAACTTTTTCCTCACATTTTCCACTGGCTTCGGACTGCTCTGGCAAAAATGGTCCATACAGGTCCATAAGGTCCATATAACCAATTCTTTATACAGAGTATGGATATGTATCGATATCGTATGGGTGTACGTGATGATATCTTTACAGAACCATACATATCCATGTGGATCCATACATATCCAAACTCAATACAGAGAATTGATGATGGACATGGACCTATAAATGGACAATTTTTGCCAGGATGGCTGTAAGTGAATTTAGTGGAAAGTCAGACATTTTTAGTGAAATTCGTTTGACGGGCGTGTTTAAAAAGTTGTATTATTCGCTTTTGGTTTTTTTTTTAAAGATTGTCTCATTGTTAATGATTCATCAGTACTATTTTTTTACGTTGTATCCATCTTACTATCCATCAACATTATTTATTATTTCAAGTGTGCCCACATAGGGTAGTGTTGGAACGTGGCAACTTGTTTCATTTTCAGCTCAATCAATAGCGTCATCGACTACCGGTAGAAAGATTCGCGGTTCAAACTCTGCCTTCCATTTTTTTTTTTTAATTATTTTATAAAATAATTTTACTGGGGTGAACTGAGGGGGGCAGTAACCGGGGGAGAATAGTCGGGGGGATGTCCTAGGGGGGAAATGACCCGGGGGAAGTGTCGGGGGGAATTGTGGGGGGATGTCCGGACACCCTGGATAGTGGATAACCAATCTCTTTGTAGGGCGAATATCGCACATTTCATTTGCGCCCGTGCGGAAGACTCTCTTAATTAAGGCACACATTTCAGGAAGAGATACAACATTCCATAAATTTTTGAGCCCAGAAATCAAATTAATTTTCACCTGGAAAAATATTGAAGGATTGTCCGATTACTCAAAGTAACTTGAAAAAGAAAAAATTAAAAGAAGTGATCGAGTAATGATTGAAAATAGTGGCTAACCTGAGTCAGGTTCTGGATCTGGGGATAAATATTCTGCAAGGGTGTTCCCCGTGGCTAAGTCTGGTCCTTTCATGTTACCAACCAACCAATGAATGTATTCACCGAGGAATGACTGATGACGAGATGGCACATCAGGATCTAAGGAATGAATTCAGGACAAATGATAATACATGAATCTATCATTGCGTGTCTCAATGAGTATCTTAAATGTATTTTACAGTAATTATGAATCGCCTCCATTCAGAGCTTAAAAAGAAAATAATAAAAAATAATGACGGAAGATCTTAAAAAAGGCAATCAACGTACTTTTATAAGCTAAAAGAGTTTTTACCTTTGACGATCAGTGTAATTTCGGCGGGTCAGTTTTAAATTCTCTTTCGATTTAAATCCTACGTATCAGATTATTTACCTTTGGGCTTTTTCCAAATTTTTGTTTCCGTTTTTCTACTAAACTCAATTTATTCTCGCTTTCTTTCCTGGAAAAGAAAGTAACATCGTTTATGATCATTGATTATTCTCGCACACCGAGAATTATTTCCTGTTGCCGTACCGAAACGTGTAATAATATGTATTATTCATGCTTATCAAACCGGAAATTCCTGTGTTGCTGTATCCAGAATTCCGGTCGCAGCAGGGGCGTAATTTTGAGTTCGGCTCGGTGGCGGGAGGGGGGTAAAAATGTGATGACCTTTTTCTTCTTTCGCTCACCACCCCAGTTTGTCGCGTCGAATATTTACTATAATAATTTTGGGGAGGAAAAAAATGAAACAGACCGAATTTCCCTATCTCCGCAATGTATTTTCGCGTGTTTTCGAACTCTATCGGTGACTTTAAAATTATAATTTATTTTTGAACTGTGCGTGTTCTCTGTCAATCATAGCCTTGAGTTCAGTTTTTACGAATTAAAACACTCAAGTTTTTCAAAGCTTTCATTTAATTCGTCAGTTTCTACAGTGTGTGTAAGCGGTGTGTTATTGCCTCGTAATGCCGTAAGTAAGCCCGTAACTCATCGCCTTTCTTGGCATCTCATCGACGAGTGAAAGTGGTATGTTTGTGGTGATTTATTAAAAAATTATGTAAGTTGACCTCTCTCAGCAAACTCTCTCTTCCAGATACAGATTTACTCATTTTCATCTCCTCAAGTTGATTGATCTGAAGTAGATAACTTATTGAACCGATGAGCTTGTTGCTTGATCCTTTTGAAATGTTTGTGATCGCAATGGTCCAGAGAGAAAAGTTACCGAAAGGAACAAAAAACAAAGGGTGGACCTTTACATTTCAGACCAATTGTACCTATGCTTGCATGACAGTCATGGAGAGCAGAACTATTTCAATGTCAACACCAAGTTGTGTGATGCATTCATTTAATGTAAAATGGTGTCAACTGAAATAGTGTGCTGAGGTCGATCCGAGAGCTTCCATCTCACTCGACTCATCTCTTTTGCCCAAGTTGATTGAGCCACTCGTAAAATGAATTTTACTACGAGGTTTGGTTGGAGTTTGGTACCAACTTTTTTAAGTAATTATTTATCTAAGTACAACTGTCCGACAAGATGAGAGAGTTACAATCACATTGTTCTTCGATGGAATCTCAGGTGAATAAAGCCTGTGTGTTCCACTTAAGAAGTCGACAATTGAATCGTAACTAATTAGACCTAAGGATTCATGATTTACTCATGAGTTTTTAGTAATACCTACCAAATATTTGTTTAGAACTAAAGTATTTTAACTATCAGGCTTAGACAAGTGGCAGGGCTTGCTATTGCATTGCATTGCACCAGCAAACATCCGTGAGTGGTTGTTTAGCGCAGAGTTTTGACTAATTGATAATCACCTACTCAATGATGCGCTTTGATGCAATGCAGAAGCAGGCACCGGCACCACTACTTGCCAGAACCTGATACTCAAAATGCTTTTGCCGTGGTACATTCATATCTAAATTATGATAACTTACGGTTTGAACAATGTTAAAGTTGATATCCGAGCATGAATGCTGAATCTTCACATAAAGAGCAGCACATTGATTGAGGAGATAAGCGGAGGATATTATTTATTAAAGCAGGACCATTTCGAATATCGAGTCCTGTCAAGAAGTGGTGCCTGCTTCTGAACTTCATCAGAGCGCATGGGTTAGCGGTTGGTTCGTGCAGTGTTTCGACTCGTTGCTAATCAAGCGCTCATCAATGCGCTTTGATGCGGTTAGGAAGCAGGCACCACTATTCGTCAGAACCCTATACTCAAAATGGTCCCGCTCAAATAGAATGGTTACAGTGACTCATCTTTCATTGAAACTGCTTAAGATGATTCGACATGTTTTATTTGCAAACGGATAATTTTGCGAGGATGAAAAAAGCTTCATTATGAAGCTATCTGAAGCTACGCTGAAAATGTGCAAAAAGTGTGTTCGACACTGAACAGCACAGTTTATGATGCCAGGCCTTGGCTCCGGGCAAGAGGGAAATGGTCATATAATCTTGTCAATAATCTTGCAAAGTCTGGAGAGAAAAACCTAGAAGCCAAGTACAAATCACAGTGTTAATTTGGACGCATTAGATCTAATCGGGGAAAGCCAACTCGATTTGTCTAATTCTACTGGATGTAACCCTAAGTCAACAAATCTTGACCTGGATCAATCAAATCAGCTTTTTTAAAATGTTGTGAGTAAATCATGAATCCTTGGGTCCAATCGGTTGCGATAAAATTGTAGACTACTTTAGCGGAATATCCACCTAAGATTCTAAAGTAGGATAAAGTAACTTTCCCTTTTTGTTTGGAAGCGGTCGATAAATAAGTGGTTACGAAGTTGTGACTGAACTTTGCTCGAACCTCATGCTATCATTTGCTTTAGTGGCTCAATTGACTAGGATGAATCGAATTGACTTGGGCAGAATAGCTGAGTGGAGCAAGATGGATGCTCTCCGATCAATCTTACAACAAAATTTTAGTATGCCACCGTTTTACAGCCTTCTTGTCCACACTTATATTCTTGGTAAAAGAATACAACATTATAATAAATCGGTACCCCGTTTGGTGCATCGCTCGACGTGGTGTTGCCATTTCAATGACTCTGCAGTATGTGGCTGTCACGTGAGTATGCAAAGTGGTCCGTGATTTTGGACGAGATTTTAAGTCATTAAGCTGCATTTCGGAACGACCAAATCCCGACCAGTATTGAAGAATTCCATGATGAAAGAAAAAAGGTGGAGGCATTCGCACCCCACCTACATCACAGCGCAACGAATCTGTACCCAACGGTCACGTGACTGGTGAGCGCGGTACCCGCAGCACCCACCAGCAAACACCCCCTCAGACCCCGCTCGCTAGATTCGTCGCGTTGTGACATGAGTTGGGTACGAATGCCTCCCCTCCACCTTTATACTTCCATCATGGAAGAAATCATGATGCATCTCCGCTCATTATGACACTTTTAGAATTTATTTAAGAATACATGCTCAAAAGTAGAAATTACCTGCTGAGCAACTGACTGAAATGATTGAATTGGACTTAGTCCATTAGATTCGATTTGTCTAAGTTGACTCGATTGTTAATAATCGGCTGCCAAGAAATTACATCATGCAGAAATAGGTTAAAGGACCCTGCTAGAAATTTTCCTTGCTTTTTGGCAAGGAAATGTTACATTTCCTTGCTTTTGGCAAGGAAATATTTCCATTTCCTTGCTTTCGGCAAGGAAATATTTCCATTTCCTTGCTTTCGGCAAGGAAATATTTCCATTTCCTTGCTTTTGGCAAGGAAAAAATTCCATGCTCATGGAAAACTTCATGGAAATGGAAATGTTTCCTTGCTTCGTTCAAGGAATTTTTTCCATGACCATGGAAACTTCCAAGGAAATCTTTCCATTTCCTTGCCTTGTTCAAGGAAGTTTTTCTATGACCATGGAAACCTCCAAGGGAATGTTTATAATTCATTTTGAGAGCAATAAGGAAAAGGAAATACTTCCTTGTTACAGCCAGGAAATAATTCCATGTCCATTGAGCCTTCCGAGGAAATACTTATTCCATTTCCTTGTTTTGTTCGAGGTAACTTTTTCATGATCACAGAAATCTCGAAGCAGGAGTGCAGAATCTCAGTGAATGAGCAGTCGATACAGACAGTGGAATGTTCCACTCATCTGTACTAATATTTTGGACTTAGAAAATTTTTCGCCGCCTTTCTTCGACTTATTTTTGAAAAAAAAAATCTAGAAATTTCACACAAACTCGATTTACGCAAAATTTTTCACATTAAGACTTCGTAAATTTTTCGAGTTTGACTTAGAATTTTTTTTTTTCAAAATTAGGACTTGCAAAAAATGTTCACATAGGGACTTGAAAGAAAATTTCAAATGGGGAATTGCAAATTAAGTTTACTCTCCTGAAAATTTTTAGAGTGGGACTAGGAAACTGAGATTATCACCTTTGGAATACCAATTTTTTTTTGGTTTTAGACTTGTTTTTTAACATATAACCGATGCATATCGACACTGAACCGACAAACCGATTTTATATCGACCCATATCGACAATAAACCGACATCATATCGACATACCACCGACATCATATCGACAAAACACCAACATCATACTGGCACCGATATAACTTTTAACCGATCTTATACTTGCCATGAAGGTCGGTATGCAAGTAAGCATGCTTTTGTCGTTGTAATGTCGGTAAGTCAGTCAGTTTCATACCTGAATAAGGTCGATAAGTCGGTATGATCCTACGACGACATCGATATATTTTCAAATCGATCTCATAATAGCCATGCTATTATGCAAATTAAAGCAAGTAAATCTGTCGGTATGATGTTAGATGAACATTTCTCGAGTCAATTTTAAGCTGTTTAGGAATACTATAACATTTTAAAGGTTTTATAGCAAAAAAAAAATTGTCTGTCACTGAAATAAGAATGTTGTTAAGCTTTATTTCATTTTCTATCTTTTCTCTCGTATTATGCTTTAATTCTTCATCTGTAGGTATCCAAGGATTATTTTTTTTACTTCCATCGGTAATTAAATTCCTGGTAAAAGTGACGATCATTAACAACTAAATTAGTCGCACGACAGTCGTTAATGGTCGTATGGAGTTGTATAAAGATTGCCATCGAGTTGCACAGCGTCTCTGCAACTTTGACGCCTCTTAAAGCAGGGTCCCACAGCAACTCTACGACTTTGATGACCGCAAGTTGTATGGCAACTCTGCAACTTTGACGACTTTGAACCATAAGTCATACAGCGATTTTCTTGAAATATTGAACATGAGTCGTATTGTAACTTAACAACTTTGACGACTCTTGGTCAAGGAGTCAAATAGCACCTTTATGACTTCGACAACTCTTGATGAATAACTGGAGATGGCGTCTTAACTACTTTTGAGGATTTTACTTTTGGAGTTGTAAAGTTGCAGAAAATAGTAAAACTACAACCATTTTGAAAGCTGAATTCACAAACTAATCTCTCATGACCAGAAAAATCATACATCATAGCAAAATTGCTGCAACTTTAATCCCCTTGACTGGAAAAAATAGTCATGCACTCACCTTACAGTTTAGAGGTATATGCCGTAAAGAGAAGAGAAATTAACAACTTTGATGAAAGAGTTTAAAAGTAAGCTCACATGCCTAAAAGAAAAAAATGTAAGACTGTAAAAAGCACTCACCACATTTGAAGGTTATCCAATCAATTGAAAGTTTTTAAGCCGAACAGCACCGATTCACAAATCAAACGAACTGTGACCTCATAGCCATTTTCATAACACAATATACGTCACTTACAATAAGAGAAACTTTTAAGTATTTAAAATCAATTCACCACAGTGGCTGCTCATGCAATTTAGTAACATTGCTTTCATCTTATTTAAACTTAGATAAAACAATAATCGAGTCTTGAGGAAGCAGTCAGCCTCCTCACGAATCAATTGTTTTACCTGATTTCAAATGGAAAAATTGCATGATTGCCAAATCGTACAGGCCGCCTCTGATTCACCAACCAAAATGCGTTGAAAATTGAGAAACAAAAATTTAACTCAAGCTCTGTTTTTAATTGTAGATCAATGCAAAGCCCGGATTTCATAAGATTTCTGGTTATTCTTCAGAGATAGGTAAGTATGCCGCACAAATTTTCAAGAGTTGAAAACGAACGAATCACAATTATTAAGTACACTGAGCAAGTTGTCGAATCACCCAAAAGGAATTCTAATCAATCCTGGTTTTGATTTGGTAGAAATCTTTCGAACTAACGCACCTGGCATTTCTTTCATGACTCCTATGCCTTTGAACAAACTATCCGATGTGAGATGATTCAATGTTTCTACGACTGTCCCTACAGCACTAAACTGTACTTCCATCAGCTTAATATGTTTCAGGGACGTAGCAGAGAACGATACTAAACAGGGCAAGGTACCACACTCTTGACAGAAACCGGAGTTCCTGTAAATGTAAATCAAAATCGAGTCAGAGTTGTAAGAAATCATTCTATTTCATAATTATAAGCTACCAAACAACATGGAAAAATTCTCTTTGGAAACATGAAACAAGAGTCAAGAGTCTGGCAGGGAATGCGAAAGCCCGTGGCATCTGTTGAAGAGGATTCTCTTGTGAAGGTCCAAATAAGGGCTCATTTGTCAGATTATTATTCCTTTCTTTGGGAATTAGTTTTTTTTCACAGATAATAAGCTCTGGATGATCCCACCATCTTTGAATATACCTATCAGTGGTGTAACAAACAGGACAGCAAGGTAAGCGCAGTGCTTGTTGGCCCAAGCTCCGAAAAAGTTACCTCTCTGGCCCTCGGGAATAGTTTACTTGCAGGCCTCCACTTCTCTTGTTACGTCACTGATTTGTACCAGTGTGAGTCTCCCTTCACACATACACCACTGTAAAAATTGGCAGACTGACTGCTGATTTTAGAGCTCTCTCTAGACAGTAAGATTAAGTTGTTCTGCTCTGTAATCTGTATCAGTCTTGAAACTAAGGTTAAGTTGAGATTTGCCAACAAGAAGGAGTCTCGGAAGACTGCTTGAGAGTAGGTATTCCGTTTCACGGACAGAGATTAATAGAATTCAAGCGGGAAATGAGCACAGCACTAATGTTCTTATAGAGTTCAGAGACATTTTGGAACAAATGCATGATGACAAATTTTTAATGAATGAGATGGTTAAGATACCTGCTGAGCTGTGCAATGTGCATTGTGCATCCTTGGTGGGTCGAAATCATCCCAGAGTAAAACCTGGCTCTTATACAGAATAGCATACGTGTACATGGACTACATTTATTCGATTGAAACTCGAAAAGAACAAAAATTAAAAAAGAATGCTTCCGATGGAAAAGAAATTACGATTTTTTGTGGACATTTAAGCGGTAGTTTGCTAATGTTTGTTTATCACAGATATAGGATGCTCCATGAGTCCGAGACTCCCCTCCTTGCAGGGACTTTGGGATGCGGATCGATCAATTGAATTTTGCAGTTGGTTTGATATCATTTCGATGTAATTTTAATCACAGTTGAAATTTTCGGGGTACGAATACTCTGTGGTCGATCCATCCAAAGAATAATAATAATTTGACACCGTTCAAAAGTCACCGGGGGCCTCAGACTTGTTAAGCACCCTATAGCATCTTCACTCATGAATCGTGATTCGTGTAATCCCAGCCGCCATTATGCTCTCAAAAAGGACGCATGATCAACACACTCTGAAAGTATCCCTCGTAATTAATTAATTCTCGAAGTAAGTTTCATCAAATTATTCTCAAAGTCTCCTGGTTGGATCTCCTCACCTTCAAGATTTGAAACCGGGGTGAGTAATTAATTACTTGTCGCACTTGGTAGATATTCGATTCTGAGCAAATAGAGGTGGCCGTTATTCACAGTCCCATGCTGTTCTTTGTAACTTCTTCACTGTGTTATTCAAGGTGCTCGCAGAAGGATGACTCCACTGTTAGTCTAGCTCTAATGTTTAAAAACAGCGTTTGTTTGAAATCTCATCCACCTAACTCCTTGCCGATAATTCTTGTTCATAATTTAGAATGAGCTGCCCCTGTTAACTTGGGACTTAGATTATTCTTTCTGTTAGGGCCCAGTAACATTCTTACAGGATATTTTGTCTCATTGAAACGCATTGGCGCATGAATCATGCTGCATAACAGACTTTTTCACTGTGGTGAGCCAGCATGGTCTGTGCGTCTTGTCGGAACGGAATAAGCGAACAACTCTGAGTAGTCTCTTCTCTTATCACGGTCAGTTTTGACCAATCGAGAGTAATCATGAGTTACCCGTCCCATCCTGTTCAATTAATAGTAAAATTGGCCTACCATTTAAGATGAAGACCTAAACATGGCTGTATGTAAGGAGTTTGCACGATCTCTCAGTAAGAAAACAGTAAGGACCTCATACCGGAAAGTGGCAGGTTTGAGGTTAGGGTACAACGTTTCTACAGCTGCTTATGGGAGATGGTGAGTAGTTCTCAGATTTTTAGTTTCTTGAGCCAAATATTTAGTTGCTTTTGGAAAGTCTCCTCTTGATATTCCTGACAATTTTAAATGCAGTAAATGGTTTTTTTTTTTTTGTTTCTCGCTTACATTGTCAGTAACATTACCAGAGCCTTTCCTTAGAGCAATTCGCCCAAACAAGGTCTGTAACTGCCAAGAACTCATTATCTCCCTCAAGCGGCTGTAGAAACCTAAGACATTACAGAAGACGACTGGCCACAGCTGTTTCATGAAGTGAAAGAAAAGTGAAGCCGGTCTTGGCACATGCAGATGGGTGGGGCTTGCACTGATCGGTATAGCTCGTCTCAGAAGACGAAGCAGAGCTCGGCTGATAATGTTTAGAATTTTGCCATCATTATTTCTCAGATTGTACGTAAGAATAGAATGAAATTAATTGGATGCTAAAAATAGAGCAGGACCATTTTGAGTATTAGGTTCTGACAAGTAGCTGTGCATGCTACCAAATTGCATCAAAGCGCAGTGGTGAGTGGTTGACTAGCAATGAGTCAAAACTGCGCAAACCAATCTCTGACCGATGCGTTTTGATGCAGTTCAGTAGCACGCACCACTACTCGTCAGCACCCGATACTCAAAAGAGTCCTGGGGGGTGATCACGGAGGATCGTTATCGTTATCGAGTAGAACAGTGTTGAAGAACAAGAAATAAGACGATAGCCTACTACAGCGCGAGTAACTGCTGCACTCGAAAACGATAACGATCCTCCGTAATCACCCCCTGCTCTAGCAATTTTCAAGTCTCAGGCAAGTTTTGTTTTGACTTGAAGGAATGAAAATTGAAAACCTGCCAATAATCATCATTTGAGCTCCACCCCCACTTCTGAAACAAGCTGTATTTTCAGTGAGCATAGCTCAAAATACTACAATCACAGTGGAAACTTAGGTTCATTTTGAACATTTTTGGAGCATTATTTTCTGATTAGACGTTCCAAACAATCCCTAATTCAAGCAGTGAAAAAGACAGTGAGAAACGTCTGCCATCTTGAGAAGTTACCAAACGATATGGGAGTTTCCAGTCTGATTGTATTATTCTGTGATCATGGGACTGTTCCGAACATACAGGGTGTAATAGCAAATAAATTTAAAAGAAAAAGGAAGAACATGAAGAATTCAAGTTAATTAGTCCTTATCCAAGCCATTACATATGTCTACTTGTCTGTAGATCTTGCAGGTCTTCACTCTCCCTTGTTTCATGTTTCCAAAGAGAATTTTTCCATAAGGTTGGTGGCTAGAGCAGATGCTTTCTGAGTATCCTGATAAGTCAGTTGAGGTACTGAAAATGTATCAAAACTAATCACATGGGCGGAGCCAGCAATTTGGCAACCATGAATTCATCCCATTTGAACTTATGAGAAACAATCGATTCTTGAAGGTGCTACGGCCATTCTACAAATCGATTGTTTCTCATGCATTCAAATGGGAATAATACACAGTTGCCAGACCGCTGGATCCGCTTCTGACTAATCAGTGAGCAGTTGCAAAAGAGTTTATCTGGTTGCTAACCAACTGCTCACCGATGTGTTTTGATGCATTTTGAACGTATGCTATTCTACGAGTCAGCACCTAACTCTCTGCATGTGTCTGCTCTAATAATTATGAAACAGAATGATTTCTTACAACTCTGACTTACAGTTTTGATTTACATTTTCAGGAACTCTGGTTTCTGTCTTGAATTACGTGACTTCACACTGTTTTGTATCGTTCTCTGCTACATCCCTGAAACATGTTAAGCTGATGGAAGTCCAGTTTTATGCTGTAGGGACAGTGGCAGAAACATTGAATCATCTCACGGAGGAAAGCTTGTCTAAAGGCACAAGAGTCGCATGGAAGGAATGCTTGGTACCTCAGTTTGTATGATCTCTACAAAATGGATTCATCAGAATTCCTGTCGGCAACTTGCTCATAGCTGTGAATAATTTTAATTTATTTCTTTTTTTGCTCTTGAAAGTGTATGTGGCATTAATCTTCGGAGAGTCACTGAAAATCTTTATTAAACAGTTTGGCTTCGCATTGCTTTAAAATTGGAAATATGAGATTTCAGTTTAATTTGTTTTTGGTTTTTTTGGTTAGTGAGTTAATTTCAAGCATTAAAAAGCTCTAGTGATAAATCATCTTGTAAATAAGTCATCAAATAGCTGTGAGGCTATACGGTTGAAATTTTTTTGGTGAATCAGTGCTGTGCGGTTTGAAAACTCTCAAATAAATGGATAACCGTCAAATATGGTGAGTACTTTTTACAGTATTACATTGTCTTCATGCATGCAAGCATACTCTTAAACCCCTTCATTACAGTTTATAATTTCTCTTCTCTTTATTTGTATTTGTTCTGCAAGGGCTATGAGAATGAGGAAAGTAATGTTAGAGCTAGATCTCGTGCTACCAACGTTTGTAGAAAATCTGTAACAACGTTGGCTCCCTTGCATCTACAAACATTATTGCAAATATGTACCAAAGTTGTTTGAAATTTCATAGTAACATCTGCTTACTAACGTTGGTTCAGAGTAGACCTATCAACGTTGGTACAGAGCAGACCTAACAATGTTGGTACAGAGCAGACCTATATAACAACGTCGCTACAACAACCTGTACTAACCTGTACTAACGTTGGGTTCCAATTACGAGTACAAGGTTAGTACAACCTCAAACGTTGTTACAACGTTGTACTACCTTCATTTTTACCAGGGATGTACTGTTACAGTTTTTTTTCTTTTACAATATAATTGAATTTAATTTGATTTAGTTTCATGTCTATCTTTTCCTGCCATCAGAAGAGTAGAGCTTGTTCTATAATAGTTGGTACGCTGTTGGTTTTCAATGTTTACTGTGCAGAAGATGCATTTGGGAATCTGGGTTCAACAAGTGTATGGGTAGGTTTAGGAAACATTTCTGAATCAGGCACATGCATCCATGAAACCTTTCTGAACCAGATATGGAAAGCATTCCAAGCCAAGCAAGAAAAAGGAAATTTTTCCATGCCCAAGCAAGGGCAAGGAATTATTTTCTTTCCGCGCGAGGCAAGGAAATTTTTCCATGCCAGGCAAGGAAAAGGAAAAATTTCCTTGCTTGGCAAGGAAAAATTTCCTCGACAAGCAAGGAAATATTTCCATGAATGGCAAGGAAATATTTCCATGACTGGCAAGGAAATATTTCCATGACTGGCAAGGAAAAATTTCCCGGCCATTTTTCCTTGCCACGAAAGTCATGGAAAAAAGTCATGGAAATATTTCCTTGCCAGATGTCAAGGAAAATTTCTAGCAGGGGACTTACACTGAACTTAAACGTTTGGACAAAAGAAGAGTGCTGAAATCAAAGATGGTCATGGAGGGCTTTCTAGAATTAAACTGTAGCTAATAAATGCTGATAGTTGAAGACAGTTAAAATTTTAGAAAAGCTCTTTAACAAATAAACCAGATCTGTCTCTGGAATAAACAGTGGGAAAACTGAAAGGGGCAACAATTTAGTAAGGATCAGGATCACAAAGGCTTCTTTGGGAGAAGAGTCATCAGAGCACTCTTTCACATGGACAGAATGATGACTGTATTGAAAAAATAAAGGCTTATTATCACCTTTTAAATTAGACATCAATTCAGGATTAATTCAATCATTTTTGAAATGCTTGGAAAGTCATAATAGTCAAGCTCTCTTGAAAAAAGAAAGATATGCATTGGCTACGCTCAGTACGCTCTGACGTTTTCTGAACGTCAAATAATAAGGTCTCTGATGAGTGCCGAAAAAACCGAACACCCTTGGCGCACGTGGATGTTCGGACACTTACTTGTCTTAAAAGCGTAAAAATCCTGTGTGGGGGCTAGGAAGCAAACGATTTTACAGCTTGATTGTGCTGGAGAGAAATTAAACTGGACGTTGGATAAAGCTTGCTTTCAAATCGTGACAGCTTTTATTCAACTCATAATCAGCATGGAGGGCTTCGAAAGGCAGTACCTGAAGTCTCCTGACAGAGTTCCTGATAAATTTGTCTCGAGACATGGAATATTAAGAATAGGTTATGGAGCAAGTGCTTTCAAGACAATTCTTGGTTTAAAAGTAAATTATTTAATCAAACAATACATCCAATGTGGTTTTTTTTTCCTTTCAGTAAGTAACTTTTCTCTATCTAGACCACTGCGATCACAAACATTTCAAAAGGATCAAGCAACAAGCTCATCGGTTGAATAAGTTTTCTACTTCAGATCACTCACCTTGAGGAGATGAAAATGAGTAAATCTGTCTCAGGAAGAGAGAGTTTGCTGAGAGAGGTCGAATTACATAATTTTTTAATAAATCACCACAAACATACCACTTTCACTCGTTGAGATGCCAAGAAAGGCGATGAGTTTCGGGCTTACGGCATTACGAGGCAATAACAAACCGCTTACACACACTGTAGAAACTGATGAATTAAATGAAAGCTTTAAAGAACTTGAGTGTTTCAATTCGTAGAAACTGAAATCAAGGCTATGATTAACAGAAAACACGCACAGTTCAAAAATAAATTATAATTTTAAAGTCACCGATAGAGTTCGAAAACACGCGAAAATACATTGCGGAGATAGGGGAATTCGGTTAGTTTTCACAAATCTCTAACCTTAAAATCTCTGAGGTGGTTACGCATATTTACCAAAGCTTCCGAACTAGATAAAGGTAGGTATGGCTCGTTGGTAATCACAGACAAAATAAAGAAACTACCAAATTATTCATAACGGAGACAAATCCTTATCAAAAACTTAGGGCCAATACTCAATACCTAACTCAAAAATTCAAACATTTCAAACGGCGCACTGTGGATCCAAATCGAGTCCTAAGTGGTCAAAAATACAAAGACATGAAATATTACAAGAATTATCGTTCCATCAAATGATATTCTCCAATAAATAAGGAACAATCCAGGAATAAATAACCGAGCCAAATAAACCCCCTATAATTATCCATGGTACCCACCTAGCATACTTGTTTTCCGTCTTTGAACAGATCGATTTTTGACCGCCCAAGATTAGATTTACGTCCATAGTGCGGCGGACCAAAGTAGGATAAAGAATATCGAAAATCCGGAATGGCCCGCGATTCGTATTGTAGCAAAGTAAAAGATAGGGAGACTTTTCGCGTTGCCACTGCGCAATAAATCGAAACAAACGGAATCTACCTCAAAGCAAAACGCGATCATTATGCGCAGAAATCTGACAACGCACGTTTGCTACCTAGGTAAAAAATTTCGATTTTTACGCAGGAAGTTTTTGGCCAAAACCGATACGAACCCATAACAAAACATGCAGTACTACTGCATGTTGAAACCGTGCGATGGTAAGGCGTGGACATTGGGTTATATTAGGTTAAGTTATACGTAACCTATCCTGACTTCACCCGATCTCGAAGTTCTTCCAGCAGAAAACAAACGAACGACCCGCCACTGGTCTATCCGATCCACCGCTGCACGATCCGCCACCGGTCGATCCACCACCGGTCGATCCGTCACTGACCAATCCGCCACTGCACGATCCGCCACTTGTAGCTCGAGTATGGTTAGGTTAGGTTAGGTTAGGTTGGCCACAACGTAAAGTTTGGTTACGTCAAGTCGGCAACATTGTACGATCCGCCACAGGTCGATCCGCCACTGGAAGCTCCAGATGAGTTAGGTTGGGTTAGTTTGCCAACACTGTAAAACGTCGTCCTTGGTTCGCCCCTCTACTATTGCATGGGTTAGGTTCAAACTCAAGGCCAAAAAAGAGGGTCAAACACCCAGCACCCCTCTACCTCATTCATCTCCTCCGTAGCTATATAGCAACGCTGATGAGAATTACTTGATGAGTTTCACTAGTTCAACTTTTTTTTCTTTCCCAAAAAAAAAAAAGCCAACGGAGAGTTCGGAAGGGGGGCTCACTCAACCATTCGTAAATGACGCTACTGGGTTCCGGTTACAGCTACATGCATTTCTGGTCGGGTAAGTATTAAACAGAGACCTGTGGACTTTTCTGTAATGAAGGAGAGTTGTATGTGTCATGCACGGAGAAAAATGACTCGTGCGTACCACAGAGATTCTGTTGCATTTAACCACACAAGTAGGTTATACAACGTCATAATAGGGACCCAATGTGCAGTGAACATTGCTGACATTATGAAACTGTCGGCTTGCGGAGTGAACAATTTGGCGTGGTTAAATGTGCGTTGCTTGTCAACTTACATTTTCCCAAGAGTCCTTGTGAAATGCTCACTGCCTAGCATTTTTAAATGCACATTTCCAATCACTGTTCATTCTACAATAGGGTTTCTTTGTACATTGCGCGACTGTCACTATTGCTTGTCACTTATTTCATTATTGTTTTTGACAGTTTAATTTTGAGAAATTTCCTATGGATTTCTCCTCCATTGCTGCACATAATCGCTTCTGATTGTTGTAAAGTCGTTACAAAATCATAAATTTGTAGTTTTGCACTCTTAGACGCATTTTATTGCAGTCATAAGAGTCGACCAAAAATTGTTGCTTTAGTCCAGTTTTCAAAAATCTTCTGTCAAAAAAGAAAAAAATTAATGAATAAACTACCTCTTCTCCGATGCATTGTTGATGAATAAAACGTAGCGGTTATTTTGAGCTGATTAAAAAAAATAATATTTTTCGTCAAAAAATTTTTTTTTTTTCGAAGAAGCAGTCTCAAAGATTTTCTTGATTTCAATAACACTCGTAGGTCATGTACAAACGTTGCGAAAAAAGGAGTGCCTCCAAAATTCTCTTGGACGAGTATGAATATGAATTAGGTCACAACAATTTAATACATTTCACTAATCATGGAGTAAAAACTCACTTTAATTAGAGAGACAAGGAGGCTTTTCCAATAAGTCTCACTGATTATTATTTGGAAATTGAAATGACGATGATCTGATTAAGTTGGTCATAAAAAATACTGGACACTGTCAAACACTCAAATCAGTATGAAGAGACTACACTAACGGCGGTCACATTCAAAAACACCTACACTTTCACTTGATATGACAATCACTTCTTTTTTAGACACACCAAGGCTATCACAACGTTCTATAGCAAAATTAATGTCAATGAAGACATGATTTCCATTATGATGTAGAACACTGAACTGATGAAACATAATCGAAATGATGAGAAAAAAAACACTGACAGTGAATATCAATACCACGTCTCAAGGAGGAACCGGAGCATAGAATAAAGATCACTTTGTAATAGAAGCGTCACTTCCATAAGCCTCTGTATAAACTCCTTTCGTTGATCTTGAAAAAAGCCAGCCACCGCGCGATTCAAAGTAAGCCAGCCACCGCGCGATTCAAAATAAGCCAACCAACTCGCAATTCAAAATAAGCCAGCCATCCTTGAGTCTCTGAGAATTTAATATACCTACGGTATATTTAATATGTTATATTTCATATACAGGGTGTCCCAAAATTCATAGTAAATATTTTTATCACATATTTTTGAGGTCAAAATAAGACTTTTTTTTCCTATAAACATGGGTCCAAAATTGTAGTCTTTTCGAGTTACAGTGTTGCAAAGTTTCCGAAAAACAAATTGAAAAATTGTCATAACTCCCTCGTGAATTGTTCTGAATGCTCGTAAATAGGTACTCTGTTGTAATTTTAGGCGCTCTTACCGATTTTGGCCGTGAAAATGCTGTATGCAAAAATTTGAGGGGGGTTTCGGGTTTTTTTTTTATTTTTCTCACTTTTTTTGGCCAAATTATGTGAAAACATGCTTTCGGTTTCATTAAACCCAAAATTGATTAGCATTATTCTAAAGTTCGTAAAAAAAAAGCATTTTTGGTCCTTACGAGTTCTTCCATTTCGCAAACCATTTCCGAGAAAATCGTCCCTGAAGTTGGAGAAGTCGGCCAAGAATTGACAAAATCAAAGATAAGGCGTTTATCGGCCGACTTCTCCAACTTCAGGGACGATTTTCTCGGAAATGGTTCGCGAAATAGAAAAACTCGTTAGTACCAAAAATGCATTTTTTTTTTACGAACTTTTGAATAATGCTAATCAATTTTGGGTTTAATGAAACTGAAAGCATGTTTTCACATAATTTGGCCAAAAAAAGTGAGAAAAATCGAGAAAAACCCCCGAAACCCCCCTCAAATTTTTGCATACAGCATTTTCACGGCCAAACTCGGAAATAGCGCCTAAAATTACAACAGAGTGCCTATTTACGAGCATTCAGAACAATTCACGAGGGAGTTATGAAATTTTTCAATTTGTTTTTCGGAAACTTTGCAACCCTGTAACTCGAAAAGACTACAATTTCGGACCCATGTTTATAGGGAAAAAGTCTTATTTTGATCCCAAAAATACGTGGTAAAAATATTTACTATGAATTTTGGGACACCCTGTATTTAGTATTTACAATCCCCTATATATTTAATATACAGGGACTCTAGGACACCCAACGACCTATTTAAAATAAGCCAGCCACCCTAGAGCCCCTGTTTAAGTGTATATGCATATTTAATTTATTATATTTAATAATATATTTAATTTTTAACAGCCCTGTATTTTTTTATCAATACACGGGACTCTAAGCCAGCCGACGATCGATCTAAAATAAGCCAGCCACCACACGATTTAAAATGAGCCAGCCACCACGAAATTCAAAATAAGCCAATATCAGTGCTGATGGTTGGTGGATGATGTTGTTGTTGAATGAAAAGGTTACAGAATTCTTTCAAACATTATCTTCACGAGACCGTTCAAGGTCAACGAGTGCCGATAGGTGATTCGGCGACAGTGTCGCTTCTATTACGAAGTAATCTTTATTCTATGACCGGAGAAGACTAAATGCTGAATACAATGGAATCAGAAAACCCCGAGTCCCACTTGCGATCGTACACAAAGGGTCCAAGGGCAGTAACGGTCTTTCAAAGGCGCGAAGCGTCCTAGAAGTAGTGAAATCCTAGGTATAATTGACAGCGAATCTTGTGTTGGTTCAAGAACAAACCTTTTTTTATGATCAGCAATATTTCTTCTCGTTAAGTCTACTTCTAGGCTACGTTGAGTCAGCACCCCATCAAGTGAAATGATCAGGTTAGCCATTCCACCGCAACCAAGTCCAGCATCGTACTTTGTATAGCTAGGTTGCATTGCGCATTTCACCACGCCAACACTGTTCATGCGAGTACCTACACTGGGCATGATAGCAGCATCTTGGTGCATTCAACAAAGGAAAACTTGAACAATGTCAACATTGTTGAGTTAAAAACCAGCAATGGACTACTGTGAATGGTTGTTAAGCAATATATTTTCAGTCCATCATGTTTACCAATGGTGATTGTACAGTCACAGATTAATAATCAATCAATGTTTCTCTATTTAAGTAAGTCTTAGTTATTTATATCTTATACCAGAATGTACTGAACAATTCCAGATATGTTGATTTCACTGAGTCATTTTTCTCCGTGTGTAGCCATAACTAACGATGCAATACCTAACCCGAAAATATTAAAGCAACTATAGGGTATCCTTTTACAAAAACTGCAAAAGACATTAAACTTTTTACAGTATCAAGAATTTTTTTCCCAGTGCAATGGTCAACTAATTGATTACAATCAAATATGCGTACACTGGACGTCAAAAAATCCGTCCTTCTGGACTAGAGAGAATGGTCGCTCGATAAAACCTTATTTTAAAAAATTGCATCTCTTCATACCGGAAGGACGAAGTTTATTTTAGCGTTTTGTCTGGATAAACTATTTTAGTTTAGTTTCTTCTTTGTTCTTGTTTCCTTTTTTCTCAATTAGACTCAGGCACGCACTAAGTTTGATGTAGCCAATTTAGATAGACAAAAATCTCAGTTTAAGAAGTCAACAAAATGTAACTGGAGCACTTGGAATGAAAGCCTATATTCTAGCTCAAGAGCATATGTTTGTGTAAAATTTCGGTTTTATTTTCACCGATAAAATAATTATAAGCATTTGAAGAGTGCGCGTACGACCTTTTTTAAGCGTGCCATACGAAGTATATGGCAAGCTTCTTACTCTCGTTTTGCTGTATATGTTACGGGCAGATCTAGGTTTCTGGGCGGATTTAGATGTGCCCGGGCAGATCTTAGATCGGTCCGGGCGTACCTAGATTCGCCCGTTTAAAACGGGCAGATCAAGGTGTGCCCGGGCCGATCTAAGATCTGCCCGGGAAATAGTGGGCCAACCTAGTTTCGCCCGAGCGGAACTAGGTTGGCCAAAAAGAATGAAATTGTCAAAAAAAAAAAAAAAAAAAAAAAAAAAAAAAAAAAAAAAAAAAAGAGTAAATACATAAATGAATGAAAATAAAAGAGAGAAAAAAAAAATTAACAAAAGCAAAAGCAAATAAACGAAAAGAAAAATAAAAACAAACAAACAACAAAAATAATGATGCAGCAAAGAAAAGAAAAACCGTCAATAACAATATATACCCGAATTTCGTACCTGCGTTTTTATTACTTTGTCGGCTGTTTTTGATTTTAAAGCTTGTAATATAACAAATTTAGATAAGTGCTCTATAAAGTTTAAAATAAATTTAAAACCACCACTTCTGTAGGATCACATAACAATAAGGTCGATCTGGCAAGGGGATAAGGTGTCGTTTGAAATCATTGGTTTGACTACGAGACCCTTTTTAGTGTGGGATTTCTTTTCGTGGCAAGTCTTATACACAATGACAAAAAATTATTTTGAAATTTTTTCGATCGTCACCACTCGAGAGTAGTTTTAATGGTTTTAGATGCCCCCCCACGAACTTTCTCCAAAAAGGAGTCATGTAGGCTTCAATTCCTACGATTAGATTACTTGATTTCCCTATTTTTCTTTCAGTAATTTTTTTGATGAAAAGAGAACTACTGGATTCTCCACTCATCCTGATGATGCTATAGTTTTTTTATGCCACAGAAAAGCTCAATAAAGGTATTTTGACTGGTCCTTCATCTATTAGTTGCCGCAGATTCACCAGGGTAAACAGACAGTCAGAAGACTGTCTGTTGCTGTATGCCAAGTCTGATGAGTAATTCAAATTTACGACGTCCATCCTTAACATTGTCGGCCCAGAAAAATAACTTTCAAAACAAAATATGCCCAAATTCAAACCGATTGGGCACACCTAGATGTGCCCATTTAAAACGGGCACATCTAGGTTTTCGCGGGCGGATCTAGATCGGCCCAGCTAAAACTGGGCGGACCTAATTCTGCCCGAGCACATCTAGGTCTCCCCGGGGCGGACCTAATTTCGCCCGGGCAAATCTAGATCCCCCCGGGAGAACCAGATCTGCCCGTAACATATACAATGAATACTATAATACAGTGGAAGAGGCGCCCCTGGTGGCCGTGTGAGTTTTGGACATTTCCTTTTCAGGATATGAATCAAAAATTACGTGATCGGGGTTTTATTGTGTTTTTTCGAGAGATTTTTGAGTATGTTTAAAACAAACACTTTTTCACGAATATTTTTTTGGAGTCATTTGATGCTTTCACCGATTTTTTTTGTTGTTTTTTAAAGGGGGCCCCCTTTTAGATTCCTGATTTGCCTTCGATGCGATGCACACACACACACAGATTGCGCAAATGTTTAGTGGCTTCGTCGCACACACATAGAAAATATACTGAGTTTACACACACAAGCTAGAGCTCACCCTACTAGATTTTGACAGTTATATGACTGACTTCGCTATTCCAAACCCCGACTTCATGCCCAGCATCGGTGCGTCGAAAACCGACGAGTGAGAGAGACTAGAGATTGATGCTGCCTCTCTCTATTATTTGCGCCTGCGTGCACGACAGTTTTTTTTTTTTCTCACAATAAGATCCGCTCTTCTCTAGGACTTTTATTCACTGAAGACTGGTTGTGAGTGCTCATCGCGTTACTACCGCAGCGCTCCAGCAATCACTCTGCGGCAAAGAGAGGAACTTCCAGCAAAACCAGATTGCATCCCTTTACAAAAGGCTTATTTCTTCCCCTTCGGTCAGCTACCACCAGCTGCGAGGACTAAGAGCTCATACTTTGGATCGGGAGAGCGCCGGCTTGAATTCTGCTAGTGCCTGTTTTATTATACTTATCGGCTATCTCCGATCTTTTTCCCCCTCCCAGTATTCGCACCAGTGATCCCCCTGTTAATTTATAGAGTTGAAAAATTGGGTTTAGTTTAATTAATGGACCATTCACTATCACCCTCCCCTTAGCCCCCTCTCATAAAAACTCTCTTCCGAATTTTTTTTCGGTTAAAATTTGATTTTACAAAAGACCGGGTGATATTGCGCGCGGATCCGCCCGAAGGCTCCCTGGAAACTGCCACATTTGCTTTTGTGTCAGGATTTTTACGTTCGGTCGAGAGTAGGTAAAAAACTGTTATTTCCCCCATAAAACCCCCATTTTTGAGTGCAGACAACCCCAAGTTAGATTATAAAAAAAACCATGAGCGGGCGAAGCGAGCGGGGGGTGAACGCAGCGCGAAGCGCGCGTAATCGCCCAAAGGGCGTTTAGCCGTTTAATTCCCCTGAAAATAAAGAATATCCAAAAAATCCGCGTAAACTGTAACGGAACAGCAGTACCGAATGGAGTACCTATATGTATAGGTAAGGAGAGTATGGCGCGGCGGTCTGCGATCATGGAGCTCTTAGGGTCCAATTTCAAGATGGCGGCGGTCGTATTGTTTGAGGTTATGTTACTTTGTTGATGAGAACGGAGTCGGTGAACGGTCAGTTCGATGACCGTTTCCCGCCAGAAAATGTATGAAGATAACCTCAACGGTTACACTGGTTACACAATCGACCCGATCGGCCATCTTGAAATTGGGCCCTAAGAGCTCCTTGAACGCCTAAAATGTCGCAGCCAATCAGCGTAGGATTCATAGACCGCCATACTATCTCTTATACATGTTACGGGCAAATCCCGACGGCTGGGCAAATCGCGATTTGCCCGAGAAAAACCCGATTTGCCCGCTGTTTCTGGGCAGACCGAAATACAATTTGCCCAACATGTAAACTGTGCAAATCGACAACGAATTTGTCAATAAAATTACTGATGGCATAAAGGAAATGTGGCCAGGAATGAACATTGCACATGGAAAACCAAGACATCCCCGTCTCAAGGCAGTGTCATCGATCATAGTAGTTTAATTTATTTTTTTTTTTTTTTTTAAAAAAGGGACTATCAAGATTATTGAAACTTTATAAGAGTTGTGAAAAAAAAAAAAAAAAAAAAAAAAAAAAAAAAAAAAAAAAAAAAAAAAAAAAAAAAAAAAATAAAACAATCATTGAAAATTTTTGCGTCGGTCATGCATTGGGTTTATAATTTTTTTTTTAAAAAAAAAAAAAAAAAAAAAAAAAACTAACAAAATTATTTAAAAATTTTTGCGTCGGTCATGCATTGGATTTATGATATTTTAAAAAAAAAAAAAAAAAAAAAAAAAAAAAAAAAAAAAAAAAAAAAACAAAAAAAAAAAAAAAAAAAAAAAAAAAAAAAAAAAAAAAAAGGGCACTAAAAAAATTATTGAAAATTTTTCGCGTCGTTCATACAAGATGCTAAAAAAAAAACACTAAGGAGATCATTAAAATTTTTGCGTCGACCATGCATGGTTTTTTTTTTTTTTAAAAAAAAAAAAAAAAAAACAAACAAAATTATTGAAATTTTTCGCGTCAACTATGAATGAAACTATAATAATACTATTTCTTGCAACAGGATGGTGATCATGGCACTTCGAGTTGCAAAGGACCCCCTTCTTTTTGCAGGCGCACCTATTCGTTAAGCAGGTTTGCCGACACGAACACTTCACAAATCTTTGGCCGCCGAAATTTGATGACATTTTGCTTAGAGACATCAGTGAAATTTGGTTCTGTGGAAATCTGAAGCCATCGTGCCACTTGTTGGTATTATTATCCTTCATCCACGCATACAGTTGATCCTGGACATCCCTATTAGCCCGTTCAACACTGCTTTGGGATTGGGAATGTCTTGGTTTTCCATGTGCAATGTTCATTCCTGGCCACATATCTTTTATGCCATCAATAATTTTATTGACAAATTCGATGCCGATTTGCCCAGTTTACATGTTGGGCAAATTGTATTTCGGTCTGCCCAGAAGCAGCGGGCAAATCGCGATCTGCCCGGGCAAATCGCAATTTGCCCACCCTTTCTGGGCAAAAAAGCTTTTTTGCCCAGAAAACTGGGCGAATCGCGATTTGCCCAGCCGTCGGGATTTGCCCGTAACATACAAATAGGTACTCTAGTACCAAACGCGCACCGATCGGTGAGTATGTGGAGTGATCTGAGCAGGCAACGATGAGCACTCAGTCTTTAGTCGGAATGACTTTCTGCTGTAGGGTCCCTGAATATAAGAGGATTTTCTGGAAGTCCGTGCTGTAGCAGGACGCTTGAATTTATTTGTATTCAAATGGGCGGAATCGACTTTTTTACCCAGGTTTTTAACTATACCTAGGATCAAAGTTTTCAGCCTTTTTTTTTTTTTTACAGCCATTAGACTTATTGAGCAAGATTTTCGCCCTACCGATTTGTTTTTAATCTACATGTTTCTGAGAAAATCGCCTCTAAAGATGACCCTTTCCCCGCTTAAGACCACGTGATTAATTGGTAACCTCCAAAACAGGCTAGCCTATGGAGGTATCAAATTTCAGTCTTTATTTTTATGTTAATTTTACGTTAGTTTATTTAATTTGTCTAGTATAGTTTATGTGTAATTTGAGTAATTTAACATTTTTTCATTTTTTTTTTGCTATGGGCTTTTGTCTAAAGACTGAAAATAAAAAATAAAAAAAAAAAAAAATCAAATTTCATCTACGACCCGAGCGGACTTGCTCCCTCCGGGTGGCCCTTGACGTGGCTGCATACAGACTTATCGCGGCACGCTTTACCAATACATAAATTGTATTGGAGCTCCCCTGCTTGTTTTCAATTGAACTTTTTTCGGTGAGTTTTTAAGGGCGGGCAATGTTACTTTAAACAAGTGCTGTGAGTTACTGAATCCTTTCGGTAAAAAATTTAAATTTTCTTAAAATATTTTAATTTAGGCTATGTAATAAATGTATGTGTTACTGTCTTCAAGATTAAATCATAGATTAAAAAGGAATTTTTTCCACGAAAAACAATAAAACACCTTTGTTTTTCAAAAAATTCATTTCTGATGAACTGTTTCAAACTGACCTTCATTTTTTATAAACGGGTTCTTACCGGAATTTTAAAAGTTAGTTCCCGGTTCGGTTCGGGGGTTTGACAACTTTAAAAAAATCGGTTCGCGTTTCGGTTCACGGCTCAGCAAACTCGCGGTTCGGTTCGGTTCAAGTCCCTGGTTGAATGCTCCACAATGATATTGAACTCAAATCAAAGTGTCTGTCTCTTCAAATAGGCGCATTGTCCTCGACTCAAAGTCATTATTCGTCGTACACATTTTCTGAGGTAAAGGTGAAGGCTCACATATTTCGACACGAGACCTCACAAATTTGAAAAATAATGGTGGATTAGAGCAAGGGTACTTTAAAATGCAGTCAAACTTACCAGTCATCATCAAAGTATAAAGAGTACTGTTCTCAAATGGCCAACTTATGAAAAAAGGAGGAAACCGCATAATTTGAGGAGCTAGTATGTTACCGAGCTTTGCTGTGAATCCATCAATATATGACAGCTATTAGAAATTTTAAAGAAAAAAGTAATTAAAGCCAAAGAATACATGATAAAATATGGATAGTATTTTAATTTTTGAACTTGTAGGTTTGGTAAAACTTGCTTAGGTGTATCTGTAGCGGGAAAAACCCGACGGCTGGGCAAATCAAAATGATTCGCCCAGCTTTTGGGCAAAACTGCTATTTTGCGAAGAAAGGAAGTTGTGATTCACCCGGACGAGTCACCATCTGCCCGGGCAAAGCGCTATGTGCCCGATGTTTTTGGGCAGAGGTGAATACAATTTTCTCAACATATGTTAAACGTGAGAAAATCAGCGACTAAGCGATTTCTTTCAACACCATTCGTAAGTACCTAGCGCGGAGTACACTCAATTTAATAGGTTCTCCAGTACTGTCCTCTTATTAGAAGAAATCGAGAAAGGATCACATAATAATTCCAAAATGTCAAGCATTTTCAAATGGTACGCCGAGAATTTTTTAAAGTAAAATTAAATTGATTGCATTGATAAAATAAAATGATCTGAGACTGATGATCATACCTCGCGCACTAGGAACTTATGAGCAAATGACCTCGTTCATTTGCTAGTTTCTCCACATTATATCTTGGGCAAATTGTATTCCAGTCTGCCCAAAACACCGGGCGAACCACGTTTTGCTCAGGCAAATCGTGACTTGCCCACCTATTCTGGGTGTAAAACCCATGAAACTGGGTGAATTGCGAAGCCCAGTCAGATCGCGATGAGCTTAGCCGTGAAGGTTTACTCACAAAATATCCAAAAACACAGGAACGACAGAAGCAACCTGTTCATAATGGATTTTGAAGAATATAGGTCCTTACGATACGCGACAGCGCTTAAAAAAATGAAAAAAAAAAAACAAGCTGCCATTCCGAACACTGTGGTGTTCATTAAAAACCCGAACCATGGCAGCTCACATGGAAACCCTGATTCCTCCGCACAATGGAACATGTAAGGTTAGGTTAGGTATTAGACTGTGCAGGGCTATAGCCAAAAAACTTTGGCCGGCCACCATTTTGGATAAAAGCATCGTATTGACGTCCAGTTTGCGCAATTCTCTTTCTCTCTCCTAGGCCTTTCGATTGATTTCTCATTCGATGGAGGGATTTTATGTGGGGGGACGCACGTTGGGTTGAAGCACAGGGAAAAATTGACATAGACTGATTCGGCCGCACGATTACCTGACTTGAAGAAAAATATCCCTTTATGTTTGTTTACACCCAAACCTATTCAAAACAAATATATAAAATTTGGATAGTCGTATACTACGTTGTATACGATATGATACGTGAAAGTCGTATACAAACAGTTTACAACACTTTAGAAAGCTTTTAAATAGGGAGCGTTGTGAGACTGAATTTCAGCATCTGCAGATCGCTCATCTTTAAATGTCTCCAAACATAATCTCTCGCAACTGGAAACTTAAAATGAGTATTTCTCATGAATTTTATACTATAAGGAACCCACTACACCCGCACTATAACATAGTTTAAAGCACTTTCATTTTTTGATCGAATGTCACTTTTTTCTTAAGGTTCAACCCAACGTGGGACGGTCCCCCACCCCCAAATTTTTAAATGACCGCCATTTTGGATAGACGCACTGTAGCGACTTTAGGTTTGCGCCAAATTCTTCCTTTCTTAGACCTTTCGATCAATGTATAATCTGACCCCCTATTACATTTGACTTTTTTGAGCTAAAGCCCCCCAAACTCAAAAAATTTGGGGGGGGGCTCCTTGCCCCATCTTTTTCGGTGTGACACACCGTTGGAAAGAAGACGTTTTAAGGATTCGAAAACATTTTAAGTTTTGAAAAAAAGTA
>VMOF01000111.1:47408826-47761436 GCA_011764245.1 Trialeurodes vaporariorum
TTTTATTACACCCTTGGATTCCACGTGCCTTAAAATATAGTCACGTTACAACAAAATTTTTGAAACATGCATCAATTTACAATCACAGTCATTTCGAAGAATGTCCTATGTTTTCTTCTTGTCTCACTCACAGTTTCTTAAGTTCTTAAGGGCACAGAATTCTAGAATATAGGTTGGCACCATCAAACCACGTGTTATTATACCTCAAACAAGCTTCGATACAAAGAGATGTTAGGATCATTGAGCGTTATGACGGTTAGTAATTTTCCCTTTTTTCTGATAAGAAAAACTTAAGCCATAAAACTTGGCTTTATTTCATATTAAACTCCTTTTCGTGGCTTAAAGGTTGAAAATGAATGAGGCCACTAGGGAACTTGGATGGTTTTTCACATTTATGTTTTTGCTACAATTGGATCATTACATCCTAAGAAATCGGCATTTTAGTGCTTAGAGTTTGATTTTTCTCCCACCGGAAAATGAAAAGTTCCGCTTGTAATGCTCCGTGCTCTCGCTTTTCAAAGTGAGAAGTGCGATTATAATCTATTTTTTGGTGTGGCAAATGATTTTTACTCCCACAACTTTTGTCCAAATCTGCTTCCCTCCTGCGCGGGTTATAGCCTAAAGGGAGGTCCAGATAGAAGCCACCTTTATCTTCTTTATTCTTTCGAGGTTCTTTCGAGAAGACTGACTTCAGAGGGAGCTAGAATAATGGACCACAGCGTCACTGGAATTAACGCGTTTTAATTCGCATACTGCTGTGCTTTCTCTCTCTCTCTCTCTCACTCTCTCTCTCTCACTCTTTCTCTCGCTCCCTCTCCCTCTCCCTCTCTCTCTCTCTCTTCTCTCTCTCTCTCTCCTCCCTCTCTCTCTCTCTCTTTCTTGCAATTACCAAACTCAGTTCTTTCTTTGATTTTGTAAATTAATAACTGTATGATTCTCAATTACGTTTTGAATATATCTTCGTTCTTCTTCAAAGCCTCTCTCTTAATTAATTCGACTTGAAGCATCAAATCGATAATTCAGAGATCGAATCATCGGCCACCTGAGTTTCGAGTGTGAGCTCCTCTAGCCGACAGTGCAGGTTCTACGTCATCGGCAACTCAGACTTCAACATCACCCCCCCCCCCGAATTACACTACTGAGCTTCGTTCTTCAGTTGATAAAATCCGGACTTTTCATCTTTGACGCTCATCAGGTGAAAGCTTGAATGAAACCCTTGCTTAGAATATCAGGAGATTAAACCAGTTCTTAGTCGGTAAGATTTGATTTGTAGTACAAAAATGCAAGTTTCACGTCACTTAATACCAAAGTTAAATGCACTTACTCAAATTCTAGCACAGGCTCTGTGAAGTTGATGAAGCCGGATTGCTCCCAAACCAAGAATGTATACCTGTGATAACCTGTAATTTTATAGAATAATTTGCATTAAAACCCTTTGAGGGGCAGTGGCTAGTGCCACTAGCCACCTTTTATTTATTTTTTTCTGAGCTAATGAGACACAGGCTATTGAAACTAGCCACTTTTTCTGGTTGGCAAGATGTTCTAAAATGGGGAAAAAATATTTTCCACATGGTAGCACAGCGGTAAACATTATTTTTAGACCAGGTAAATGTTGACATTTTGAGATTTTACCTGCAAGGCAGACCGGCTCCCGCTAATGTTGTGATTTTTTTTATTCCTAAAAGGTTTAGGCAAATTTTTGAGGCAGATTATGAATCTTGAAAGTATTTTGAACATTTTGAAGTACTAGTGAGTAAAATTCGCTGATTTTGTAATATAATTACAAGCGTTTGAATAAGGTGGCTAGTTCCACTAACCACTGCCCCTGAAGGGGTCCAACAGTGATGCATTGTCTATTTTCAAATTTTTCGCCTTTTAGAAGGAATTTTAGGGCTCAGATAAGACGTTTAGAGGCTTATTATAACTTGAACTACTTATTCACATTCTAAATTCTTGCAGTCAGCCAATAATAGGCTTCGGAGATTATTTGAAGCAACATCGTCGTATACAGGATTGTTTACAGCGTTTTGCCGTTTTACAGCATATTTTGGGCTTTTTTTGGTACTTTCATAAAGAAACGAATTTTTTTATTCTATTTATAATATCTTTATAGTCTAGAAAACAACTTGAAAAAATAAAAAAGTCACATCTTCTGTTGCAACATAGCCAATAATCACTTTTTAGCGCAGCTCGAAGCAAAAATGTTGCTCTGCCACACATTAAATTCGGATTAACTTCAAAAGTTACAATTTTTTGGGGTAAACTCTGCGGAGCAATTTTATTCTCCATAGTGTAAATAGCAATTTTATGATTTTTTCAGATTTTTTGGTGGTCCTCAAGCTCAAGCTGTCTAAAAAGTTAACTTTAGTCGATCATAGGTCAAAAAGTGCCATTTACGCGCTATTTTCAAGACTAAACCATGCTCAAATAAGTGTCCTGGCTGTTTTTACAATTTTTTTTTCTCATAAATAATTGTTTGTTTGATTGATTCTGACTTATAGTTGTCATTGTTTGGCCCTTTAAAATTAATTTAAACATGATTTTCGAAAAAATATGGTAACCAAATTTTCTAGCCCTTTGTGGGGCAGTGGATAGTTACACTAGCCACCTGTTTTCTCCTATACTAGTAAATGGAATTGCATGAAAAAATTTTTGGGGTCTAATTTTACCCTAAGGAACCTAAAAATGCAAAAAATTTGGGAAAAACTTATTTTCCTTAATTTGCCCCTCAAAGGGTTAATCATTTGTTTACATTCGTAATTAACCCTAGTCTGCTAGACAAGTTATCAATATACGATTTCGCCAATTCTATGGGTATTTTAGACTCGCATTTAAAATACATTCGTAAACCGCATTTATGAGCATTGTTTATTTTTAATGCTCCTTTATTATGGTGGATCAGAGTATAATTGATTTTTTAACATGTGGTATCATATGGTATTACACCATACATAGTCGCTAACTCTAGATAAAGCTCCTGCAAAAATCAGGGTGCGTAATACCACCACGGGACATTTCCTCAACCGAAACAATTTATATCTCTTGCAAAACTTTTGGAAAAAGGAACCAAATAGTGCAAACCGGAAGTCAATACTATTTTTCAATCCAATATGGCGGGCATTCAAAACTTTGGGTGAGGGTAAATTCACTCAACATTTTGAATGTCTGCCATCTTAGATTGAAACATAGTATTAACTTCCAGTTTGCAGCATTCGCTTCCTCTTTTCACTATGTTTCGAATGAAATATGATTCATTTTTGTTATTGTCTCTTTGGGGGGGGGGGGGTAGGCCCCCTCTCCAAAATTCTCAAAAAATCTTTTAAATTATGAGGGGGTTATTTGGCCACCATTTCTGGAAGGCGCACGGAAAATCTGAAAAAGCAAGTGGCTCCATTTATTAAGGTCTTTCAAATGACGTAATGAAAAATACCTTTTACCATTTGAAATATTCAAGAAATCGACAGTTTGGAGCTTTTGGAGGGGGGGGGGTGGAGGCCCTCCCCGAAGGAAGATTTTAGGGATTTTTTTTCCTGAAGTCCCATTAAGGCCATGGATTTTTCCTGAATTTCTTAAATTTTTCCCCCGCCCGCATAAAGACCTTATAAAAAAGGGTAAACTCAACTCTCGGACACCCTGTATAACGGTTTACGGACATCCCCTCCGCAATTCCCCACCGGCCACTTCCCCCGGTCATTGCCCCCCGAGAACATTTCCCCCGTCAATTTCCCCCCGGACCCTTTCCCCTCAAGAACATTTACCCCGGTCATCCCCCCTCCCAGTTACTTCCCCCGGGGTTATTCATAGCTAATCAAATAATGCTTCAACTTTTTCCTCACATTTTCCACTGGCTTCGGACTGCTCTGGCAAAAATGGTCCATACAGGTCCATAAGGTCCATATAACCAATTCTTTATACAGAGTATGGATATGTATCGATATCGTATGGGTGTACGTGATGATATCTTTACAGAACCATACATATCCATGTGGATCCATACATATCCAAACTCAATACAGAGAATTGATGATGGACATGGACCTATAAATGGACAATTTTTGCCAGGATGGCTGTAAGTGAATTTAGTGGAAAGTCAGACATTTTTAGTGAAATTCGTTTGACGGGCGTGTTTAAAAAAGTTGTATTATTCGTTTTTGGTTTTTTTTTTTAAAAGATTGTCTCATTGTTAATGATTCATCAGTACTATTTTTTTACGTTGTATCCATCTTACTATCCATCAACATTATTTTTTTTTCAAGTGTGCCCACATAGGGTAGTGTTGGAACGTGGCAACTTGTTTCATTTTCAGCTCAATCAATAGCGTCATCGACTCCCGGGTAGAAAGATTCGCGGTTCAAACTCTGCCTTCCATTTTTTTTTTTTAATTATTTTATAAAATAATTTTACTGGGGTAAACTGAGGGGGGCAGAAACCCGGGGGGAGAATAGTGGGGGGGATGTCCTAGGGGGAAATGCCCCGGGGGGAAGTGTGGGGGGGAATTGTGGGGGGATGTCCGGACACCCTGGATAGTGGATAACCAATCTCTTTGTAGGGCGAATATCGCACATTTCATTTGCCCCCCGTGGGGAAAGACTCTCTTAATTAAGGCACACATTTCAGGAAGAGATAAAACATTCCATAAATTTTTGAGCCCAGAAATCAAATTAATTTTCACCTGGAAAATATTGAAGGATTGTCCGATTACTCAAAGTAACTTGAAAAAGAAAAATTAAAAGAAGTGATCGAGTAATGATTGAAAATAGTGGCTAACCTGAGTCAGGTTCTGGATCTGGGATAAATATTCTGCAAGGGTGTTCCCCGTGGCTAAGTCTGGTCCTTTCATGTTACCAACCAACCAAGAATGTATTCACCGAGGAATGACTGATGACGAGATGGCACATCAGGATCTAAGGAATGAATTCAGGACAAATGATAATACATGAATCTATCATTGCGTGTCTCAATGAGTATCTTAAATGTATTTTACAGTAATTATGAATCGCCTCCATTCAGAGCTTAAAAAGAAAAAAAAAAAATAATGACGGAAGATTTTAAAAAAAGGCAATCAACGTACTTTTATAAGCTAAAAGAGTTTTTACCTTTGACGATCAGTGTAATTTCGGCGGGTCAGTTTTAAATTCTCTTTCGATTTAAATCCTACGTATCAGATTATTTACCTTTGGGCTTTTTCCAAATTTTTGTTTCCGTTTTTCTACTAAACTCAATTTATTCTCGCTTTCTTTCCTGGAAAAGAAAGTAACATCGTTTATGATCATTGATTATTCTCGCACACCGAGAATTATTTCCTGTTGCCGTACCGAAACGTTAATAATATGTATTATTCATGCTTATCAAACCGGAAATTCCTGTGTTGCTGTATCCAGAATTCCGGTCGCAGCAGGGGCGTAATTTTGAGTTCGGCTCGGTGGCGGGAGGGGGTAAAAATGTGATGACCTTTTTCTTCTTTCGCTCACCACCCCAGTTTGTCGCGTCGAATATTTACTATAAAAATTTTTGGGGGAGGAAAAAAATGAAACAGACCGAATTTCCCTATCTCCGCAATGTATTTTCGCGTGTTTTCGAACTCTATCGGTGACTTTAAAATTATAATTTTTTTTTGAACTGTGCGTGTTCTCTGTCAATCATACCCTTTGAGTTCAGTTTTTACGAATTAAAACACTCAAGTTTTTCAAAGCTTTCTTTTAATTCGTCAGTTTCTACAGTGTGTGTAAGCGGTGTGTTATTGCCTCGTAATGCCGTAAGTAAGCCCGTAACTCATCGCCTTTCTTGGCATCTCATCGACGAGTGAAAGTGGTATTTTTTGGGGTGATTTATTAAAAAATTATGTAAGTTGACCTCTCTCAGCAAACTCTCTCTTCCAGATACAGATTTCCCTCATTTTCATCTCCTCAAGTTGATTGATCTGAAGTAGATAACTTATTGAACCGATGAGCTTGTTGCTTGATCCTTTTGAAATGTTTGTGATCGCAATGGTCCAGAGAGAAAAGTTACCAAAAGGAAAAAAAAAAACAAAGGGTGGACCTTTACATTTCAGACCAATTGTACCTATGCTTGCATGACAGTCATGGAGAGCAGAACTATTTCAATGTCAACACCAAGTTGTGTGATGCATTCATTTAATGTAAAATGGTGTCAACTGAAATAGTGTGCTGAGGTCGATCCGAGAGCTTCCATCTCACTCGACTCATCTCTTTTGCCCAATTTTGATTGAGCCACTCTTTAAAATGAATTTTACTACGAGGTTTGGTTGGAGTTTGGTACCAACTTTTTTAAGTAATTATTTATCTAAGTACAACTGTCCGACAAGATGAGGGGTTACAATCACATTGTTCTTCGATGGAATCTCAGGTGAATAAAGCCTGTGTGTTCCACTTAAGAAGTCGACAATTGAATCGTAACTAATTAGACCTAAGGATTCATGATTTACTCATGAGTTTTTAGTAATACCTACCAAATATTTGTTTAGAACTAAAGTATTTTAACTATCAGGCTTAGACAAGTGGCGGGGCTTGCTATTGCATTGCATTGCACCAGCAAACATCCGTGAGTGGTTGTTTAGCGCGGGTTTTGACTAATTGATAATCACCTACTCAATGATGCGCTTTGATGCAATGCAGAAGCAGGCACCGGCACCACTACTTGCCAGAACCTGATACTAAAAATGCTTTTGCCGGGGTACATTCATATCTAAATTATGATAACTTACGGTTTGAACAATGTTAAAGTTGATATCCGAGCATGAATGCTGAATCTTCACATAAAGAGCAGCACATTGATTGAGGAGATAAGCGGAGGATATTATTTATTAAAGCAGGACCATTTCGAATATCGAGTCCTGTCAAGAAGTGGTGCCTGCTTCTGAACTTCATCAGAGCGCATGGGTTAGCGGTTGGTTCGTGCAGTGTTTCGACTCGTTGCTAATCAAGCGCTCATCAATGCGCTTTGATGCGGTTAGGAAGCAGGCACCACTATTCGTCAGAACCCTATACTAAAAATGGTCCCGCTCAAATAGAATGGTTACAGTGACTCATCTTTCATTGAAACTGCTTAAGATGATTCGACATGTTTTATTTGCAAAGGGATAATTTTGCGAGGATGAAAAAAGCTTCATTATGAAGCTATCTGAAGCTACGCTGAAAATGTGAAAAAAGTGTGTTCGACACTGAACAGCACAGTTTATGATGCCGGGCCCTTGGCTCCGGGCAAGAGGGAAATGGTCATATAATCTTGTCAATAATCTTGCAAAGTCTGGAGAAAAAAACCTAGAAGCCAAGTACAAATCACAGTGTTAATTTGGACGCATTAGATCTAATGGGGGAAAGCCAACTCGATTTGTCTAATTCTACTGGATGTAACCCTAAGTAAACAAATCTTGACCTGGATCAATCAAATCAGTTTTTTTAAAATGTTGTGAGTAAATCATGAATCCTTGGGTCCAATCGGTTGCGATAAAATTGTAGACTACTTTAGCGGAATATCCACCTAAGATTCTAAAGTAGGATAAAGTAACTTTCCCTTTTTGTTTGGAAGCGGTCGATAAATAAGTGGTTACGAAGTTGTGACTGAACTTTGCTCGAACCTCATGCTATCTTTTGCTTTAGTGGCTCAATTGACTAGGATGAATCGAATTGACTTGGGCAGAATAGCTGAGTGGAGCAAGATGGATGCTCTCCGATCAATTTTAAAAAAAAAATTTTTAGTATGCCACCGTTTTACAGCCTTCTTGTCCCACTTATATTCTTGGTAAAAGAATACAACATTAAATAAATCGGTACCCCTTTTGGTGCATCGCTCGACGTGGTGTTGCCATTTCAATGACTCTGCAGTATGTGGCTGTCACGTGAGTATGCAAAGTGGTCCGTGATTTTGGACGAGATTTTAAGTCATTAAGCTGCATTTCGGAACGACCAAATCCCCCAGTATTGAAGAATTCCATGATGAAAGAAAAAGGTGGAGGCATTCGCACCCCACCTACATCACAGCGCAACGAATCTGTACCCAACGGTCACGTGACTGGTGAGCGCGGTACCCGCAGCCCCCCCCAGCAAACACCCCCTCAGACCCCGCTCGCTAGTTTCGTCGCGTTGTGACATGAGTTGGGTACGAATGCCTCCCCTCCACCTTTATACTTCCATCTGGAAGAAATCATGATGCATCTCCGCTCATTATGACATTTTTTTAAATTTATTTAAGAATACTGCTCAAAAGTAGAAATTACCTGCTGAGCACTGACTGAAATGATTAAATTTGGGCTTAGTCCATTAGATTCGATTTGTCTAAGTTGACTCGATTTTTAAAAATGGGCTGCCAAGAAATTACATCATGCAAAAATAGGTTAAAGGACCCTGCTAGAAATTTTCCTTGCTTTTTGGCAAGGAAATGTTACATTTCCTTGCTTTGGCAAGGAAATTTTTCCATTTCCTTGCTTTCGGCAAGGAAATATTTCCATTTCCTTTGCTTTCGGAAAGGAAAATATTTCCATTTCCTTGCTTTTGGAAAGGGAAAAAATTTTCCATGCTCATGGAAAACTTAAAGGAAAATGGAAATGTTTCCTTGCTTCGTTCAAGGAATTTTTTCCATGACCATGGAAATTTCCCAAAGGGAAAATCTTTCCATTTCCTTGCCTTGTTCAAGGAATTTTTTTCTATGACCATGGAAACCCCCAAAGGGAATGTTTATAATTCATTTTGAGAGCAATAAGGAAAAGGAAATACTTCCTTGTTACAGCCAGGAAATAATTCCATGTCCATTGACCCTTTCCGAGGAAATACTTATTCCATTTCCTTTTTTTGGTTCGAGGTAACTTTTTCATGATCACAGAAATCTCGAAGCAGGAGTGCAAAATCTCAGTGAATGAGCAGTCGATACAGACAGTGGAATGTTCCACTCATCTGTACTAAATTTTGGACTTAAAAAATTTTTCGCCCCCTTTTTCTTCGACTTATTTTTAAAAAAAAAAATCTAGAAATTTCACACAAACTCGATTTACGAAAAATTTTTTCACATTAAGACTTCGTAAATTTTTCGAGTTTGACTTAGAATTTTTTTTTTTCAAAATTAGGACTTGCAAAAAATGTTCACATAGGGACTTGAAAGAAAATTTAAAGGGGGGAAAAAATTGAAAATTAATTTACTCTCCTAAAAATTTTTAGAGTGGGACTAGGAAACTGAGATTATCACCTTTGGAATCCCAAATTTTTTTTTTGGTTTTAGACTTGTTTTTTAACATATAACCGATGCATATCGACACTGAACCGACAAACCGATTTTATATCGACCCATATCGACAATAAACCGACATCATATCGACATACCACCGACATCATATCGACAAAACACCAACATCATACTGGCACCGATATAACTTTTAACCGATCTTATACTTGCCATGAAGGTCGGTATGCAAGTAAGCATGCTTTTGTCGTTGTAATGTCGGTAAGTCAGTCAGTTTCATACCTGAATAAGGTCGATAAGTCGGTATGATCCTACGACGACATCGATATATTTTCAAATCGATCTCATAATAGCCATGCTATTATGCAAATTAAAGCAAGTAAATCTGTCGGTATGATGTTAGATGAACATTTCTCGAGTCAATTTTAAGCTGTTTGGGAAAACTATAACATTTTAAAGGTTTTATAGAAAAAAAAAATTGTCTGTCACTGAAATAAGAATGTTGTTAAGCTTTATTTCATTTTCTATCTTTTTCTCGTATTATGCTTTAATTCTTCATCTGTAGGTATCCAAGGATTTTTTTTTTTACTTCCATCGGTAATTAAATTCCTGGTAAAAGTGACGATCATTAACAACTAAATTAGTCGCACGACAGTCGTTAATGGTCGTATGGAGTTGTATAAAGATTGCCATCGAGTTGCACAGCGTCTCTGCAACTTTGACGCCTCTTAAAGCAGGGTCCCACAGCAACTCTACGACTTTGATGACCGTAAGTTGTATGGCAACTCTGCAACTTTGACGACTTTGAACCATAAGTCATACAGCGATTTTCTTGAAATATTGAACATGAGTCGTATTGTAACTTAACAACTTTGACGACTCTTGGTCAAGGAGTCAAATAGCCCCTTTTATGACTTCGACAACTCTTGATGAATAACTGGAGATGGCGTCTTAACTACTTTTGAGGATTTTACTTTTGGAGTTGTAAAGTTGCAGAAAATAGTAAAACTACAACCATTTTGAAAGCTGAATTCACAAACTAATCTCTCATGACCAGAAAAATCATACATCATAGCAAAATTGCTGCAACTTTAATCCCCTTGACTGGAAAAAATAGTCATGCACTCACCTTACAGTTTAGAGGTATATGCCGTAAAGAGAAGAGAAATTAACAACTTTGATGAAAGAGTTTAAAAGTAAGCTCCATGCCTAAAAAAAAAAAAGTAAGACTGTAAAAAGCACTCACCACATTTGAAGGTTATCCAATCAATTGAAATTTTTTAAGCCGAACAGCACCGATTCACAAATCAAACAAACTGTGACCTCATAGCCATTTTCATAACACAATATACGTCACTTACAATAAGAGAAACTTTTAAGTATTTAAAATCAATTCACCACAGTGGCTGCTCATGCAATTTAGTAACATTGCTTTCATCTTATTTAAACTTAGATAAAACAATAATCGATTCTTGAGGAAGCAGTCAGCCTCCTCACGAATCAATTGTTTTACCTAATTTCAAATGGAAAAATTGCATGATTGCCAAATCGTACAGGCCGCCTCTGATTCACCAACCAAAATGCGTTGAAAATTGAGAAACAAAAATTTAACTCAAGCTCTGTTTTTAATTGTAGATCAATGCAAAGCCCGGATTTCATAAGATTTCTGGTTATTCTTCAGAGATAGGTAAGTATGCCGCAAAAATTTTTCAAGAGTTGAAAACGAACGAATCACAATTATTAAGTACACTGAGCAAGTTGTCGAATCCCCCAAAAAGGGAAATTTCTAATCAATCCTGGTTTTGATTTGGTAGAAATCTTTCGAACTAACGCACCTGGCATTTCTTTCATGACTCCTATGCCTTTGAACAAACTATCCGATGTGAGATGATTCAATGTTTCTACGACTGTCCCTACAGCACTAAACTGTACTTCCATCAGCTTAATATGTTTCAGGGACGTAGCAGAGAACGATACTAAACAGGGCAAGGTACCACACTCTTGACAGAAACCGGAGTTCCTGTAAATGTAAATAAAAATCGAGTCAGAGTTGTAAGAAATCATTCTATTTCATAATTATAAGCTACCAAACAACAGGGAAAAATTCTCTTTGGAAACATGAAACAAGAGTCAAGAGTCTGGCAGGGAATGCGAAAGCCCGTGGCATCTGTTGAAGAGGATTCTCTTGTGAAGGTCCAAATAAGGGCTCATTTGTCAGATTATTATTCCTTTTTTTGGGGAAATTTTTTTTTTTTTCACAGATAATAAGCTCTGGATGCCCCCCATCTTTGAATATACCTATCAGTGGTGTAACAAACAGGACAGCAAGGTAAGCGCAGTGCTTGTTGGCCCAAGCTCCGAAAAAGTTACCTCTCTGGCCCTCGGGAATAGTTTACTTGCAGGCCTCCACTTCTCTTGTTACGTCACTGATTTGTACCAGTGTGAGTCTCCCTTCACACATACACCACTGTAAAAATTGGCAGACTGACTGCTGATTTTAGAGCTCTCTCTAGACAGTAAGATTAAGTTGTTCTGCTCTGTAATCTGTATCAGTCTTGAAACTAAGGTTAAGTTGAGATTTGCCAACAAGAAGGAGTCTCGGAAGACTGCTTGAGAGTAGGTTTCCGTTTCACGGACAGAGATTAATAGAATTCAAGCGGGAAATGAGCACAGCACTAATGTTCTTATAGAGTTCAGAGACATTTTGGAACAAATGCATGATGACAAATTTTTAATGAATGAGATGGTTAAGATACCTGCTGAGCTGTGCAATGTGCATTGTGCATCCTTGGTGGGTCGAAATCACCCCAGAGTAAAACCTGGCTCTTATACAGAATAGCATACGTGTACATGGACTACATTTATTCGATTGAAACTCGAAAAGAAAAAAAATTTAAAAAAAGAATGCTTCCGATGGAAAAGAAATTACGATTTTTTGTGGACATTTAAGCGGTAGTTTGCTAATGTTTGTTTATCACAGATATAGGATGCTCCATGAGTCCGAGACTCCCCTCCTTGCAGGGACTTTGGGATGCGGATCGATCAATTGAATTTTGCAGTTGGTTTGATATCATTTCGATGTAATTTTAATCACAGTTGAAATTTTCGGGGTACGAATACTCTGTGGTCGATCCATCCAAAGAATAATAATAATTTGACACCGTTCAAAAGTCCCCGGGGGGCCTCAGACTTGTTAAGCACCCTATAGCATCTTCACTCATGAATCGTGATTCGTGTAATCCCAGCCGCCATTATGCCCCAAAAAGGACGCATGATCAACACACTCTAAAAGTATCCCTCGAAATTAATTAATTCTCGAAGTAAGTTTCATCAAATTATTCTCAAAGTCTCCTGGTTGGATCTCCTCACCTTCAAGATTTGAAACCGGGGTGAGTAATTAATTACTTGTCGCACTTGGTAGATATTCGATTCTGAGCAAATAGAGGTGGCCGTTATTCACAGTCCCATGCTGTTCTTTGTAACTTCTTCACTGTGTTATTCAAGGTCTCGCAGAAGGATGACTCCACTGTTAGTCTAGCTCTAATTTTTAAAAAACAGCGTTTGTTTGAAATCTCATCCACCTAACTCCTTGCCGATAATTCTTGTTCATAATTTAGAATGAGCTCCCCCTGTTAACTTGGGACTTAGATTATTCTTTCTGTTAGGGCCCAGTAACATTCTTACAGGATTTTTGTCTCATTGAAACGCATTGGCGCATGAATCATGCTGCATAACAGACTTTTTCACTGTGGTGAGCCAGCATGGTCTGTGCGTTTTGTCGGAACGGAATAAGCGAACAACTCTGAGTAGTCTCTTCTCTTATCACGGTCAGTTTTGACCAATCGAGAGTAATCATGAGTTACCCGTCCCATCCTGTTCAATTAATAGAAAAATTGGCCTACCATTTAAGATGAAGACCTAAACATGGCTGTATGTAAGGAGTTTGCACGATCTCTCAGTAAGAAAACAGTAAGGACCTCATACCGGAAAGTGGCAGGTTTGAGGTTAGGGTACAACGTTTCTACAGCTGCTTATGGGAGATGGTGAGTAGTTCTCAGATTTTTAGTTTCTTGAGCCAAATATTTAGTTGCTTTTTGGGAAAATCTCCTCTTGATATTCCTGACAATTTTAAATGCAGTAAATGGTTTTTTTTTTTTTTTTTCTCGCTTACATTGTCAGTAACATTACCAGAGCCTTTCCTTAGAGCAATTCGCCCAAACAAGGTCTGTAACTGCCAAGAACTCATTATCTCCCTCAAGCGGCTGTAGAAACCTAAGACATTACAGAAGACGACTGGCCACAGCTGTTTCATGAAGTGAAAGAAAAGTGAAGCCGGTCTTGGCACATGCAGATGGGTGGGGCTTGCACTGATCGGTATAGCTCGTCTCAGAAGACGAAGCAGAGCTCGGCTGATAATGTTTAGAATTTTGCCATCATTATTTCTCAGATTGTACGTAAGAATAGAATGAAATTAATTGGATGCTAAAAATAGAGCAGGACCATTTTGAGTATTAGGTTCTGACAAGTAGCTGTGCATGCTACCAAATTGCATCAAAGCGCAGTGGTGAGTGGTTGACTAGCAATGAGTCAAAACTGCGCAAACCAACCTGACCGATGCGTTTTGATGCAGTTCAGTAGCACGCACCACTACTCGTCAGCACCCGATACTCAAAAGAGTCCTGGGGGGGGATCACGGAGGATCGTTATCGTTATCGAGTAGAACAGTGTTGAAGAACAAGAAATAAGACGATAGCCTACTACAGCGCGAGTAACTGCTGCACTCGAAAACGATAACGATCCTCCGTAATCACCCCCCTGCTCTAGCAATTTTCAAGTCTCAGGCAAGTTTTGTTTTGACTTGAAGGAATGAAAATTGAAAACCTGCCAATAATCATCATTTGAGCTCCACCCCCACTTCTGAAACAAGCTGTATTTTCAGTGAGCATAGCTCAAAATACTACAATCACAGTGGAAACTTAGGTTCATTTTGAACATTTTTTGGGGCATTATTTTCTGATTAGACGTTCCAAACAATCCCTAATTCAAGCAGTGAAAAAGACAGTGAGAAACGTCTGCCATCTTGAGAAGTTACCAAACGATATGGGAGTTTCCAGTCTGATTGTATTATTCTGTGATCATGGGACTGTTCCGAACATACAGGGTGTAATAGCAAATAAATTTAAAAGAAAAAGGAAGAACATGAAGAATTCAAGTTAATTAGTCCTTATCCAAGCCATTACATATGTCTACTTGTCTGTAGATCTTGCAGGTCTTCACTCTCCCTTGTTTCATGTTTCCAAAGAGAATTTTTCCATAAGGTTGGTGGCTAGAGCAGATGCTTTCTGAGTATCCTGATAAGTCAGTTGAGGTACTGAAAATGTATCAAAACTAATCACATGGGCGGAGCCAGCAATTTGGCAACCATGAATTCATCCCATTTGAACTTATGAGAAACAATCGATTCTTGAAGGTGCTACGGCCATTCTACAAATCGATTGTTTCTCATGCATTCAAATGGGAATAATACACAGTTGCCAGACCGCTGGATCCGCTTCTGACTAATCAGTGAGCAGTTGCAAAAAGTTTATCTGGTTGCTAACCAACTGCTCACCGATGTGTTTTGATGCATTTTGAACGTATGCTATTCTACGAGTCAGCACCTAACTCTCTGCATGTGTCTGCTCTAATAATTATGAAACAGAATGATTTCTTACAACTCTGACTTACAGTTTTGATTTACATTTTCAGGAACTCTGGTTTCTGTCTTGAATTACGTGACTTCACACTGTTTTGTATCGTTCTCTGCTACATCCCTGAAACATGTTAAGCTGATGGAAGTCCAGTTTTATGCTGTAGGGACAGTGGCAGAAACATTGAATCATCTCACGGAGGAAAGCTTGTCTAAAGGCACAAGAGTCGCATGGAAGGAATGCTTGGTACCTCAGTTTGTATGATCTCTACAAAATGGATTCATCAGAATTCCTGTCGGCAACTTGCTCATAGCTGTGAATAATTTTAAATTTTTTTCTTTTTTTGCTCTTGAAAGTGTATGTGGCATTAATCTTCGGAGAGTCACTGAAAATCTTTATTAAACAGTTTGGCTTCGCATTGCTTTAAAATTGGAAATATGAGATTTCAGTTTAATTTGTTTTTGGTTTTTTTGGTTAGTGAGTTAATTTCAAGCATTAAAAAGCTCTAGTGATAAATCATCTTGTAAATAAGTCATCAAATAGCTGTGAGGCTATACGGTTGAAATTTTTTTGGTGAATCAGTGCTGTGCGGTTTGAAAACTCTCAAATAAATGGATAACCGTCAAATATGGTGAGTACTTTTTACAGTATTACATTGTCTTCATGCATGCAAGCATACTCTTAAACCCCTTCATTACAGTTTATAATTTCTCTTCTCTTTATTTGTATTTGTTCTGCAAGGGGTATGAGAATGAGGAAAGTAATGTTAGAGCTAGATCTCGTGCTACCAACGTTTGTAGAAAATCTGTAACAACGTTGGCTCCCTTGCATCTACAAACATTATTGCAAATATGTACCAAAGTTGTTTGAAATTTCATAGTAACATCTGCTTACTAACGTTGGTTCAGAGTAGACCTATCAACGTTGGTACAGAGCAGACCTAACAATGTTGGTACAGAGCAGACCTATATAACAACGTCGCTACAACAACCTGTACTAACCTGTACTAACGTTGGGTTCCAATTACGAGTACAAGGTTAGTACAACCTCAAACGTTGTTACAACGTTGTACTACCTTCATTTTTACCAGGGATGTACTGTTACAGTTTTTTTTCTTTTACAATATAATTGAATTTAATTTGATTTAGTTTCATGTCTATCTTTTCCTGCCATCAGAAGAGTAGAGCTTGTTCTATAATAGTTGGTACGCTGTTGGTTTTCAATGTTTACTGTGCAGAAGATGCATTTGGGAATCTGGGTTCAACAAGTGTATGGGTAGGTTTAGGAAACATTTCTGAATCAGGCACATGCATCCATGAAACCTTTCTGAACCAGATATGGAAAGCATTCCAAGCCAAGCAAGAAAAAGGAAATTTTTCCATGCCCAAGCAAGGGCAAGGAATTATTTTCTTTCCGCGCGGGCAAGGAAATTTTTCCATGCCAGGCAAGGAAAAGGAAAAATTTCCTTGCTTGGCAAGGAAAAATTTCCTCGACAAGCAAGGAAATATTTCCATGAATGGCAAGGAAATATTTCCATGACTGGCAAGGAAATATTTCCATGACTGGCAAGGAAAAATTTCCCGGCCATTTTTCCTTGCCACGAAAGTCATGGAAAAAAATCATGGAAATATTTCCTTGCCAGATGTCAAGGAAAAATTTTTAGCAGGGGACTTACACTGAACTTAAACGTTTGGACAAAAGAAAGTGCTGAAATCAAAAATGGTCATGGAGGGCTTTCTAGAATTAAACTGTAGCTAAAAAATGCTGATAGTTGAAGACAGTTAAAATTTTAGAAAAGCTCTTTAACAATAAACCCGATCTGTCTCTGGAATAAACAGTGGGGAAAAATGAAAGGGGCAACAATTTAGTAAGGATCAGGATCACAAAGGCTTCTTTGGGAGAAGAGTCATCAGAGCACTCTTTCACATGGACAGAATGATGACTGTATTGAAAAAATAAAAGGGTTATTATCACCTTTTAAATTAGACATCAATTCAGGATTAATTCAATCATTTTTGAAATGCTTGGAAAGTCATAATAGTCAAGCTCTCTTGAAAAAAGAAAGATATGCATTGGCTACGCTCAGTACGCTCTGACGTTTTCTGAACGTCAAATAATAAGGTCTCTGATGAGTGCCGAAAAAACCGAACACCCTTGGCGCACGTGGATGTTCGGACACTTACTTTCTTAAAAGCGTAAAAATCCTGTGTGGGGGGTAGGAAGCAAACGATTTTACAGCTTGATTGTGCTGGAGAGAAATTAAACTGGACGTTGGATAAAGCTTGCTTTCAAATCGTGACAGCTTTTATTCAACTCATAATCAGCATGGAGGGCTTCGAAAGGCAGTACCTGAAGTCTCCTGACAGAGTTCCTGATAAATTTGTCTCGAGACATGGAATATTAAGAAAAGGTTATGGAGCAAGTGCTTTCAAGACAATTCTTGGTTTAAAAGTAAATTATTTAATCAAACAATACATCCAATGTGGTTTTTTTTCCTTTCAGTAAGTAACTTTTCTCTATCTAGACCACTGCGATCACAAACATTTCAAAAGGATCAAGCAACAAGCTCATCGGTTGAATAAGTTTTCTACTTCAGATCACTCACCTTGAGGAGATGAAAATGAGTAAATCTGTCTCAGGAAGAGAGAGTTTGCTGAGAGAGGTCGAATTACATAATTTTTTAATAAATCACCACAAAATACCACTTTCACTCGTTGAGATGCCAAGAAAGGCGATGAGTTTCGGGCTTACGGCATTACGAGGCAATAACAAACCGCTTACACACACTGTAGAAACTGATGAATTAAATGAAAGCTTTAAAGAACTTGAGTGTTTCAATTCGTAGAAACTGAAATCAAGGCTATGATTAACAGAAAACACGCACAGTTCAAAAAAAAATTATAATTTTAAAGTCACCGATAGAGTTCGAAAAAACGCGAAAATACATTGCGGAGATAGGGGAATTCGGTTAGTTTTCACAAATCTCTAACCTTAAAATCTCTGAGGTGGTTACGCATATTTACCAAAGCTTCCGAACTAGATAAAGGTAGGTATGGCTCGTTGGTAATCACAGACAAAATAAAGAAACTACCAAATTTATTCATAACGGAGACAAATCCTTATCAAAAACTTAGGGCCAATACTCAATACCTAACTCAAAAATTCAAACATTTCAAACGGCGCACTGTGGATCCAAATCGAGTCCTAAGTGGTCAAAAATACAAAGACATGAAATATTACAAGAATTATCGTTCCATCAAATGATATTCTCCAATAAATAAGGAACAATCCAGGAATAAAAAACCGAGCCAAATAAACCCCCTATAATTATCCATGGTACCCACCTAGCATACTTTTTTTCCGTCTTTGAACAGATCGATTTTTGACCGCCCAAGATTAGATTTACGTCCATAGTGCGGCGGACCAAAGTAGGATAAAGAATATCGAAAATCCGGAATGGCCCGCGATTCGTATTGTAGCAAAGTAAAAGATAGGGAGACTTTTCGCGTTGCCACTGCGCAATAAATCGAAACAAACGGAATCTACCTCAAAGCAAAACGCGATCATTATGCGCAGAAATCTGACAACGCACGTTTGCTACCTAGGTGAAAATTTCGATTTTTACGCAGGAAGTTTTTGGCCAAAACCGATACGAACCCATAACAAAAAAATGCAGTACTACTGCATGTTGAAACCGTGCGATGGTAAGGCGTGGACATTGGGTTATATTAGGTTAAGTTATACGTAACCTATCCTGACTTCACCCGATCTCGAAGTTCTTCCAGCAGAAAACAAACGAACGACCCGCCACTGGTCTATCCGATCCACCGCTGCACGATCCGCCACCGGTCGATCCACCACCGGTCGATCCGTCACTGACCAAACCGCCACTGCACGATCCGCCACTTGTAGCTCGAGTATGGTTAGGGTTTGGGTTTGGTTAGGTTGGCCACAACGTAAAGTTTGGTTACGTCAAGTCGGCAACATTGTACGATCCGCCACAGGTCGATCCGCCACTGGAAGCTCCAGATGAGTTAGGTTGGGTTAGTTTGCCAACACTGTAAAACGTCGTCCTTGGTTCGCCCCTCTACTATTGCATGGGTTAGGTTCAAACTCAAGGCCAAAAAAGAGGGTCAAACACCCAGCACCCCTCTACCTCATTCATCTCCTCCGTAGCTATATAGCAACGCTGATGAGAATTACTTGATGAGTTTCACTAGTTCAACTTTTTTTTCTTTACCAAAAAAAAAAAGCCAACGGAGAGTTCGGAAGGGGGGCTCACTCAACCATTCGTAAATGACGCTACTGGGTTCCGGTTACAGCTACATGCATTTCTGGTCGGGTAAGTATTAAAAGAGACCTGTGGACTTTTCTGTAATGAAGGAGAGTTGTATGTGTCATGCACGGAGAAAAATGACTCGTGCGTACCACAGAGATTCTGTTGCATTTAACCACACAAGTAGGGTTTTACAACGTCATAATAGGGACCCAATGTGCAGTGAACATTGCTGACATTATGAAACTGTCGGCTTGCGGAGTGAACAATTTGGCGTGGTTAAATGTGCGTTGCTTGTCAACTTACATTTTCCCAAGAGTCCTTGTGAAATGCTCACTGCCTAGCATTTTTAAATGCACATTTCCAATCACTGTTCATTCTACAATAGGGTTTCTTTGTACATTGCGCGACTGTCACTATTGCTTGTCACTTATTTCATTATTGTTTTTGACAGTTTAATTTTGAGAAATTTCCTATGGATTTCTCCTCCATTGCTGCACATAATCGCTTCTGATTGTTGTAAAGTCGTTACAAAATCATAAATTTGTAGTTTTGCACTCTTAGACGCATTTTATTGCAGTCATAAGAGTCGACCAAAAATTGTTGCTTTAGTCCAGTTTTCAAAAATCTTCTGTCAAAAAAAAAAAATTAATGAATAAAATACCTTTTTCTCCGATGCATTGTTGATGAATAAAACGTAGCGGTTATTTTGAGCTGATTAAAAAAAAAAATATTTTTTTGTCAAAAAATTTTTTTTTTTTCGAAGAAGCAGTCTCAAAGATTTTCTTGATTTCAATAACACTCGTAGGTCATGTACAAACGTTGCGAAAAAAGGAGTGCCTCCAAAATTCTCTTGGACGAGTATGAATATGAATTAGGTCACAACAATTTAATACATTTCACTAATCATGGAGTAAAAACTCACTTTAATTAGAGAGACAAGGAGGCTTTTCCAATAAGTCTCACTGATTATTATTTGGAAATTGAAATGACGATGATCTGATTAAGTTGGTCATAAAAAATACTGGACACTGTCAAACACTCAAATCAGTATGAAGAGACTACACTAACGGCGGTCACATTCAAAACACCTACACTTTCACTTGATATGACAATCACTTCTTTTTTAGACACACCAAGGCTATCACAACGTTCTATAGCAAAATTAATGTCAAATGAAGACATGATTTCCATTATGATGTAGAACACTGAACTGATGAAACATAATCGAAATGATGAGAAAAAAAAAAACTGACAGTGAATATCAATACCACGTCTCAAGGAGGAAACCCGGGGCATAGAATAAAGATCACTTTGTAATAGAAGCGTCACTTCCATAAGCCTCTGTATAAACTCCTTTCGTTGATCTTGAAAAAAACCAGCCACCGCGCGATTCAAAGTAAGCCAGCCACCGCGCGATTCAAAATAAGCCAACCAACTCGCAATTCAAAATAAGCCACCATCCTTGAGTCTCTGAGAATTTAATATACCTACGGTATATTTAATATGTTATATTTCATATACAGGGTGTCCCAAAATTCATAGTAAATATTTTTTTTCACATATTTTTGAGGTCAAAATAAGACTTTTTTTTTCCCATAAAAATGGGTCCAAAATTGTAGTCTTTTCGAGTTACAGTGTTGCAAAGTTTCCGAAAAACAAATTGAAAAATTGTCATAACTCCCTCGTGAATTGTTCTGAATGCTCGTAAATAGGTACTCTGTTGTAATTTTAGGCGCTCTTACCGATTTTGGCCGTGAAAATGCTGTATGCAAAAATTTGAGGGGGGGTTTTGGGTTTTTTTTTTTTTTTTTTCTCACTTTTTTTGGCCAAATTATGTGAAAACATGCTTTCGGTTTCATTAAACCCAAAATTGATTAGCATTATTCTAAAGTTCGTAAAAAAAAAGCATTTTTGGTCCTTACGAGTTCTTCCATTTCGCAAACCATTTCCGAGAAAATCGTCCCTGAAGTTGGAGAAGTCGGCCAAGAATTGACAAAATCAAAGATAAGGGGTTTATCGGCCGACTTCTCCAACTTCAGGGACGATTTTCTCGGAAAAGGTTCGCGAAAGAAAAACTCGTTAGTACCAAAAAAGCATATTTTTTTTTACGAACTTTTGAATAATGCTAATCAATTTTGGGGTTTTAAAGAAACTGAAAGCATGTTTTCACATAATTTGGCCAAAAAAAGTGAGAAAAATCGGAAAAAACCCCCGAAACCCCCCTCAAATTTTTGCATACAGCATTTTCACGGCCAAACTCGGAAATAGCGCCTAAAATTACAACAGAGTGCCTATTTACGAGCATTCAGAACAATTCACGAGGGAGTTATGAAATTTTTCAAATTTTTTTTTCGGAAACTTTGCAACCCTGTAACTCGAAAAGACTACAATTTCGGACCCTGTTTATAGGGGAAAAAATCTTATTTTGATCCCAAAATACGTGGTAAAAATATTTACTATGAATTTTGGGACACCCTGTATTTAGTATTTACAATCCCCTATATATTTAATACAGGGACTCTAGGACACCCAACGACCTATTTAAAATAAGCCAGCCACCCTAGAGCCCCTGTTTAAGTGTATATGCATATTTAATTTATTATATTTAATAATATATTTAATTTTTAACAGCCCTGTATTTTTTTTTCAATACACGGGACTCTAAGCCAGCCGACGATCGATCTAAAATAAGCCAGCCACCACACGATTTAAAATGAGCCAGCCACCACGAAATTCAAAATAAGCCAATATCAGTGCTGATGGTTGGTGGATGATGTTTTTGTTGAATGAAAAGGTTACAGAATTCTTTCAAACATTATCTTCACGAGACCGTTCAAGGTCAACGAGTGCCGATAGGTGATTCGGCGACAGTGTCGCTTCTATTACGAAGTAATCTTTATTCTATGACCGGAGAAGACTAAATGCTGAATACAATGGAATCAGAAAACCCCGAGTCCCACTTGCGATCGTACACAAAGGGTCCAAGGGCAGTAACGGTCTTTCAAAGGCGCGAAGCGTCCTAGAAGTAGTGAAATCCTAGGTATAATTGACAGCGAATCTTGTGTTGGTTCAAGAACAAACCTTTTTTTATGATCAGCAATATTTCTTCTCGTTAAGTCTACTTCTAGGCTACGTTGAGTCAGCACCCCATCAAGTGAAATGATCAGGTTAGCCATTCCACCGCAACCAAGTCCAGCATCGTACTTTGTATAGCTAGGTTGCATTGCGCATTTCACCACGCCAACACTGTTCATGCGAGTACCTACACTGGGCATGATAGCAGCATCTTGGTGCATTCAACAAAGGAAAACTTGAACAATGTCAACATTGTTGAGTTAAAAACCAGCAATGGACTACTGTGAATGGTTGTTAAGCAATATATTTTCAGTCCATCATGTTTACCAATGGTGATTGTACAGTCACAGATTAATAATCAATCAATGTTTCTCTATTTAAGTAAGTCTTAGTTATTTATATCTTATACCAGAATGTACTGAACAATTCCAGATATGTTGATTTCACTGAGTCATTTTTCTCCGTGTGTAGCCATAACTAACGATGCAATACCTAACCCGAAAAATATTAAAGCAACTATAGGGTATCCTTTTACAAAAACTGCAAAAGACATTAAACTTTTTACAGTATCAAGAATTTTTTTCCCAGTGCAATGGTCAACTAATTGATTACAATCAAATATGCGTACACTGGACGTCAAAAAATCCGTCCTTCTGGACTAGAGAGAATGGTCGCTCGATAAAACCTTATTTTAAAAAATTGCATCTCTTCATACCGGAAGGACGAAGTTTATTTTAGCGTTTTGTCTGGATAAACTATTTTAGTTTAGTTTCTTCTTTGTTCTTGTTTCCTTTTTTTCTCAATTAGACTCAGGCACGCACTAAGTTTGATGTAGCCAATTTAGATAGACAAAAATCTCAGTTTAAGAAGTCAACAAAATGTAACTGGAGCACTTGGAATGAAAGCCTATATTCTAGCTCAAGAGCATATGTTTGTGTAAAATTTCGGTTTTATTTTCACCGATAAAATAATTATAAGCATTTGAAGAGTGCGCGTACGACCTTTTTTAAGCGTGCCATACGAAGTATATGGCAAGCTTCTTACTCTCGTTTTGCTGTATATGTTACGGGCAGATCTAGGTTTCTGGGCGGATTTAGATGTGCCCGGGCAGATCTTAGATCGGTCCGGGCGTACCTAGATTCGCCCGTTTAAAACGGGCAGATCAAGGTGTGCCCGGGCCGATCTAAGATCTGCCCGGGAAATAGTGGGCCAACCTAGTTTCGCCCGAGCGGAACTAGGTTGGCCAAAAAGAATGAAATTGTCAAAAAAAAAAAAAAAAAAAAAAAAAAAAAAAAAAAAAAAAAAAAAGAGTAAATACATAAATGAATGAAAATAAAAGAGAGAAAAAAATAATTAACAAAAGCAAAAGCAAATAAACGAAAAGAAAAATAAAAACAAACAAACAACAAAAATAATGATGCAGCAAAGAAAAGAAAAAACCGTCAATAACAATATATACCCGAATTTCGTACCTGCGTTTTTATTACTTTGTCGGCTGTTTTTGATTTTAAAGCTTGTAATATAACAAATTTAGATAAGTGCTCTATAAAGTTTAAAATAAATTTAAAACCACCACTTCTGTAGGATCACATAACAATAAGGTCGATCTGGCAAGGGATAAGGTGTCGTTTGAAATCATTGGTTTGACTACGAGACCCTTTTTAGTGTGGGATTTCTTTTCGTGGCAAGTCTTATACACAATGACAAAAAATTATTTTGAAATTTTTTCGATCGTCACCACTCGAGAGTAGTTTTAATGGTTTTAGATGCCACCCCACGAACTTTCTCCAAAAAGGAGTCATGTAGGCTTCAATTCCTACGATTAGATTACTTGATTTCCCTATTTTTCTTTCAGTAAGTTTTTTGATGAAAAGAGAACTACTGGATTCTCCACTCATCCTGATGATGCTATAGTTTTTTTATGCCACAGAAAAGCTCAATAAAGGTAATTTTGACTGGTCCTTCATCTATTAGTTGCCGCAGATTCACCAGGGTAAACAGACAGTCAGAAGACTGTCTGTTGCTGTATTGCCAAGTCTGATGAGTAATTCAATATTTACGACGTCCATCCTTAACATTGTCGGCCCAGAAAAATAACTTTCAAAACTAAATATGCCCAAATTCAAACCGATTGGGCACACCTAGATGTGCCCATTTAAAACGGGCACATCTAGGTTTTCGCGGGCGGATCTAGATCGGCCCAGCTAAAACTGGGCGGACCTAATTCTGCCCGAGCACATCTAGGTCTGCCCGGGCGGACCTAATTTCGCCCGGGCAAATCTAGATCCGCCCGGAGAACCAGATCTGCCCGTAACATATACAATGAATACTATAATACAGTGGAAGAGGCGCCCTCTGGTGGCCGTGTGAGTTTTGGACATTTCCTTTTCAGGATATGAATCAAAACTTACGTGATCGGGTTGTATTGTGTATTTTCGAGAGATTTTTGAGTATGTTAAATCAAACACTTTTTCACGAATATTTTTTTTGGAGTCATTTGATGCTTTCACCGATTTTATTTTGTTGTTTTAAGGGGCCCCGTTTTAGATTCCTGATTTGCCTTCGATGCGATGCACACACACACACAGATTGCGCAAGTGTTTAGTGGCTTCGTCGCACACACATAGAAAATATACTGAGTTTACACACACAAGCTAGAGCTCACCCTACTCAGATTTTGACAGTTATATGACTGACTTCGCTATTCCAAACCCAGACTTCATAGCCCAGCATCGGTGCGTCGAAAACCGACGAGTGAGAGAGACTAGAGATTGATGCTGCCTCTCTCTATTATTTGCGCCTGCGTGCACGACAGTTTTTTTTTACTCACAATAAGATCCGCTCTTCTCTAGGACTTTTATTCACTGAAGACTGGTTGTGAGTGCTCATCGCGTTACTACCGCAGCGCTCCAGCAATCACTCTGCGGCAAAGAGAGGAACTTCCAGCAAAACCAGATTGCATCCCTTTACAAAAGGCTTATTTCTTCCCCTTCGGTCAGCTACCACCAGCTCCGAGGACTAAGAGCTCATGCTTTGGATCGGGAGAGCGCCGGCTTGAATTCTGCTAGTGCCTGTTTTATTATAATTATCGGCTATCTCCGATCTTTTTCCCCCTCCCAGTATTCGCACCAGTGATCAGCCCCTGTTAATTTATAGAGTTGAAAAATTGGGTTTAGTTTAATTAATGGACCATTCACTATCACCCTCCCCTTAGCCCCCTCTCATAAAAACTCTCTTCCGAATTTTTTTTCGGTTAAAATTTGATTTTACAAAAGACCGGGTGATATTGCGCGCGGATCCGCCCGAAGGCTCCCTGGAAACTGCCACATTTGCTTTTGTGTCAGGATTTTTACGTTCGGTCGAGAGTAGGTAAAAAACTGTTATTTCCCCCCATAAAACCCCCCTTTTTGAGTGCAGACAACCCCAAGTTAGATTATAAAAAAGACCATGAGCGGGCGAAGCGAGCGGGGGGTGAACGCAGCGCGAAGCGCGCGTAATCGCCCAAAGGGCGTTTAGCCGTTTAATTCCCCTGAAAATAAAGAATATCCAAAAAGTCCGCGTAAACTGTAACGGAACAGCAGTACCGAATGGAGTACCTATATGTATAGGTAAGGAGAGTATGGCGCGGCGGTCTGCGATCATGGAGCTCTTAGGGTCCAATTTCAAGATGGCGGCGGTCGTATTGTTTGAGGTTATGTTACATTGTTGATGAGAACGGAGTCGGTGAACGGTCAGTTCGATGACCGTTTCCCGCCAGAAAATGTATGAAGATAACCTCAACGGTTACACTGGTTACACAATCGACCCGATCGGCCATCTTGAAATTGGGCCCTAAGAGCTCCTTGAACGCCTAAAATGTCGCAGCCAATCAGCGTAGGATTCATAGACCGCCATACTATCTCTTATACATGTTACGGGCAAATCCCGACGGCTGGGCAAATCGCGATTTGCCCGAGCAAAACCCGATTTGCCCGCTGTTTCTGGGCAGACCGAAATACAATTTGCCCAACATGTAAACTGTGCAAATCGACAACGAATTTGTCAATAAAATTACTGATGGCATAAAGGAAATGTGGCCAGGAATGAACATTGCACATGGAAAACCAAGACATTCCCAGTCTCAAGGCAGTGTCATCGATCATAGTAGTTGTAATTTATTTTTTTTTATTTTTTTAAAAAGGCACTATCAAGATTATTGAAACTTTATAAGAGTTGTGATAAAAAAAAAAAAAAAAAAAAAAAAAAAAAAAAAAAAAAAAAAAAAAAAAAAAAAACTAATACAATCATTGAAATTTTCGCGTCGGTCATGCATTGGATTTATAATTTTTTTTTCAAAAAAAAAAAAAAAAAAAAAAATACTAACAAAATTATTAAAATTTCTGCGTCGGTCATGCATTGGATTTATGATATTTTAAAAAAAAAAAAAAACAAAAAAAAAACAAAAAAAAAAACAAAATAACAAAAAAAAAAAAAAAAAAAAAAAAAAAAAAAAAAAAACAAGGGCACTAAAAAAATTATTGAAATTTTGCGCGTCGTTCATACAAGATGCTAAAAAAAAAACACTAAGGAGATCATTAAAATTTTCGCGTCGACCATGCATCGGATTTTTTTTTTTTCAAAAAAAAAAAAAGAAAAAACACTAACAAAATTATTGAAATTTTGCGCGTCAACTATGAATGAAACTATAATAATACTATTTCTTGCAACAGGATGGTGAGTCATGGCACTTCGAGTTGCAAAGGACCCCCTTCTTTTTGCAGGCGCACCTATTCGTTAAGCAGGTTTGCCGACACGAACACTTCACAAATCTTTGGCCGCCGAAATTTGATGACATTTTGCTTAGAGACATCAGTGAAATTTGGTTCTGTGGAAATCTGAAGCCATCGTGCCACTTGTTGGTATTATTATCCTTCATCCACGCATACAGTTGATCCTGGACATCCCTATTAGCCCGTTCAACACTGCTTTGGGATTGGGAATGTCTTGGTTTTCCATGTGCAATGTTCATTCCTGGCCACATATCTTTTATGCCATCAATAATTTTATTGACAAATTCGATGCCGATTTGCCCAGTTTACATGTTGGGCAAATTGTATTTCGGTCTGCCCAGAAGCAGCGGGCAAATCGCGATCTGCCCGGGCAAATCGCAATTTGCCCACCCTTTCTGGGCAAAAAAGCATTTTTGCCCAGAAAACTGGGCGAATCGCGATTTGCCCAGCCGTCGGGATTTGCCCGTAACATACAAATAGGTACTCTAGTACCAAACGCGCACCGATCGGTGAGTATGTGGAGTGATCTGAGCAGGCAACGATGAGCACTCAGTCTTTAGTCGGAATGACTTTCTGCTGTAGGGTCCCTGAATATAAGAGGATTTTCTGGAAGTCCGTGCTGTAGCAGGACGCTTGAATTTATTTGTATTCAAATGGGCGGAATCGACTTTTTTACCCAGGTTTTTAACTATACCTAGGATCAAAGTTTTCAGCCTTTTTTTTTTTTTTACAGCCATTAGACTTATTGAGCAAGATTTTCGCCCTACCGATTTGTTTTTAATCTACATGTTTCTGAGAAAATCGCCTCTAAAGATGACCCTTTCCCCGCTTAAGACCACGTGATTAATTGGTAACCTCCAAAACAGGCTAGCCTATGGAGGTATCAAATTTTCAGTCTTTAATTTTTATGTTAATTTTACGTTAGTTTATTTAATTTGTCTAGTATAGTTTATGTGTAATTTGAGTAATTTAACATTTTTTCATTTTTTTTTTGCTATGGGCTTTTGTCTAAAGACTGAAAATAAAAAATAAAAAAAAAAAAAATCAAATTTCATCTACGACCCGAGCGGACTTGCTCCCTCCGGGTGGCCCTTGACGTGGCTGCATACAGACTTATCGCGGCACGCTTTACCAATACATAAATTGTATTGGAGCTCCCCTGCTTGTTTTCAATTGAACTTTTTTCGGTGAGTTTTTAAGGGCGGGCAATGTTACTTTAAACAAGTGCTGTGAGTTACTGAATCCTTTCGGTAAAAATTAATTTACTTAAAATATTTTAATTTAGGCTATGTAATAAATGTATGTGTTACTGTCTTCAAGATTAAATCATAGATTAAAAAGGAATTTTTTCCACGAAAAACAATAAAACACCTTTGTTTTTCAAAAAAATTCATTTCTGATGAACTGTTTCAAACTGACCTTCATTTTTGATAAACGGGTTCTTACCGGAATTTTAAAAGTTAGTTCCCGGTTCGGTTCGGGGTTTGACAACTTTAAAAAAATCGGTTCGCGTTTCGGTTCACGGCTCAGCAAACTCGCGGTTCGGTTCGGTTCAAGTCCCTGGTTGAATGCTCCACAATGATATTGAACTCAAATCAAAGTGTCTGTCTCTTCAAATAGGCGCATTGTCCTCGACTCAAAGTCATTATTCGTCGTACACATTTTCTGAGGTAAAGGTGAAGGCTCACATATTTCGACACGAGACCTCACAAATTTGAAAAATAATGGTGGATTAGAGCAAGGGTACTTTAAAATGCAGTCAAACTTACCAGTCATCATCAAAGTATAAAGAGTACTGTTCTCAAATGGCCAACTTATGAAAAAAGGAGGAAACCGCATAATTTGAGGAGCTAGTATGTTACCGAGCTTTGCTGTGAATCCATCAATATATGACAGCTATTAGAAAATTTTAAAGAAAAAAGTAATTAAAGCCAAAGAATACATGATAAAATATGGATAGTATTTTAATTTTTGAACTTGTAGGTTTGGTAAAACTTGCTTAGGTGTATCTGTAGCGGGAAAAACCCGACGGCTGGGCAAATCAAAATGATTCGCCCAGCTTTTGGGCAAAACTGCTATTTTGCGAAGAAAGGAAGTTGTGATTCACCCGGACGAGTCACCATCTGCCCGGGCAAAGCGCTATGTGCCCGATGTTTTTGGGCAGAGGTGAATACAATTTTCTCAACATATGTTAAACGTGAGAAAATCAGCGACTAAGCGATTTCTTTCAACACCATTCGTAAGTACCTAGCGCGGAGTACACTCAATTTAATAGGTTCTCCAGTACTGTCCTCTTATTAGAAGAAATCGAGAAAGGATCACATAATAATTCCAAAATGTCAAGCATTTTCAAATGGTACGCCGAGAATTTTTTAAAGTAAAATTAAATTGATTGCATTGATAAAATAAAATGATCTGAGACTGATGATCATACCTCGCGCACTAGGAACTTATGAGCAAATGACCTCGTTCATTTGCTAGTTTCTCCACATTATATCTTGGGCAAATTGTATTCCAGTCTGCCCAAAAACACCGGGCGAACCACGTTTTGCTCAGGCAAATCGTGACTTGCCCACCTATTCTGGGTGTAAAACCCATGAAACTGGGTGAATTGCGAAGCCCAGTCAGATCGCGATGAGCTTAGCCGTGAAGGTTTACTCACAAAATATCCAAAAACACAGGAACGACAGAAGCAACCTGTTCATAATGGATTTTGAAGAATATAGGTCCTTACGATACGCGACAGCGCTTAAAAAAATGAAAAAAAAAAAACAAGCTGCCATTCCGAACACTGTGGTGTTCATTAAAAACCCGAACCATGGCAGCTCACATGGAAACCCTGATTCCTCCGCACAATGGAACATGTAAGGTTAGGTTAGGTATTAGACTGTGCAGGGCTATAGCCAAAAAACTTTGGCCGGCCACCATTTTGGATAAAAGCATCGTATTGACGTCCAGTTTGCGCAATTCTCTTTCTCTCTCCTAGGCCTTTCGATTGATTTCTCATTCGATGGAGGGATTTTATGTGGGGGGACGCACGTTGGGTTGAAGCACAGGGAAAAATTGACATAGACTGATTCGGCCGCACGATTACCTGACTTGAAGAAAAATATCCCTTTATGTTTGTTTACACCCAAACCTATTCAAAACAAATATATAAAATTTGGATAGTCGTATACTACGTTGTATACGATATGATACGTGAAAGTCGTATACAAACAGTTTACAACACTTTAGAAAGCTTTTAAATAGGGAGCGTTGTGAGACTGAATTTCAGCATCTGCAGATCGCTCATCTTTAAATGTCTCCAAACATAATCTCTCGCAACTGGAAACTTAAAATGAGTATTTCTCATGAATTTTATACTATAAGGAACCCACTACACCCGCACTATAACATAGTTTAAAGCACTTTCATTTTTTGATCGAATGTCACTTTTTTCTTAAGGTTCAACCCAACGTGGGACGGTCCCCCACCCCCAAATTTTTAAATGACCGCCATTTTGGATAGACGCACTGTAGCGACTTTAGGTTTGCGCCAAATTCTTCCTTTCTTAGACCTTTCGATCAATGTATAATCTGACCCCCTATTACATTTGACTTTTTTGAGCTAAAGCCCCCCAAACTCAAAAAATTTGGGGGGGGGCTCCTTGCCCCATCTTTTTCGGTGTGACACACCGTTGGAAAGAAGACGTTTTAAGGATTCGAAAACATTTTAAGTTTTGAAAAAATGTAATTAGAACCGAAGTTATGGTCCTCTAAAGTATGGGGTAGCTATTTGGCCACCATTTTGTTTTGAGGGGGCTACCGAAAATCTGCAACAACTAAGTTGCTCAGTTTTTCAAACTCTTTTGAATGATGAAATAAAAGATACCCCCTGCCATTTGAAATATGCGATATATCGGCAACACAGGGTACATTTTGAGGCCTCCGCCCCTCCCTAAAGGGAGTGGGAGCCCCCCGAAATTTTCTCTGAAGTCGGTTAGAGGTAATTGATTATTCCTGAATTTTTGAGATTTTTACAATCAGCCAGGCGCTCACAGCAAAAGTGTGAACTTATTTCTCTCACACCCTGTATATGTAAAAAGTTTAATCAGAATTTCCGTATCTTGCGCCGTTTTCGCTAAAGAATATAGTGGACGGGTCGTCTGAAACACCCTACATAAAACTTTGCATCTATAAATTTTATCATGGCTTTTTTTTAGCAATTCTCTTAACAGATGCCTTTGAACGGCTTTTGAGACGAAGCTAAATTTTTTGACTCGTTGTCTAGTTAAGCAACAGGAAGGCCGAAGGGTCATTTGTGAGTAGTGTACTACTCAAGTCATTCAATTTCGGAGGATAGATTTTCAACTAAGTCAACGATTACCTTCACTAAACGTTTTGGAGCTTTGGGTATCACATCAGGAATAATTTGATGTCCAAGCAGAGCTGCTTTAATATTATCACGCGTTAAAACCCTTTTCGACGACCCAGAGACTGAACATTGTATCGATATAGATGAGCAGACTAAAATCAGCAGTCGTGATGCTGTTCTCAGTTTTAAAAGATTCAGAAATATCGTCATTTTTCAGTCCGCTGATTAAACATGAATATCTGAAAATGAAAGAAAGAAGCAGAATCAACAAAAAATATCCAACAGCTGAAGACAATCTCATATAGATATCAAACAACAAATCATACCTGCAAGCAATTGCCATTCAAACAAGCCCAGAGTGTTGAAACTGAAATTAAGATCTTATCAGACACTAGCCGTTCGGTGCTCGCCTCGCTCGCTCTTGCGTCTAGCCAGGGGACGGAGCCCCTTGGACCCCCGGGAGTGAATTTTGGCTACCTACGCGAGACATGTCATCACGCGTATCCATTATCCATTCTTATAAAGATTCTCTGTTTCGAGAAATCATAAGTTTTGAGGTACCTAAATAATAATGAACCTCGTAAGAAGGAATTTTGAGAAATGGATTTCAATCAAAAGTCCGAAGTCAACAAACCAATCATTTCTAAAAAGAGTAACCGGCATCTATTCAAGAGAGTAAGTGCAACACTCTCTTTTAGATCGTAAAAACTTCGTAAATCACTGAATAAAAGAGATGCGCCGGTTGCCGAAGCCAAACTTAGTACCTGATCACAACGTCCGTCATGTGGCCTTCACTAATACTTTTGAGGCCCCACATCAAATTGTGAAGAGACATCCCTGCAATTAGGTTTTGTGCTGGAAAAAATTCACAAAGTTTTTATATTTTGGATATAAGCTCATTATGGGGAGTAGATTTGAGGTCCATTGAGTCTACCAATTTTTCCGGGGTAACCCCCCCCCCCTTTTTCTCAAAAAACCAAAAAAAATGCCGACTGTCCGACGGTTTTTGGTAAATATCAAAAAAACTGTTCGTCTGACGACCAAATTTATCACTCCTAATTGAAAGAACAGGAAATTTTCTGTGAAATGACAATAATTTTGGATCCCAACAATGTTCTGTTCCGGAGAAAATTGAAAATTTTCAATGGGTAGAAAAACCATAAATTTCCAAAAATATTAATTTGTCGACGAATTTTTGTGAATATCTTGCAAACGGCTCGTCGGAGGCCAAAATTGGTGACAGCCAATTTAAAAAGCCGCAAAATTTTACATAAAATAAGTATTAAACGTATCATAAATAGCGTTTGGTTTTTTAAGTATTCAACTTTTGAAAGTCAGGGACAAAAGTTCTCCCAACAGTTATAGTGGGTTTATGCGAAATGTTGATTTGCATTCGCTGAGCGCATCGTTTTCTCAGGAATTTTTACTAAAACAGAAAAAAATATTTACTGTCACCATTTTTTAATGTACGGGGGGAGGAACTAGCCACGACCCCCCTCCCCCCCTTTCCAACCCCTTCAACCAGGTTTCCGCGCCTTTCAAATGTTCGATGAATTTTAGTGATCGGCACGTGTGTCGTTGATCGATTCAAAACTTCGTCAAAAATAAGATCTATTCCGGTGCCCTTGAATGAAAGGAGCTTTGGCGAACTTTGACTTTCGAGCTTTTTCATACCATCTATATGGCATCAAGCTCCAGGCGCGCGCTCACTCGCTCCATTTCGATTTGTTTGCCTTGTGAGCACAATATTCTTCATGATATGTTTACAAGACTGATGATATACATATAACTGACTGAATTTAACCATGCAATGTTTTTGTGATGATGAATGAGGGGGGGGGGGGGGGTGTCGACAGTTGAAGGTAGGAGAGGGGGAGGGCTAAACGAGATGCTTCCAACTGGTGCCCGCTCCATCCTTTACCGACGCAGAGGGGCTCGTTTGCAAAAATTCTTTCAAGTAACAAATAATAAGCATATCGAATGGCATGGGGCCAAACTTGGCTTGGAAATTGCATTCAAAATATTTAGAGTGGCCCCATCGCGCCAGCGGCATAGGTTGCATGTAAGCACGTAAAGTGAGGTGGGGTAACTGGGTAGGAGTTGCTCGAGAAAAAGTTGGAATTTCAAGTTTGAGATTTGGTTTTACCTCCTGAATGGCAAGGAAATGTCCAACTGTAATTTTTATTACTACAGGCACCCTCTCTCTTTGGTGAGAAGCAGTCAGAAGTCTAATACCGGTCCCGATTTTTGTTTTAAAATAAAAATTCGAGATTTTTTTGTCTGGAGATACCTAGTTACCCCACGCCATGGGATAATTGGGTACAAGCACCAACGTTTTGTATACGCTATATTTTTAATTACTCGGTGGCTGGAAACTATGTGGCTGCTGCACAATTTTACTGTGAGTGACTCAGGGTCGATTTAGATCCAACAGCCTGCAAAAATAACGATGGTTGCACTAAAAACTCACAAAATTTACTTCGAAACTTATTAAATGGCACTAATAATGGGAGATTCCCATTTAATAATATTGTCACTCCATCAAAAAGTGACCGATAAGAGACGACTTTCCTACTACACCGGTGTCACCAGAAGTCCCGGAACTATTATTCGAATGTGGATCACTACTCTGACGTCTAAGTACTCTGTGAGCCTTCCTTGTCAGCATAGAGAAAGTGACGAAATTGAGATGGGAACGGAACCCCCCATTATTATTGTCATGCGCCGCCATCACGCTCGCGCGTTTAAATGCTCTGAATGAGCTTCGGAGTGAATTGCGTGAGTTTTTAACGTTACCATCGTTATTTTTGCAGATTGTTGGATCTAAATCGACCCTTAAATCGCTTACAGCAAAAGTGTGCACCAGCCCTATTGTCTTACCCCTAATCATTCCGAAAATTCAAACGCGTGCATCTCTTGGATAGTTTAAGAGATCAAGAGTGATGTTGTTACCATCAGAGCCTAAGAGCACAGCAAATTCAGCAGTTTTACTGACTAAAAAGTATTTTTTTTTTATTTTTAGATTATGGGCAAAACTGCGATGAATACTCATGGAAAGAGTAAATTTGAAACCATTGAAGATATATTTTGTTCAAGAGGAAGTCTGAATGTTGAAAAGAAAAGAAATATTTTACGACTTGAGAGATTCGCTTGAAGAGGTGGTGTACCAAATAAGCATTGTGTGCTTCAAGAGTTATATGTGCATAAATAAAACTAACCGTATTTCAAACCCAAGCAGGAAGGACTTCGACTCTTAAGCTAAAACTAAGTTGGTAAAGAAAAAAACAAGAGATAAACAAATTTACTCAGGCCCAAAAGTCGTAATTCGCCCATAGTGTGGCACTGCCCTGTCACCCCACTTTCGTAAACTTTTTGGGGTAACTAGGTAACCACCCCTGATGTACCCCTCAATTGTATTCAAACATTTTGAAATTGCACTAGAGTTCTTATGATATCCTACGTTACTTGAGAAAATTGCAAAGACGCCATACTTTTTGCTTATTCAGTCAGTAAATGTGCCATGACGTCAGCCTTTCCAGCAAAGGCAAGCTCCAAACGCTACAAAATTTAAACATAATTTCAGACTTCGATTAAATAATCACAATAATCACATAATTTAATGATCCAAACGCAGGTATAAGGGCGACATTACAGCAAAAGGTAACAAATTTGCACTTTATTTGTATGAAGTGCCGGTAGTCGAAAATTCCATCAATCATCATTGGACTGGAAGAAATTTCCCGATTATTTAATGTCAATTTACCCGACGAAAAAACCGGCGCCACAATCCATATTACATACAACTTATTTCTTATAATTGTAAAGCTGGCTGTGGTAAAAAAGCGGCTGCAAAGAAATGGACAAAAATGCTCATGAGGCAAGGAAGCAATCAGTGGATTAGATCTCCAGGGGGAACCACTCAAAAAAAAAAAAAAAAAAAAAAAAAGCACCACGAGCTTGATTCCATCTGGATAGTATGAAAAAGCTCGCAAGTTCAAATTCGTCCAAGCTCCTTTCATTGGAGAGCACCGGGATAGATCTTATTTTTGACGCTGTTTTGAATCGAACAGCGACACACGTGCCGATCACAAAATTCATCGAACATTTGAAAACCGCGGAAACCTATTTGAAGGGGTTGGAGGGGGGGGGGGGGGGGTCGTGGCTAGTTCCTCCCCCCGTACATAAAAAATGGTTACAGAATTTTTTTTTCTGTTTAGTAAAAATTCCTGAGAAAACGATGCGCTCAGCGAATGCAAATCAACATTTCGCATAAACCCACTATAACTGTTGGGAGAACTTTTGTCCCTGACTTTCAAAAGTTGAATACTTTAAAAACCAAACGCTATTTATGATACGTTTGATACTCATTTTATGTAAAATTTTACGGCCTTTTAAATTGGCTGTCACCAATTTTGGCCTTCGATGAGCCGGACATTTGACCGCGCGACAGTTGACCTCGCACATGTGGCCGCGGCGACAGATGACCGCGGCGACAAATGACCGAGTGCACATATGATCGCGCGACAGTTGATCGCCAAAAAAAAAAAAAAAAAAAATTAAAATGAAAAAAATTAAAATAATAATAATAATAATAATGGGAATAATAATAATAACCCACACAATCGGTGAAATAAAAATACATAATAATAATAAATTATTAAATAAATAGAGACCTAATTGAAGGACTTCAAGGACTTGCAACCGTAGCACAGACCATTTTTACACCAAGTAAAGCAACTTTTCAAGGACCGCATAAAAATAGGGTTTACAACCCGTATAATTATGGAAACCCCGGCCAAACACGTAACTGGAACCCAAATGTGGTTTACATAAACAGCGGGCCTAAACAAGTCATTCAGCCGCTGCCGGAAAGTAATAGAAGAACCAATATAGAAAAAAAAGAGCAGATAAATCATTTGGACGTAGATCTTAGAGACTTCAAACTGGACATTACTTTCAAGAATGTGAAACCTGACGTTCGGAAAAAGGTTGAAAGCGAATGTAAAAATTTCAAACTTAAACGGCTCTCAAGTGAAGAAATCAAGATCAAAACAGGAAGAGGATCGTATAGAGTGAAACTGAAGGAGTTAGTACCGTATCTCAAATTAGTCCATGGAGATACAGTAGAGACCCCATTGGTACACGACGAAGACATCTATAGGCTTGTTGAGAGGACGAGAGCTGAAGAATTAAAATATTATTTTAAAATCAGTCATCTTTTACCTACGAGTTTACAGCCAAGGATGTCACCAGCCTCGTCTTTCGCGAACATAGCAGATCTGGATCTGGCGATGAAAACTGAGGACCAAATACTTAATTGGGGGAAAACATAGGGAGGCTTCAGACCCGACCGCTCCTGCTAGCCAGGAGGGTGCCGTGTGGCCTGCACCGCCTCCCTCTGAAGAACAATTGGAGAGCATGGTTTGGAAAAGGCTCGGCCAGATCGACCGACTTGATCTCGGCGCAGATGCCAAACCCAGTCTCTCCAACAGCCTGGAAGACAAACCCGGAAATAACCATCTCCAGACCCAGTTCTGAAGGATCTGACCTTGAAGAACGTACCAACGATCAAGTAGAGACTCATAACGCTCCAAACTCGTACTACCGAAGATCACTTGTTTTGCAAATGGGGATTTTTTACCTCATACTAGATCATATGAGAAACTGGACGAGACACATCATACCTTTGGACGTAGTTAAAAATACACTCAGAATGGTTTGGGCAGATCCGAGCAGCTATCATGAAATATCACGAGTTGAAACCTGGATGTACGTCAAATCAATGACAAACGAAGAAATAGAATACCTAATAACAAAACTAAGCTTTCAACGAACGCAAGTACCTGCTAAAGAACTTTATAGCGGACCTCCTGGAGAGCCGCTCAGGAGAATCAATGCAGGGGCTGGAAAAAATACAAGAAAGAAACAAACCACGGAGGTACATAATCTAAGTGAAGACCATGAAAATAGCCAGAGGCCGCAAACCCAAGGGAGTATGGAGGCGAGTGGGAGCACAAATGAGGCCCTAAGAACCCCAAATACAAATGAACCTGTAACCGAGTTGTTCCAAACCCCAGTTGGAACAGTAGGTGACCTGAGGAAACTATATGAGCATGGACCTTCTAAAAGTAAAAATAAGAGACCAAGAGAAGAGGAAGAGCCGAAGACCATTGTACAAGCAGAGAAGCAGTTTAAGAGAGCGCTATCCTACATGAAAAATCTTATAAATGAAATAGAGATGGAGGCTGGTCTGAAAAATGGCGCGCGAGAGATGATAGACAATATGACAGAGGCATTCGAAGACATGAAGACAATTGCAGAAGAATTCCAAGACCCGACACGACCTGCTGGCGAAAACCTACAATTGGGGGATCTAAAGAAAGATATATTGTGTGAAATGCAGAAATTAGTGAAGGAAGCCGTGCGGATCGAGATGAATAAAGCCAATATACCAGCACCAAAAAACCAGGTAAACGAAGTAAAAAATGCAGTTAGAGGTGTACTTACACCGGACATGCCCATATTAACAGCACAGGCAATCGCCACAGCAGGCCAACCAGGGACATACGCGGAACGATTGAAGATACCGAGCATAAATGCCCCTAGAATCAGCGCAATACCGAAGCCCACGGGAACTGTACTCACAATCAAACAAGCGGAAGGGAAAACAGACAAAGACCCCGATGTACTGACAAAGGAGTTCAAGAAAATCACAGACGAAAAGAATGAAAATCTACAACTAAGAGGAGTACGTAAAGGCAAAGATTGCGTCGTTGTAGTAGCGGACACCAAAGAGATGGCTGAAAAAATAGTGAAGAACGATCAATTCAAAGAAGCAGGACTAGTAGTGGAAACGGCGAAAAACAGGCAGCCCGCGTTATTACTAAGGGAGGTCGGTGCAGACCTATCTGAGGAAGAATTCCAGAAAACCCTTTATGAGAAAAACCCGAGACTGCAAGAAAATGGCCAACTAACGCTGCGAGATTTCAGTCTGAACTTTCAACCGGTAGCAAAACTTCAACCTAGAAATAAAAAGATCAAAGACAAGGTCAATTGGATTGTCAAGTGCTCTCCACAAATTAGGAACATTGTAATGAAAGAGGTGAGATACTTTTTATCAAGTACGGAACGGTGTACTGCTCGGACTATATCACTCCGACGAGATGTTATAAATGCCAACAATATGGCCACACAACCAAATATTGCAGAGAAGAAAAAGATACGTGCGGGTATTGTGCAGAAAAAGGGCATAACTTTAAGAACTGCGAAGTGAAGAAAAACCCAGAAGCTCAACCCAAATGTGCGGCTTGTATCAGAATGAAATTAAAAGATGGCAACCATACCGGAGATTCGTACGACTGTGTAGCATTCGTAAGGGCTAGGGAGGAGATAGTTGGAAGAACAGATTATGGCCTCTGAAGCAGGAAGTCAGCGAGTGTCACTCAGCCGAGAAGGACTGAGTGACGCGAGCGGGGCGGAGACACAACCCAAGATCAGAGCCAAGTGGACAAAATCTGATAATTTAGAAATCTTAAGGTGTTATTTTTTGGCTCAAAAAAGGAACAACGTGACAGAAAAAGAAGTTTACGATCTATGGAGAACGAGAAATCCCAGAATACGACCCAATATGGATTCAAATAAATTGGCATCCCAAAGGAGATATATTATAAAGAGTAAAAAAATAACAGATGAGGAAATGGAGACAGTAAAAAATGAAACAGAAGAAGATTTAGGGGGGGATTCGGAGCAAATAGTAGAAGAACACACCCCCGAGAGACCCACCCACCAACCCGCATCCCAGACATATCCAAACCCTCCTGTACGTGATGTCCCCGCCAGACAAGAAAGAGACGGTAGTTCCAGCCAAGAGGACGACGTGTCTCAGACAGTGGAAACCAATCGAGCCGTACTGAACACCGTCCAAGACGAAATTAACTTAGAGAATTGGATACGAGCAGAATTTCAGAAGGTAAATGAAGAAGCGCTGGAAGAAGAAGAAGACTGAAGAAGTTAATCAACCCAAAAAAAGCCCAAAACACAATAATGCAATGCAACAAAGTGATCAAAAAAATAATTGAAGAAACAACAGAAATGATGAAGATGAAAGAGCTTAACGCCCTTATATACGCCACTGCACGAACTGTGATACGCATAGAAGAGCCAGAAAATCACGAAGGAAGAAAAGATAGAAAGAAAAAGCAAGAAGTTCCCGGATGGCAAAAACGTATTGAAGCGAAAATACTACATTTGAGAAGACAGCTATCAGTTCTGACCAGTAAAAACAAACCCGAAATCAGTCAGAGAAAGGTACATAGCATAATGAGCGAGTATCAAAAGGAAGCAGAATCAGATAAAGAGTCAGTCCTTGAGTACTTGAAGCAAAGGATCGCGGCGAGTGCCCAAAGAATCCAACGATACAAGAAGAGAGTGTTACAGTACAAGCAAAATTGGATATTTAAAAATAACCAAAAAGCGCTATACCGCCAAATCAAAGGAAACCAAATTGAAGTAAAAGACACACCAGAGATTGAAGAGGTCGAGAGGTATTGGAAAAGTATCTATGAAAATAAAGTGCGACATAACGACAAAACAGAGTGGATAAAAAAAATCAAAATAGATGGAAAGATGGAATGGACAGAAATTACCGAAGATGGAGTAGTGGCTGCTATAATGAAAACGGCCAATTGGAAAGCGCCAGGAATAGACAAAATTCAAAACTATTGGCTTAAACAATTCACAGCTACGCACGAAACGTTAACAAAGCAGTTCAGGGAATTGATCAAGAGCAGGGAGTTTCCAGAATGGTTTGCAAGAGGTGTTACGACGCTGATCCCAAAAAATCAAAACACACGAGATCCTAAAAATTACAGACCCATTACTTGCTAGAACACAACCTTCAAAGTATACACCGCAGTAATTGCTGAACTGATATTCAAATACATAACAGAAGCGGAGTGTATGCCACTTGAACAAAAGGGTAACAGGCGGAAGGTCAGGTGATGTTTAGATCAGCTTTTAATATCGAAAGCAATACTTGAAGACTGCAAGAAACGTAAGAAGAATTTAGGAGTAGCATGGGTAGATTACAAGAAAGCGTTTGATAGTGTCCCACATTCATGGATATTGGAATCACTCAAATTGATTGGAGTACACGAGAAAATCATTGACGCATGCAAAAATATGATGCTCATGTGGGCAACAGTGCTCCGCCTCAACTCAGCACATAAAACAACACAGGCAGAGGTAATTAAAATAAGAAGAGGAATATACCAAGGAGACTCGCTATCACCGCTACTCTTTTGTATAAGTCTAATCCCACTTTCACACCTATTAAGGAACCAGCAAAGAGGATACGAGGTGTCCGAAACCAAAACTGAAGTGAGCCATCTACTGTTTGTTGATGATCTGAAGCTCTTTGCGAGAGATGAACGGAACCTAAAAAAGATGCTAAAGACAGTGCATGAATTTAGTGAAGATATACGGATGGAATTTGGTCTAGACAAGGGCGCAAAATCAATATTCAAGAACGGCCATCTGGCACAATCTGACAACATTAGGATTCAGCAAGATATAGAGATTAGACAACTAGAAGAAGGAGAAGAATATAAGTACCTGGGAGTTGAAGAAAACGGGAGAATAGCACACGAGAAAATAAAAGAAAAGCTGAGAAAAGAATACAAAAGTCGGTTAAGGGCAATCCTAAGAACTCAGCTAACTGCCAGAAACAAACTACAGGCGATAGGAACCTATGCTATACCGATACTAGAATATAGTTTCGGGGTGGTAGATTGGACACTGAAGGAGATCAGAAGCATAGACGTGAAGACGAGGAAGTTTTTGACGATACACAAAGTACACCACCCGAAGTCAGACGTGGACAGATTGTATATAGCTCGGGAAGAGGGAGGAAGAGGATTGAGGCAAATAGAGGCGGCTTACAAGTCGAGCATCATCAACTTGAGACACTACTTAGCGAAGAAAATGGAATCGGACCCGTACTTAAAAATGGTTTTTGAAACAGATCGCAGAAAGTGTGAGACTAAATCAATACGAGAACAAGCAGACAAACTAGAGAATGTGGAAGGAATCCGAGCGCGGGACGGACAGACTGAAGAACAAAGGAAACAAGAAGTAAAAACTAAACTAAGTGACAACATACGATAAAACTGGACTAGAAAACCTATGCATGGTCAATACCCAAAGAGACTCGAAGAAGAAAAAATTTGCACGAGAAAGTCGGTTCTTTGGTTAACCCAAGGGCATTTGAAGAGCGAGACCGAGAGTCTAGTGGTAGCAGCACAAGATCAGGCGTTGGCCACCCGATATAGAAGGGTAAGAATACACAAGGAAGGCGGGTCATCCAAATGCCGTCTCTGTAAAACCTTCGAAGAAACAGTGGATCACATCATGTCAGGATGCTGAATACTGGCAAAGGAGGAATACACATACCGTCATAACAGAGTATGCGCACAGGTGCATTTCGATATATGCAAAGCCCTAAACGTACCCAAAGAAGCCAGCAAATGGTATGAACATATCCCAAACCAGTTACAGCCTCAGAGGATGGGAAAACAACGATACTTTGGGACTATTCGATAAGAACGGACCGTACAGTACCGGCCAACAGACCGGATATAGTGGTCACACAAACTGGAGGTCCATGTATTTTAATAGACGTGTCAATACCAATGGATGGCAACGTAACGGAGAAAGAAGCAGAGAAGCTATTGAAATACAAGAGTCTCTAAATTGAGCTGCAACGAATGTGGAAGACGAAAGCCGTTGTAGTCCCTATCGTTATCGGAGCGACCGGGATGGTATCGAAGGAGTTACCAAAGTGGCTGGACTGCATACCAGGAAAAACATCGCTAGTGAGTGTACAAAAAACCGCGGTGCTAGGCACTGCGACTATACTGAGAAAAGTCTTAGATTAAGGAATAGCGAATAAGATTACAGGCGAAATTGTAAGCTGTTCGGTAAAAAAAAAAAAAAAAAAAACACACAGAGAGAGAGAGAGAGAGAGAGAAAGGAGAATAAAAAGAAAGAAGGAGAAAAAAAAGAAGGAAAAAAAAAGAAAGAAAAACAAAAGAAAAAGGAAAAAGGAAAAGGAAAAAAAAAAAACAAAAAAAAAAAAAACCGAACAGCAGGACTAGTAGTAAGACTCGACTCCACTGTAAAGGGTTCCTCAAACAAGGCAGTGCAACAAACGGTTGCAAAATCTGCCTTCTGAGGGAATAAACTCTCCCCCTTCTTTTCTTTGAAGAAGGCAGTCAATTTAGTGTTAAAAATCAATTGATATTAACATACAGGGTGTTTTTTTTATCTCCCCCCCCCCTGGTTTTTTTTCTTGCTAATTGAGATAAAATGTTGCGGTTTGGACTATTCTTCATCATTTTGGCTGAATTTTCTTTTTTTGGGGTCGAGACCCCCCCAGCCCCCCTAGGGGGCCCCCAGGGGGGCTATCTCAAAAATTTCAAACGGCAACCCCTATCTTGTGATACATCGTTCGAAAGGGCATAAAATTCTAAGACTTTTGGCGCAAACTGGAAGTTGATATCGTTTTTCGTTTTCGATATATCGAATTTCAAAGTTCGATTTGGACCCATTTTCAAAAAATCGTTACTCCACTTTGGAAAGTCGGGATTAAAAAACTATGGGTCCAAACTACTTTAAAAAGCAAGTACTTTTCAGATAACGAAATGGTTTTGACATAAAATTTGATTTTAGAGCCCCAAATTTTTTTTAAAAATTTTGCCCCTAAAAGGGGTTATCTTGAAAATTCCCTTCCACGACCCTTATTGAATGATGCGTCGATCAAAAAAGCATAAAAAAGTGAACATTTTGGCGCAATCCGGATATCGATATCGTTTTTCGTATTCGAGATATCGAATTTTGAAGATAGGCGAAAATTGAATTTTTAATATTCGATATCTCGAATACGAAAAACGATATCGATATCCGGATTGCGCCAAAATGTTCACTTTTTTATGCTTTTTTGATCGACGCATCATTCAATAAGGGTCGTGGAAGGGAATTTTCAAGATAACCCCTTTTAGGGGCAAAATTTTTAAAAAAAATTTGGGGCTCTAAAATCAAATTTTATGTCAAAACCATTTCGTTATCTGAAAAGTACTTGCTTTTTAAAGTAGTTTGGACCCATAGTTTTTTAATCCCGACTTTCCAAAGTGGAGTAACGATTTTTTGAAAATGGGTCCAAATCGAACTTTGAAATTCGATATATCGAAAACGAAAAACGATATCAACTTCCAGTTTGCGCCAAAAGTCTTAGAATTTTATGCCCTTTCGAACGATGTATCACAAGATAGGGGTTGCCGTTTGAAATTTTTGAGATAGCCCCCCTGGGGGCCCCCCTAGGGGGGCTGGGGGGGTTTCGACCCCAAAAAAAGAAAATTCAGCCAAAATGATGAAGAATAGTCCAAACCGCAACATTTTATCTCAATTAGCAAGAAAAAAAACCAGGGGGGGGAGATAAAAAAAACACCCTGTATAACGCGGCAAATGTAATCAAATGCCGCCCTAGGCCCATGGCTTAGGACCATTGTTTGGTCCCGCCGTGGGACCACCATCATTACCCGCATAAGCGGTGAAATAAAAATACTCATAATAATAATAATAATATTATTATTATTACTGAGGGAGGTTGATGCAGACCTGTCTGAGGAAGAACTCCAGAAAACCCTTTATGAGAAAAACCCGAGACTGCAAGAAAATGGCCCGTTAACGCTGCGAGATTTCAGTCTGAACTTTCAACCGGTGGCAAAACTCCAACCCAGAAATAAAAAAATCAAAGACAAGGTCAACTGGATTGTCAAGTGCTCACCGCAAATTAGAAACATCGTGATGAAGCAAGGCGAGAGGCTATTGCTCAAATACGGAACGGTGTACTGCTTAGACTATATCACTCCAACGAGATGTTATAAATGCCAACTGTACGGTCACCCAGCCAAATACTGCCGAGAAGAAAAAGATACGTGTGGATACTGTGCGGGAAAAGGCCATAGATTTTAAGACTGCGAAGTAAGGAATAACCCAGAAGCTCAACCTAAAAGTGCGGCTTGCTTCAGAATGAAGGTAAAAGATGATAACCATACTGGGGATTCTTATGAATTCACTGAATTCATGAGGGCTAGGGAGGAGATGGCCAGAAGGACTGATTATGGCCTCCGAGACAGGAAGTCAGCAAGCGTCACAAAGCGGACAAGCGCTGAGTGACGCTAGCGGGGCGGAGCCACAACCCCCGAGTAGAGTCAAGTGGACGAAATCTGATAACCTAGAAGTCGTACGGTGTTATTACTTGGCGCAAAAGAGAAACAGTGCATTGGAAAAAGAAATTTACGATATTTAAAGAATAAGAAATCCCAGAGTAAGGCCCAATATGGAATCAAAAAAACTGGCATCCCAACGCAGATACATTATAAAGAACAAAAAAATAACACCTGAGGAGATAAAGACCATGCAAAATGAAATCAAAGAAGATTTGGAAGAAGATCCGGAATAAACAACAGAAGAACAGACTCCCGAGGGACCCATACATCCACCGAGTCCCCGGATCCATTCAGACCCCCATCCACAAGAAGTCCCTGCCGGCTTAGAAAATAGTAACTGTACCATCAGTCAAGGTCCCGGGGAACCCCCCGCGGAAGATGATACGGAGGGCTACAACTACCCCCAGCGGCCCATATACGACACCGCAATAACGGAGGAAGACCAGCTACTCCAAAAGGTCGAAGATGAATACGCAGAGCAGGTAAACGCGAGAATCGAGGAAAGGGAGCAACTCTCGAAATTACAGAATGTTAAAAAAGCCAACATGACCTTACCTAGGGTGAACAAAATCATTGGAAAAATGATAGATTAGAAAGGAGAGCAAATGGGACTCAAAGAGATCAACGCATTAGTATTTTCGGGGGCAAAGGTTGTATTGGAGCTGGAAAACCCTGTTGAGAGACCGAAGAATAACGCTAAAAGAAGAGGATCTACCACACCACCATGGGTGAGGAGAATAGAAACGAAGATCCTCGGACTCCGGAGACACATAAGCACCCTAGAGAACTATCGGAGGGACGGAAGTGGAGAAATCAAGGCAGAAACCCTTCTACACTCTTATGCAGAGAAGGATCTCCAAACCACCGAAGAGGTGTGCGAATATCTGAAGCAAGGAATAACAGCCCTAGCCCAACGGATACGCAGATATAAGAGACGAGCAGCACAATTCCAGGAGGACCAGCAGTTCAGAGCAAACCAAAAGGCTTTCTTCCGCAAACTGCGAGGAGGGAAAGTAGAGGGAGGACCAACACCAGAACCAACGGCGGTTGACCAATTCTGGAGAGGAATATTTGAAGATGACACGCAACACAACCAAGAAGCCAAATGGATTGGGAAATTTAAGTGCAACACCCAAATGGAGTTCGATCCGATCTCGGAAACAGAGGTCAAAACGGTAGTATCCAGAATGGCTAACTGGAAATCCCCAGGTCCGGACATGATCCAAAATTTTTGGCTCAAGCAATTTCGAACGATGCATAAGAAACTAGCGATGGAACTTACTAAACTATTGGAATCAGATGATTTTCCAGAATGGATGGCAAGGGGCAAAACGTTTTTGATCCCAAAAACACCGGAAACTGACAACCGTCAGAACTACAGACCGATCACCTGTCTTAACACTACATTCAAGCTGTACACGGGAATACTTGCGGAAAAAATAGGAAGATATGCCGAAAAAACCGGTATCATACCAGTAGAGCAAAAAGGATGTAGAAGAGGAGCCCGAGGATGCTTAGACCAACTGCTTATCTCTAAAAGGGTGGTAGAAGACTGCAAAGCCCGTAACAAGAACCTGTCACTAGCCTGGATAGATTATAGAAAAGCCTTTGACAGTGTACCACACTCATGGATCCTACAATCGATGAAAATGGTAGGCATAAATGGAAAAATCGTCGGAACATGCGGAGCGATGATGAAAAAATGGGCCACGAGGATTCATGTCAACTTGGGCAGCTGGTCCATGGTAACGGATACAATGGCCATCAAGAGAGGAATATACCAAGGGGATTCCCTTTCGCCTCTCCTATTTCACATAAGCCTGGTTCCCCTGTCACAGATGTTGAAGGGCCTAAAGCGAGGATATAAAATGGAAAGTATGGAGATGGAAGTCCACCACCTGTTTTTCGTAGACGACTTAAAACTGTTTGCAGAGGACGACAGAGGTCTCAAGAAACAACTAAACGTCGTGCACGAGTTCAGCAGTGATATCCGTATGGAGTTCGGGATAACCAAATGTGCAAAAGCGGAGTTTAAGAGCGGAAGATATGCATATGGCGAAAACATTCAAATAGAGCAAGGATTAGAAATACGAAACATGGAAGAGGGAGAACTTTATAAGTACCTCGGCATGGAGGAAAATGATAACATCAGTCAAAAAAGAATGAAGGCCCAGATGAAAGCAGAGTATGTGAGAAGAGTCCGCTGCATTCTAAAAACAGAACTGTCAGCAAACAACAAGTTTAGGGCGATCGGCACATTTGCTGTGCCGGTTCTAGAGTATGGATTCGGCATACTCAATTGGAAGAAACACGAAATAAGAGCAATAGACACGAAGACAAGGAAAATGCTGTCAATGGGCAAAATGCACCACCCGTCTGCGGACGTTGACAGACTATACGTGGCAAGGAAGTATGGAGGCCGAGGCCTGCGACAGATAGAAGCAGCTTTCAAGTCCAGCCTAATAAACTTGAAAGACTACCTAAGGAGGAAAGCAACGGAAGACCCATATCTAAAGTTAGTGCTGAAACTAGACCAGCGTCCGAGACAAGAAAACTCTATTGTAAAGGAAGCAAAGAAGTATGAAGAAGAGGAGAGATGTAGCAAAGCTGAAGACAGAACACCAATACACGAAAGCAGGACGTCAAAGCGAAGATAAGCAGTAACATCAAAAACCGCTGGAAACAGAAACCGATGCATGGCCAACATCCGAGGCTTCTGGAGGAGGCTCGAATCAACGGCGACAAATCGGTGCTCTGGCTAACCGGAGGACACCTCAAAGGCGAGACAAAGAGCCTAATAGTAGCCGCACAAGATCAAGCGCTAGCAACACGGTATCGGACTGTTCGCATCCACAAAGTCCCCGGCACTACTAACTGTCGGATGTGCGGACAGTTCGATGAAACCATAGATCACGTTGTCTCTGGCTACCCCGTCCTCGCCAAGGAGGAATACATTTACAGGCACAATAGGGTCGGAGCCCACCTGCACTTCGAAATCTGTAGAGCAGTGGCGGCCCCGGTGGACACCGATAAGGGGTACGAACACCAACCACGGCCTGTAGTAAAATCCGCGGACGGGAAAGCTACATTAATGTGGGATTACTCAATTCAAACCGACAGAACAGTACCGGCAAACCGTCCAGATATTGTCGTGAAAAAGGAGGGCGAATTATGCCTCATCATAGATGTATCCATACCAATGGACCGTAATGTTCATACTAAGGAGGCTGAAAAACTCTTAAAATATAAATCGTTGGAAATCGAAATACAACGGATGTGGAAAACGAAAACCAAGGTAATCCCGGTTGTCATAGGGGCGACAGGAGTCGTAACGAAGACAATGCACGCACACCTCAAAAGCGTACCTGGCACAACACCCTTGGCCAGCATCCAAAAGACAGCGGTCCTCGGTACAGCCACGATACTGAGGAAGGTGCTGATGTAATGAGGCAATGTAGGCCCGTTCTCAGAAGCAGGCTTCGATTTAGACAAATAATTGTAAGCTGCTGAGCTTATTTAAAAAAAAAAAAAAAAAAAAAAAAAAAAAAAAAAAAAAAAAAAAAAAACATATATTTACAGGGTGTTTCAGACCACCTGGCCAGCTTTTACTGTGGCCAAACTAAGGCAAATATGAAAAATCGGTAAAACAGGTGTAACGTATGTCGACCCCAAAGAATTCGGGGAAAATATTTTCAGCCCCCCAAAACCACCCCTTGGGGGTTATTTAGGGGGGTGGGTACCCGTATCTCGAAAAAATCAAATAGAAAGGGTATGTTTTGACATTGGAATCTAATACGGCATAAAAAAATAAAACTTTTTTATTCCCAAGTTTTTTTTCTAAAAACCACCCTTTTTTGAGTTAGGGGTGGTTTTCAAAAAGTTTAGGGGTAATCTTTGATTGACCGCTGTGACCCTCCAAATCATTGGATTTCAAAAAACTATAAACATTTTCTGAAAGGGCAGACCAAGGGCTTTCTTTTGATGTATCACATGCCTATTTTTTGTGAAAAAGAGTACACAGCCCCCTCACCCCAAAATGTTGGGGCTCCGGGGGGCCCTACGTAAAAATTTTCAAATGTAAAGGTATGGCTTGTGATACATCATTTGAAAGGTCTTTCAGACACGAAAAATGTTATACCCCCAAAAGTCGTAAAAACAACCCCCTATCAAAATGGCGACCGTTTTAAGGTTATGGGGCTCAAGGGGGGACCTTCAGAAAAATGATCCAAAATTGAACGATACATGGCTAAAAGGGTCTTAAAAAGAGAAAAATAATGATTCAAACCGCGAGTCAAACCGACTTTTCAATCCAAAGTTACGGCCGATTGAAACTTAGGGGTGCCTTTTTGGGAAACCTAACTACCCCTAAATTTTAATCGGCCGTAACTTTGGATTGAAAAGTCGGTTTGACTCGCGGTTTGAACCATTATTTTTCTATTTTTAAGACCCTTTTAGCCATGTATCGTTCAATTTTGGGTCATTTTTCTGAAGGTCCCCCCTTGAGCCCCATAACCTTAAAACGGTCGCCATTTTGGAAGGGGGTTGTTTTTACGACTTTTGGGGGTATAACATTTTTCGTGTCTGAAGACCTTTCAAATGATGTATCACAAGCCATACCTTTACATTTGAAAATTTTTACGTAGGGCCCCCCGGAGCCCCAAAATTTTGGGGTGAGGGGGCCGTGTACTCTTTTCCACAAAAAATAGGCATGTGATACATCATAAGAAAGCCCTTGGCCTGCCCTTTCAGAAAATGTTTATAGTTTTTTGAAATCGAATGATTTGGAGGGTCACAGCGGTCAATCAAAGATTACCCCTAAACTTTTTGAAAACCACCCCTAACTGAAAAAAGGGTGGTTTTTAGAAAAAAAACTTGGGAATAAAAAAGTTTTATTTTTTTATGCCGTATTAGATTCCAATGTCAAAACATACCCTTTCTATTTGATTTTTTCGAGATACGGGTACCCACCCCCCTAAATAACCCCCAAGGGGTGGTTTTGGGGGGCTGAAAATATTTTCCCCGAATTCTTTGGGGTCGATATACGTTACATGTGTTTCACCAATTTTTCATTTTTGCCTTAGTTTAGACACAATAAAAGCTGGCCAGGTGGTTTGAAACACCCTTTATATGTTTATGAGTTAGTAAGAGAACTGATAATGAAGTGAAACTGAGAGTCTGAATAGTGTAAGAAAAAAAAAAAAAAACAGAACAAAAAAAAACAAAAAAACAAAAAAAAAATAACAAAAAAACAAAAAAACCAAAAAAAAACAAAAACAAAAAACAAAACAAAAAAAACAAAAACAAAAAACAAAACAAAAAAAACAAAAAACAAAAAAAAAAACAAAAAATTGTTCAGCAGCAGGATTAGATATAAGAATAGACAGTAAGGACCAAAATATTGCGGAGTGATCCACCCTTTGGACAGAGCAACTGCGATTGTATAAACCTGTCCCTGGTGGAGACTTAATAACTCCATCACCAAAGTGAGGGGAACCGTATAGCAAAAAAAAGAAATTTTATACATCACTGGGGCGGGGCCAAACAATGGCCCTAAGCCTCAGGGCTTATCGCGATATATGTCGCACGGCGTGCGAGATGAGTTTCGTAATGTATATTTACATTTATTTTTTCGCACAGAAGAAAGGGTTTGTGACCCTTCGAAGGCAGAATTTGCGCAACTTTGGTTGCACTGCCCTAGGGAAGGGACCCTTAAGGTAAAAAAAAAAAAAAAAAAAAAAAAAAAAGGTGCGTGTTCATGTCTATTCTAAGTGAGTACTTTCCGGAGGATGGTGGCAGTTCCTAGTATGGCGGTTTTCTGAATACTGGCGAAAGATGTCCTGCCAGGGACGCGTTTAAGATGTGACGTCATCGCGGTCGTGACTACACCGGTGGCTCCGATTACTATCGGGACAACGTCGATGAGCAAACAGGGACCGTCCTTCTGCTTAACTACTATGTCGGGGCGGTTAGCCGGAACGGTTCTATCGGTTTGGACCGGGCGATCCCACAGGATAGTGGTCTTCCCGTCCTCAGAGTTCACTACAGGTTTCGGCTGATGTTGGTACCACTTGTCTGTGTCGACAGGCGCGCCCACAGCTCTGCAGATCTCGTAGTGCAGGTGCGCGCCTACCCTCTTATGCCTGTAGATGTACTCTTCCTTGGCGAGTATTGTTATTATTATTATTATTATTATTATTAATTTTTTTTCGGCAATCATCTGTCGCGCGGTCATCTGACGCCGCGGTCAAGTGTCGCCGCGGTCAACTGTGCGCAGTCAACTGTCATGCGGTCAAATGTCCGCGGTCAAGTGTCGTAGAACACTTAAATCTACTCCCCATAGTGAGCTTATATCCAAAATATAAAAACTTTATGAATTTTTTCCAGCACGAGCCTTTTTTTTTCGTGTAATTTGACTGGACTAGGGAGAGACCTCGTTCATTCAGGAATTGATTTCACACCACCATGGATCCTCGTTTGACGGTTTTATTGCGGCCTGTCAAACTCTAGCATTGAGCGCTCTGCAACTATTCAACCATTTCTGATTCAGGGTCCTTCAAAAATGACTTAAAGTCTGATTTTCACTTTTCAAGAACAAAATAAATATAATTTGAGTCTTCTTTTTATAGTTGCACTTCACAATCCCCTGATTTCAAAAGTTTCTTTTTTGAAAAAGGTTGTGTCCGTTTTCTTTAGATACATTTTAACTCTCGACCAAACGTTCCTATCGCATCCAAGTTTGTAGTTAAAATAAATCTGTTTTATCGGTTTTAGCAATATAAATAATGCGAAAAACAATCATTTTGGATAAAAATTGTCTAAACAGTACGATACCAAGGTTCGTAGCTATATTATTGAACTTATAAGCTCTCCGCTTTCTGCTCGATGCGTGTTGATGGACACCAAAATGGGCAACTGAGGCTGTGGGTAACCCCCCCCCTCCTTTTGCGGAAGCTTAGTTCCAAGTTGGCCCAAAAAGTCCGAGTTGGCCCATTGTTTGAAAAACACCCGTCCGAGTTGGCCCAAGCCAAAAGCAAAAGAAGAGATGAAAATAAATTTAAATGTTGCAATTTGGCAACGTTGCCCTGGTAAAAATTTTTGAAACATAGCACCATGGTGCTAATTGGAATGATGCTGGCACCATGAGCACCATGCTATCAATGGTGCTCACCATTCCAATTAGCACCATGTTGAGACTCATGGTGCTCATGGTGCCAGCACCATGGTATCATACTGTTCTCAACAGCGCACTCTAGGTGAGAAAAAATAAAATGATTCTCATTTGTGCCGTCAGATACGCAGCTGCTATTGCAGGGAACGTAATGTCTGCAGACGAGTCTGAGGCACTATTCTGAAGGCTATTCGATCATATTTGGAATGATTAACGGTGCCCGACCCGGGACTTGAACTCAGGTTTCTGGCATGCTAGACGAGTGCTTTACGCTTTGAGCTACCAGATCATATATGGAGGAGGTCTGTCGAAACACTCTTATAAATGAGCACCATGGAAAACATGGTGCTAGCAACATAGCACCACGAGCACCATGTGCACGATGGAAAACAAAGTGCCAGCTTCATCGGCCATGGTGCCGATCACAACATCGGTCATGGTGCTGTGTTGCTAAAATGCTTACCAGGGAAACTGGATAAACGAAACAGTGTTTGATGGTGGCGTCACACTGATTTTAATTTTGAACTGGAACCCTGGAAAATATGTAATGCATTCTTGAACTTATTTGGAGCCTGGAAGTTATGTAATGGTCTCCTCTACACTTCTCCAGCCCCTGGAAGTTATGTAATGGATTCTTGAGCTTTTGTGGCACTTGGAGGTTAGGTAATTGATTCTATTACATTTTTCCAGCCCCTGGAAGTTATGTAATGGATTATTGAGCACACTTAGTGCCTGGAGGTTATGTAATTGTCTCTTTCACACTTATTTAGCCCCCGGAATTCATTTATTGGCTTCTTGAGATTTTGTGGCGCCAGGAGGTTAAGTAATTGATTTTATTACACTTCCCCAGCCCTTGGAAGTTATGTAATAGATTCTTGAACTTTAGTTGCGCCTGGAGGTTATGTGATTGATTCTGTTACACTTCTCCTGCATCTAGAATGGTGCTAGCACCATCAGTCATAGTGCCAGCAACGTAGCACCACCAGCTTCATGAGCCCTATGGAGCCGAGCACCATCAGTCATGGTGCTAGCAACATAGCACCATGAGCACCACGAAGCCGAGCACCATCAGCCATGGTGCCAGCAGCATAGCACCATGAGCACCATCAGTCATGGTGCCAGCAACATAGCATCATGAGCACCATCAGTCATGGTGCCAGCAACATAGCACCATGAGCACCATGGAGTCGAGCACCATCAGTCATGGTGCCAGCAACATAGCACCATGAGCACCATGGAGCCGAGCACCATCGGTCATGGCGCTGGTGACATGACACCATGGGCACCATGAGCACCATCACTCATGGTACTAGCACCATGATTTCCATGGTGCTCATGGTGCTATGGTGCTAAAATTTTTACCAGGGCGCTAACCTGTATGATAGGGCAGATTATTGGATCGTGGGTGGTGAGATGGTAATGGGCTTTGGTTGACAGGTAGTTCTTTAACTTTGCTTCATAAAGGGCAAAAGCAATGTATAAGAACTTTCTCCCCCCTTGGCCCGTATCAAGAACATCACCCGCCCCGCCCGTTATGACTTCATGAAAATATATTTTATGAATAAATTGTCCGTGAGAAAATTTTGTCAAGGAATTTAAAAAAAAAAAAAATGGGGGTGTGTAAAGCCCGCCGTGTCTAAAAATTGATGTCACACCGAAACATTTATTTAAATAAAAAGTAACTTGAATCGCACTAAAAATTTTGAAAAACGTGGAAAATCATTGAAAATAGCTAGGGGGTGTAAATTGTCCACCGCACGTCAAAAAGTAGAAAATGACGGGAAAAAAAAGAAAAAAAATGGGGGTGTATACACATAGATTAGCCCGCCACGTCTGAAAATTGATATCACACCAAAACATTTAAATTAAAACATAACTAAGCACTTTTTTATTAGACATTGGTAAAAATTCACCCGAAACTTCTTAACAATGTGCCTTCACACTTTTATGATACACGTTATCACTATAGCAGGAAGAGTTCGCTATCCGTCGTCTTCCATTCACACACTTCTAAAGGTCCTCGTCAGAAAAATGCCACGTTGCCAAATGCTCTCTTTTTTATTTATTTATGTTGTCTCTTGGGCCAACTCGGAAACGCTGTTTTCCAGACTGAGGCCAACTCGGTATATGAGGCAAAAAAACGGCTTGGACCAACTCGGCGTCACCCCCCTTTGCCGCTTTCGTCAGAGTTAAGTGATTGGATCGAAATGAAAGACTTTGAATCAGCGTTTTGGATACTCACGATCATTCGCAAAGAAAGCAGAGGTGTATCCATTTTCTGGAACACCCGCTACATCTTATAAACCGATCGAAAAGTCGACTTTTGTTTCTACATATATGCTTTGTTTTGGGCGATTGGACTAAACAGTGAATGATTTACTTGAACCGAAAAGTATGTTGAACGAAACCTTTCCGGACCGTTTCTTAGTTTGCAAATGACAATGCTCACTATTTTTCCTTGATTACGATATCAAAATATTAATTGCAACAACATATCTATCTTTTAAACCTCTTATTAATTTATTAAATTTATGGGAGGGAATTCACAATCAAATCCAAATAAATTAAAGAAGAAAGTGTCATGTCTTTAAAGCCCTGAAAACTATAAAGAACAATCGTAAGAAGAAAAATTATTTTCACTTCCTCATATCTTTTACACTATTACAGAAAAAGAACTACGTAATAACGTATCTTGTGTGCCAGACTTTTAGCTTTGACTCAAGTTCAAGCTTTTTCAATTCGCGGTTAAAATCATAAAAATATGATTTTTTTTTTCGATCTCAACTCTCATCAGCGCCAAATCAAAAGTTTTTGCAGTTCAATCAAAGATCACCGTGCAACAAAAAGATGCAGATTCATTTTCTTAAGAAAATACAGTAAAATAATTTCAAATATCGCACAAGTTATAGGTACAGTGAAAAATATCTCTCGAACGCGCGCGATCATCTCCCCTTTCTACGCTCTTTTTACATTACTGCTCTTACTTTTTTTTCTCATCTCGTTTAACTCGATGAATGTTAAAATGATAAACGTTTAACCCTTGTGAGCCTAAGGTATTTCGGTAACACAAAGGACTAAGGGGGGGTGTGTTTGTACCCCAAGTATATTTTCATGCAGCACAGTCAGTATCAATAATTTTGAAAATTTAATGGATGGATGATGTACTTAGTACCCTAAGAGAGCAATTTATGTGAAATTTGAGTAAATTTTTGCTATGTTGCCAAATTTACACCTCCTTTTTAAAAAAAAATGTCAAAATAAAAAAAATGGAAAAAATGAAATGAGGTAGCATCTTATTTTCCCATTTTTGATAAATTTCCAATTTTTTTTCAATGATCTGACTTAATATTCTTAATCTACATAAAATTTCCGTAAAATTCACTGTAATAGATGGTTCCAAACTTAAAACTGGCAGGGTCAAAATTTAATGTGAAAATCATGCAAAAAAGGGGTCTGAAATTCTCGATATATTCCAATTTGAGAATCTATGAAAGTTGAGCAATTGGTCAGCAGACCTGAAACTCATCCAAATGGTTCAGGGTGAATCTGTATGACAGTGATAGAGTTTTGAATGGGGTTACACAGTTTTAACCCCCCCCCCCTCACCCCTCTCCCCCATGTATAGGACAAATTTCGCCAAAATAACTAATTTTACCCCAATTTTTCAAGATTTTCTTCTCTACAGAATGGAATAAACTTTATAAGCATCAGGAGAAAATTATTTCCATTATTTTCCTGGAAAAAGAACTCATTAGGGCATATTTGATATTTTTATCCTGCATTTTACAGTATCTGATAGTGAGCGTTCGGCGTTAATCGTCCCGAAAATGCAAAATTATAACGACTAATATTTTATTCTCTAAATGTTTTGCTGTGCTATTCGTAATTCTTAGTAAGAAACAACATGATCTTAGCTTAATAGTATTTTTCAGCTTCAGTAATACTCAATAACAAGACAAACTCAGCGAAACGCCACAAAATTCTGTAACATATGCAGCGTTTCAAAACATCAACAACGTTACTCCGCGAAATTCTCTAATGAAATAGATTCTATTGATTCTAAATCTAATGATTCGAAGCTAGAGGGCGCTATCGACTCTAATTACTGCTCTAGGGGATTTTCTGGGCCAAATGAACTATGTTCAAACTTAAATTCAAGCTTTATTGTGGAAAATAGAAAAAGTAATAGTTGGTAAGTAACGGTCCCACTAAGGACGAAGGGGGGTGTATTTGTACCCCAGCACTTTAAATTTCTATAATATCGACAAAAATTCATAAAAATTAATGAAATTTGGTGGACGTGTTCTAAGTATCCTAACTTAAAATGTCATGAAGTCCCAAAAAATTTTGAGCAGTTTTGACAAAATGGCGTCAAAAAAACTGGCCTGGGGTACAAACACACCCCCCTTAGGCTCACAAGGGTTAAAAAGATGAATTTTAAAATTGCAGGAAAATTCTAAAACGCTAGAATGAACTTAAGGTAGAAGTCCCCATTACCGCCACCCTATTCATGTATTCTTTAAAATAAGCCTATTTTAGCAGACAAATTTAAGAGTATATGAAATAAGTGTTTTTCATAGGTTGACTGAAGTGTTGATAAAAGTTTGAAGTTTATATTTAGCAGCACTGTTCCGTTAAAAAATCACAGAAGTGCACACCTGCCCAGCACCACCTATTTGTGCCGATTTCTTTCAGCAGTTACTTATGAAATAACTGTTCGCTTTACTTTCTGATTTTTAAATCATTATACTTTCATTATTTCCTGACAATAAACATGATGATTTGAATAAAAATCCAGTGAAAATATGTATGGCGATATCTAGGACAACTGATATGACAATAATTGGGACGAAGCCACTTATAGCAAGGCGATAATTGGGACATGGGCCATTTTTTTGAGTTTTATTAATAATTTTTTTTTCCTGGTTGATAACTCCGATTTCTTATTTTTTTAATAAATTTGGAATGTATTTGAAGAGTTCTAGTGCAAACAGATCCTAGATTAAATAAAAATTGACATTTTTACAGGTATTTTACGGACATTTTTTCTTTAGGGTGGCAGTAATTGGGACATCTAAGTACCTTACTATTCCAAAAAGTGCACTGTAATACTAATCTACCAAAAACTATTGCTAATTTAGCTAAATTCTTTGCTATTCTATCGATTTTTTGATAAACAAGCAAGACGCTTTGGTACATTAGCAACATTTCTTCAATGTTAGCAATTTATTTTCTAAATTAGATTTTTTTTTAAATGCAAAGTTTGAAATGGATAGTGTATTCCCGATATTTTTGCATTTTGTTGCAATTTCAACACAGTCTTGACTGTCGATTTTGGAATTTACAGCATCATTGACCCTTACATTACTTGCGAAGCTGGAACCCCATCAGTACGATTTCACGCAAGGAAATATCAATCGGATTTAGTGCAAGTTCCGAGCAGTAGGTAAAGATAATGATAAATATTTCTTATAAGGTGTTAGGGTGACCTCGGCGGTATGGGCGAAACCGTAAACCTGCATGAGTACATAGTCATTAAAGCGTTAAGTCTGGGATTTTGGATCCTTGATCATGGATCCTGTTCTATCCTAGAAAATACGCGCGGGTCATGTTGGACACCCTGCAATTGGCCGTCTACGGTTGGCAGCCATACATGTACATTATGTAATAAAGTTTCGAGTAGGCAAAAGAAGGAAAGTGTGTCTCGTGTTCCTAATTCTCATCATTCCGATAATTAATATTATTCCCGTCATAAAGTAAGATCATTAAAGATCCTTAGCAGCTGATCTGTTTTCATAGATTTTTTTGGAGATCAGAGTTACTTCTGATAAGGCACAGCTCACTGATATTGTGCAATCAGCGTTGCATGATTGAAGCAATTTATTCAACGCACATATTTAGGTGCATTAAATATTTGACCCGGTTCAAATTAAAACTAACAAATAAAAACAAAAACAAAAAATGAAAAAATGGAGTTCAGTTTGAAGCTGCAATCATGAGGCACGGCATGATATTTGTTAATTTGGTGTATGTACAAGAGTTAAAAGTTAAAGAGAAATCACACTCACTTTACAAACGACCCTTGTAAATTAAAATATTTAATCCTTGGTATTAAAAGCAAACCACAGTGTACATTTGCCGTTTCGGTACTGAGAATATGATTGTTTGAAGGAATACTCTTAAAAAAGAGCGAAATGAATTAAACTAATACTCCATCTAAAAGTATTGACACTTGAAGGGTTATTTCGAAAGGATCTACTTTACTGGAAAACTGTACTTTCGATCATAGTAGGCAATTTCTAAGCTAATCACCAAACCTGAATGACCGCGTATTGTTCTTTTGACGTTAACGTAAAGTATCTCAGCGTCATCGACTTTTTCAAGAATATATTGACTTCTAGTTTGCCACTTGTATAATCGAATTTACGCGTGGTCTCATCATTTTGATTTAATTGCTCCAAATTATTTAATGATGAGCAAAGAAAATGGAAAGATCAAGGTGAGCTTACTCGGTCAAACAGGAAAATTCAAGTTTTGTGACTCTCATAAAAACTCAATACTACATGAGCAGTCAATTTCTTATGATAGTAAAACTTCAATAAAATCGGTATGAACGCTTACACAATCATGACTTCGTAATCAATTGAAATACGTAATTTGAATAGTTATTTTTGTTTTAATTTTTCATTTTTTGGTCCTTTGTCTTCCAGCTGGTTTGACGCATTTCTCCTTCGTTTTATACCCTGAAATTCTTTGATGTGTATACAGATTTCTCACACTCAACCTACAGCTTGAATTAATTTTTTATGAATTGAATTTTTTGTCGCTCCCTGCAGTTTTTGCCTTCTCCCCGCCATTTAAATTCTGAGCTGACCATTCCTGGGTGTCTCAAAGGGTACATCTCTTTTTAGCCTAGTGATTCTTCTAATTTGTAGTTTCCACTAGCATTATTCTACTCGTACTCTCTCAAGTACCGAAGCATTCCGTATTTTGTCCACCCAAGTGACTTTGATCATTCTCTTGTATACTACGACATTTGAAATGCCTCAATAGTGTGTCTTCCTGCCTTTCCTACAGTCTACATCTCTAAGAGCCGAATTTTAATACGTTACTCAAACTTCCCGCCAACCTTCCTTCACTCGAAACAGGGGAGCCATTTCAGATTTTCCTTGGGGAGGGGGGGGGCGGCGGCAAGGTCCTTCAAAAATTTGGATGACCTCTTTTTTTGGGCCGTGCATCTTAAAGAAATCTCTTTATCTCTCTGACTTGATGGGGGGGGGGGAGGCCCTCCAAAAATTTGGATGACTTTTTCTTTTTTTTTTGCCGTGCATCTTCAAATAAATCTCTCTGACTTAATTTTTCGACCACATTGAAAATCCTTGGGGGGGCAATTCCCCCCCCCCGCCCTCACCCAAATGGCAACACTGACTCGAAATTACCTCCACTCGACTTTTCCTCGACTCCAGTTTTCCTCCACCTCGACTCCATTTCGAGTTTTGTGGTCCAATTTTGACACCTTTCTCCAAACCTTCCTCCAACCTCCCTCCACTCAAGTTTTCCTCCGCTCGAAGATTTCCTCGGACACGACGCTGGAGAAAGTTTCAAGGAAAACCATAAAGATGCCCGCCCGTTTGAAAGAAGAACGAAATAGATTATTTCAAATCGTACAACTATTAACAATAATCCGCGCCGCACTATGTGGTATTTGACCGGAAAAGTTGGCATAAACTGTTTTTACAGTCCTAATGACTTAGAATTTGGTATCCGGGGGTATTTTTTAACGCTGAATTCAAATTTTGCATCAGTTTTTCAAAATTCGAATATCCAAGATGGCTGCCGATAATTTTTTCGGCTAATCGGTCGGCAGCCATCTTGGATTTTCGAATTTTGAAAAACAGATGCAAAACTTGAATTCAGCGTTAAAAAGTACCCGTGGATAGTGAGTTTCAAGTCATTTGGACGGTGTTGCCAAATTTCACTCGTCGCCTCTACAACACGTGAAAACGAGAATTTCGTGCAAAAACGCAAAATTCGAACAAATTTTCCCGGAAAAGCCGCATTTTTCCGCAACTTCTGACTTCAAGGCCTATTAGTACGCACTAAGGACTACCATTTCTCATATGTATACCCGCGGGATGTGGCAATATGTTTGTACTTAAGTTCTCTTGAAAATCGGAAAATTTACGTTTTTAGCTAAAAACTTTGAAGTAGCAAAAATATATCAAATTCAAATTAAAATTGGATAAAATAGGCATAAACTGATTGTAAATACCTTCATGAAGACGATCCATGTACAGAAATTTTGTTCTGACTTCATTTGAAACACTTTTTTTTACTTTGATTATAGTCTCGTGCTGAGGCTAAATTTAATGGTGGTAAAACTGATTTTTCCCCTGGTGGATTCTAGGTGAATTAATCTAGTTTAGACCCGCTAAATACAAGTTTCTAATGCAAAAATCTATGTAGATTCCAAATATTACAACAGTCTTTCCCAGTAGTGACTTTTTTTTTGAGTTTATGCCAGCTTTTTTGATCAAATACCACATAGTGCGCCGCACGGAAAAAACTGGAATTGCTGGATTAGCAAAAAAAGCTTTGCAAAAATTGCAATGTGAGTTAATTGTAACAAAGTATACGCCCATGGCAAAATTTGCAATTATTTTTGCTGAGTTCACACTGTGTGATTGGTAAGTTAGCAACTTAAAAATTCAGTGAACATTTTTGTAAGATTCGCCATGTGTTTTGCTAAATCAGCAATTTAACTGCTGAAACAGTAATTATGATTGGCATTTTGACATTTATACATTGCAAAATTTGCATATCATGTAATGGGTCTATTGCACACTTCGGCTACAGCGTTTTAAAGTATCAATTCGTATGTAAAAATCCGTAAAAATGACAATGGCAGCATCAGAAAACACCAAAATTCATTGTTAAACTCACAAATTGCGAAAAACACTAGACACTTTTCACCCCTGTATCTTTCCACCACGTGCACGATATTTCGCGAAATTAGCGCGGCACATTCAAATAATCACGGCTGACTGTCATCACAGCTGACTGTCATCACAGCTGACTTCATAAACAAATAAACAGTAAACACTGACGGTGTCTGTACGAATTTCTTACATCTCAATATTCTCAATTCCTCTCAATAGGTTGTGAAAGGTGCGGAAACTGATATTTGTGTCGAAAACTTATCAAAATGAAACAATAACACACCAGGGGTTCCAAGTATGATTCCAACTTCAATCATCATCCTCGGAACTCCTGTTTGTTATTGTTTCATTTTGATAAGTTTTCGACACAATTATCGGTTTCCGTACCTTTCGCAACCTATTGAGAGGAATTGAGAATATTGAGATGTAAGAAATTCGAACAGACACCCTCAGTGTTTACTGTTTATTTGTTTATGAAGTCAGCTGTGATTATTTGAATGTGCCGCGCTAATTTCGCGAAATATCGTGCACGTGGTGGAAAGATACAGGGGTGAAAAGTGTCTAGTGTTTTTCGCAATTTGTGAGTTTAACAATGAATTTTGGTGTTTTCTGATGCTGCCATTGTCATTTTTACGGCTTTTTACATACAAATTGATACTTTAAAACGCTGTAGCCTAAGTGTGCAACAGACCCATTGCTAAATGGAATAGTGATTGGAAAACAAATTTTCGAAAATCGCGAGAATCTCACATTTTTGGATAGCTCTCTAAAGCTCAAAAATGGTTTTTTTGTGAAGTTTAATGGAGCAAATTTATTTTCCCTCCACTTGGTACTGCAAATAATAAAATATAATTGTGATGACCGCAGAGGCTACGCTAATTTGAAGACCACCTCAAAATAGAGAACAAAATTTGAATCCTGATTGCTCTATATACAAGCTCTATATCATGCATGTAATATCCACATGAGATATGCTCCACCGCGCCTGCCGCGACTACTGACCTTTGAAACCTACTGAAACTTGACCTACTGAAAAATTACCTTTAAATAAGCTTCGAATTTCATTGAAATAAGCTTTTCATCGTAACCTTTCTATAACCTTGTTATAACCTTATTATAACCTCCGAATGTTCCACTTTTTCCATTGGAAAATTAATCTTTTAAAAAGGTTCTGTCGATAAGATTTCAGTAAGGTTCTCTCAAGAACCTTATTAAAAGCTTCAGGTAAGGTTGGGTTCACAACCTTTCTATAACCTTGTTATAACCTCCGAATGTTCCACTTTTTCCATTGGAAAATTAACCTTTTAAAAAGGTTCTGTCGATAAGTTTTCAGTAAGGTTCTCTCAAGAACTTTATTAAAAGCTTCAGGTAAGGTTAGGTTCACAACCTTTCTATAAACTTATTATAACCTTATTTTAACCTCCGAATGTTCCACTTTTTCCATTAGAAAATTAACCTTTTACAAAGGTAATGAAATTATGGATGTGGTACATCTTGCGCGCTTTCTCCCTCTCTCTCTCTCTCCTCTCTCTCCTCTCTCTCCTCTCTTTTCTCTTTTCTCTTTTCTCTCCTCTCTCCTCTCTTTCCCTGTTCTTTTCTGTTCTCTCTCTCTTCTCTTTTCTCGCTTTCCTCCCTCTCTTTTCTCCCTTCTATCTGTCGACGATCTCTCTCTCTCCTCTCTCTTCGTCTTTCTCTATCTCTCGTCTCTCTCTCTCCTCTCGCTTCCGTCTTTCTCTTTCTCCCACTCACTTCTCCGAACCACCAATCGCAGGAGCGTAAGTTAGCTACGTAGCTCATAATGCCCAGCATTACTATAATACCATAATACGAATATGAGTATATATACTCACTAACTCACAATATTATGTTCTTCACTTTAAGGCATCATTTACCCTTCATTGTTTCTTCAATTATTGACCTAAGTAGTTTTCTGCTGCCTAGACAATCTGGGAGGTGCTCACCTGAAACGATTGGCATGAGAAAAAGTTTCAAAGTTCTACATTTGAACTTCCTAGAGCTTTGTGAAAATAGAGAAAACTCGATCAAAACACAATTATAAAAGATAACATCAGAGCCATCTAGCGGAAAGTGATATCAATGGGAAGGTCCTTAACCTTCTATGAAGCTTAAGTTTGAATGTTACGAATCCCTTTGCTTTTGAAGCTTACAACAAGTTTATGCAAAAAAGCTCTCATTGAGGTTTTAATATAAAAAATGTTATAAGGTTTCGGTTAACTTGCTAGATTAAGCTTACTTTTTAAAGGTTGTAACAACCTTCTATGAAGCTTAAGTTTGAATGTTATGAATCCCTTGGCTTTAGAAGCTTAAGATAAGGTTTTCGGAAAAAGCTTTCGTTGAGGTTAAAATATGAACTTTCATAAAAGGTTATGGTTTCCTCGTTTAAATAAGCTTACTCTGTGAAGGTTGTAACAACCTTCTATGAAGCTTAAGTTTGAATGTTACGAATCCCTTTGCTTTTAAAGCTTATTACAAGGTTATGAAAAAAAGCTCTCATTAAGGTTTTAATATAAAAGTTTTTATAAGATTTCGGTTACCTTGCTAAATTAAGCTTACTTTGTGAAGGTTGTAACAACCTTCTATGGAGCTTAAGTTTGAATGTTATGAATCCCTTTGCTTTAGAAGCTTAAGATAAGGTTTTGAGAAAAAGCTTTCCTTAAGGTTAACAAATTAACCTTTTTGTGATATTATGATATTCTTAAGAAAGTAAGCATTTGAAAATAACCTTATTATTACATTTACTAAATATTTTCTTTCTCAGAGCCATAGTTAACATTGAGGAAAAAATCTTGCTATAAGCTTTTTTTTTTAAGCTTCTGATGTCAATATTGTAATGACCTTACAATCATATTAATCAGGAAAGCTTTAATTAAGAATGTCTATATAAGCTTCCCCAAGGTCACGAAAAGCTTATGTTAATGCATCTGAAATGTTAATTTCCGATTGGGGTCTTTGTGTCATAAGAAAGCTCTCAATGTTTTCTTATTATTATGTAGTGCTTTTGCAGTAAATATTTAAAATTTCTTGATAACGCAAATTTTGAATCATCTGCTACCTTGTAAAGAAGTTTCATTAGAGCTTGTCTCAGAAGTGTAGGTAGACCTACCTGACAATTTTTGGAATTTTTCCTATTCTATTTTTCTTATATTACTGAAAAGATTGGAATGAAAATGAATTTGAGCTTGCGTTTTCATTGGTGGACGCTTTAAAATTAAAAAAGTAAAAAGTCGTTGGCAAGTTTTTTCAAGCCAAAATGGCCTTTAATAACTCTTTAGCCCTTCTATGGTGCTCATCTGTGTTCATCTTTAACGTGCGATTTGGTCGACCTTTATACAGTTTCCTGAAGATTGATTACGATCGACTGAGGTGAAAGCTGGAGTAAACTGCTAGGCCTCTTGATACCAAGCTCTCGACTCGTTCTTTCATAATCACACCTCTAAGCAATTTTTTAGTAAATCTAGAGATTTTTAACCGTCACATATGACCTACTGTTATGAAAATGTCATCAAAAGTTTAGCATGAAAAATTTTCCATCATCACTGGATGGTGCTCAGAGACTAAAATTTGCATGTATAGGTCAAAAGTTGTGTCTTTATTACATAATCAGAGGCTTTAACTTGCCCAGAAGGAGCTAATAGTAGCAGAAAAATACAGGTAAGGTGGTGGCATGAAAGAAGTTTTCTTGCTTGATGGCGAATATATCGATTGTTGATTAGGTACCTAGTTTCAAAGAAAATAGCATCCTTGCCAGCGACGCGTTTTCTCTGGCGGACTGAATTGAGCACCTATCTGCTTCAAAACCACGGAGAAGACACACCAAGGCATGCACTATCGATTAAAAAAAAGGTTTTCGATCGGACTTTTCATATTCCATGTATCGATTTTTGATTCTTGAGTTTCTAGGAAAATAGAAGCCTTGCCCGCGACGCGTTTTCTCTGACGGACTCAATGAAGCACCGATTGACTTAAAAATCACAGAGAAGACACAACTTGATATGAACTATCGATTATAAAACCCGCACATTGATTGGACTATTCATACTTGATATATCGATTGTTGATTACTTAGTTTCAAAGAAAATAAAAGCCTTGTCCGTGACGCGGTTTCTCTGGCGGACTGAATTGAGCAACTTTCTGCTTCAAAATCACAGAGACAACACACCAAGACGTACAATATTTATAAAAAAAACCGCCTTTCGATCGGGCTTTTCGTATTCGATGTATCACTTTTTGATTACTATGTTTCTAGGAAAGTAAAAGCCTTGCCCGCGGCGCGTTGTCTCTGACGGACTGAATTGAGCAGCGATCGGCATCAAAATCACGGAAAAGACACATCGTGATATGAACTATCGATTATATTAACCCGCACATCGATTGGACTCTTCATATTTGATATATCGATTGTTGATTACATAGTTTCAAAGCGAATAGAAGCCTTGCCCGCGACGCGTTTTCTCTGGCGGACTAAAACATTGGAGGCTTGTAATTTTTAACTTTCAATCGACCATTCTTCCAGACAACATTATTTTGTGTATTTCCTCAATAGAATCGAATATCTAGAGTTTTAGAACTTAAATAGGCGTTTTGATCAATGCTGGAATTTGCCCTTTAATATTAACTGACTCAATATTAATACAAAATATGTGTTGTAACTAACTGAACAGATTATGGATTCTCGTTTTTGAATCAAGCATCAAAATGATGTAAAAATGAGAGCGAATTTTAGCAGTGGTTGTTCTTTCCTGTTAAAGTTCAATGATTCGTGAGCTCATTGAGGGAGAGGTTCCAATTCTTCCATCAGTTTTATAGCTTCATCAGTGTTCTTGCTACAAAGCTCAATCACTACCAAGCTTTCTTTTAATTGGTCATTTTCCAATTTATCTTGCACATCAGATTGAATGAGAGTGGCAAGTGCTGATCATGCGAAGGGTCTAAATGGATTCACTCGCCACTCAACACAGAAAAAATTCGTTGCAATGGCTTTCCCAAAATGCATTTTATCGGCAAACTCCTGAGAAACAAACTGGCGAAGTGGATCTGTCCGCCTGAAAAATGAAACAAATTTAAATGAGCAAAAGAAATATGCATATTATTCCTGCTTTTTCTCGAAAGATTGCAACATTTTGGACTAATAATTATCAACAAGTAAGACAGAAATAACGAAGAAAAAACAAGCGAAACTAAAAATGTGATTATCACTAAAAATAAAATTAATCAAAAACCTTTTTCTCATACAATAAGTAACTTGAATTTATTCTACAAAAATGGAATCAAGAAATTAGTGGCGTGATACCAGAAGTGTCTGGATAAAACTGGTGACTACATTGAAACAGGAGGTAAGGCTTTTTTAAATTAATTTTTTTCTTTAGAACGAGAGAGCAAGAGAGAGAAAGAAAGAGAGAGAGAGAGAGAGAGAGAGAGAGAGAGAGAGAGAGGGAGAGATAAAACCAAAATGGGAGGCGATTTCAATTTGAACGATAAAATCGATGGTGTCTAGCACTCTTAGCTTCGGAGTTACGAGAGAGCAACGCATACTTTCTAGGGAGACCCTTGGACCCAAAAAGAAATTTTGCAGTATAAACTAAAAGTCAAAATCGCTCTTCGCCTTCGACAAATCAAAACTCAAAGTTTTATATCTAGTCGATTTCAACAATGTGAAACTCCCAAACATGACCCCTACAAAATGGGTCCCTCTCGATTGCTTTAGACACATATCTAGCCTTATCGGACAAAGAAGATGTGTTTCAATTATTCTAATAACAACTTACCAACCAGGAAAACCCAAAGTGAGAAGAAAAAAAAGTGTTTTCTAAAAACCGCGTTGGCAGGAGAAAAAATTTTCTTGGCTGAGAATAAAGATTTTACAACTTAAAGAGACTGACCTGACATGCATCATATCGATTTTGTTAGTATTATTTGATATAAAAAAAAAAAAAAAAAAAAAAAAAAAAAAAGTTGAAAACTTACGAGGCATTTAGTTTAGGTATCTTGTACTTGGTTTTTCCTAATTCTTGCTTGTAGGCAAAGAAAGCAAACCGGTGATATCCTGAAAAGAAAGTACTTGAATTGTTACAAACTGGAAGACGCAATGGTGGAATTTTTGACTGATGCAAATGAAAATAAAGTTGAAACATATAATTTTCTTCATCAACAGAGAAACTTGAGCAAGCTCGAAGTGATAGTGTGTCTTTATGTTGCCACAAAGTCTAAAAAAATGGCATTCAAAGGCATTCAAATGTCATCATTGAAACCTACTCGCAAAAGTAAGATTCCGATTTTTTTTCCATATTTAAGTTTCAATCTTACTTTCTCTGTATTTGCGTGTAAAAAATGTCAAACTATCTAAATTTTCAAAAAAGTATCAATTGTTTTGCAAGCTTTTTAACCCTGTAGTCTTCTGGTAGATCCTCTTCGGTTCGCTCAAGCAATAGCAGTAAAAGCGCACGAAATTGGGCCTAGACAAGTTTTTAAATGAATGTTTGGGAATATGTTTAAGATCGATAGAAATTAAGGTTTGAAAATTTGCAGCCTTTTGAAAAATTGATTTCCTCGGTAGAATTTTTTTTTTTTTTTAGATGTGGATAAAAATTCCTTGATAGAGAAAGCCTGCGCCAGCAAACCAAGGGTCACCAAAGAACATGTTTGTGGTATTTTTATACAGGGTGATCCAAAAGTCTGGCAACCTTCTTGTATTTTTTGAACGGCTGCAGATAAAAAAACGAAACTTGGGGGATGTTCATAATTATAAAGAAACTATCTTTCAAGGGGGTCAACATTTTAGTGGCAGCGCCCCCTCCCCACAAGGGGGGTTAGGACCCGCACCTCAACATTTTCAAATGGCAATCCCTACCTTGTGATACATTAATCAAAAGGACGTAGAAAATTGAGCATTTTTGCGGAAACCACCGTTCAATATCATTTTTTGTTTCGGACATATCGATGTATCATAAGAAAGGGGTTGAAATATGAAAATTTTGAGTTGGGGGTCCCACCCCACCCCCCATGGAGGGTGCCCCAAAAATGTTGATCCCCTTAAAGATAGTTTCTTTTAAGTTATGAACATCCCCCTAGTTTTTTTTAGTAAATTTTTAATTTACTTAAATAGCTGCTTTTGTTACCCCCCTCTCACCCCCCATTCACACCCTCTCACCCCCTGCCCCACCCGGAATGGACTCTATAAAATATGAATAATTTTTTTAGTTGGGGATTTTCGGGTTCCCCCCCCCCTCTAACCCCGAGCTAGTGAATTCCCATGCCTCTAACCCCATGCCATGTGTGTGAATTCACCAGAATTTAGGGAATTGCCCAGAATTTAGGGAATTGCCCAGAATTTAAGGGATTCCCAGAATTTATGGAATTCCCCAGATTTTAGGGAATTCCCCAGATTTTAAGGAATTCCGTAGATGTCAAATAATTCCACAGATTTTTGGGATTTCCCCAGAATTTGAGAATTCCTCATATTTTTGGGATTACCTCTAATTTTAGAGAATTCCCAAGTTTTTATGAGATTCCCAATATTATAGGAAACTTTCCAGATTTCAGGGATTTTCCTACATTTTAGGGCATTCCCTAGTTTTCAGGGATCCCCCAGAATTTAGGGAATTCCTTAGAAAATAGAGAATTCCCCAGAATGTATGGAATTCCCCAGATTGTAGGGAATTCCTTGGAATTTAGGGAATTCCCCAGATTTTAGGGAATTCCCCAGATTTTAAGGAATTCCCCAGATTTTAGGGAATTCCCCAGATTTTAAGGAATTCCCCACAATTTCGGGAATTCCCCACAATTTAGGAAATTCCCCAGACTTTAGGGAATTTCACAGATTTTCCGGAGCTCCCCAGATTTTTGTGAATTCCTCGGAATTTAGAGAATTCCCCAAATTTTTGTGAATAAACCAGATTTTAGGGAATTTTTCTAATTTTAGGGAATTCTCCAGATTTTGGGGAATTCCCCAGAAGTAGGGAATTCCGCAGATTTTGGGAACTCCTCGGCATTCAGGGAATTCCCCTGATTTTTGGAATTCCCCGGAATTTAGATAGTTCCTCATATTTTTGGGAATACCCCTAATTTTAGAGAATTCCCCAGATTTTAGTGATTCAGCATTCTGCAAAAGAGAAAAATTCTGGGACATATTTGATTCTGATTGGTTCATCCATTGACCAATCAGAAATGCCCATTTCCTAGAATCTAGGGAATTCCCCAGAATTTAGGGAATTTCCCAGATTATAGGGAACTCTCCAGATTTTACGGAATTCCTCATATAATAGGAAATTTCCCAGATTTTAGGCATTCCCCAGATTTTACGGAATATCTTAGATTATAGGGCATTCCCCAGATGTCAGGGAATTCCTCAGTTTTTAGGGAATTCCCCAGAATTTAGGGATTTCCCCAGATTTAAGGGAATTCCTCGGAATTTAGAAATCTCCTAGGAATTTAGGAAATTCCCCAAATTCGAGGGAATTTCCCAAATTTTACGGAATTCCTTAGATTACAGGGAATTCACCAGATTTCAGGGAATTCCTCGGATTTTGGGGAATTCCCCGGATTTTATGGAAGTCCGTAGAATTTAGGGATTCCCCAGATTTTAGGGATTTCCCCAGATTTTAGGGAATTCCTCGGAATTTAGAGAATTACGCAGATATTAGGGAACTCGATTACCACAAAAAACGCAACTACCATACAGCATTCTGCAAAAGAGAAACATTCTGGGACATACTCGATTCTGACTGGTTAATTCATAGACCAATCAGCAGCTTCCATTTCAAAATTGCGGAATACTCGATGCTGATTGGTTCATCCATTGACCAATCAGAAACGCCGATTTTCCCAGATTTTAGGGAGTTCCCCATATCTTAGACTATTTTTCAATTTTTTTTTTTTTGGGGATGAATTGAGGTCAGGTAGGGGATAAAATGGGTGGATGGGGGCAGAAAGGGAGTAAATGTGGGGAATTATGGGCAAATGAGAGCATATTGAAGTAAATGAAAGTGCATACAGGGATTAATAAGTGCAAATATGGGCTAATACTGGCATATAGGGGTCAATAAGGGAAAATACTGGAAAATAGGGGCTTAAAGTGCCGCCAAGTATTGGGGAGATGGAGGGAACAAGGAGCCAAATATGGTTAAAATAGGGGATTGTGGAGGATGAATATGGGTGAAATGGGGCCAGGAAGGGGCCTCATAAGGAAAGAATAAATTGGAGGTAGCATTGATCAATCAGAAGTGGCCATTTTAATACTTGAGAAATACTCAACTTTTATTGGTTCATCAATCAATAATTAAAGTTCAGTTTGACCAGTTACCCAAACTGTCAACAAAATTTTTCTACCATGTGGCAAATCATTCAACATTCAACATCAATCAATAACACTAGAAAACCGGCAACGGTAAATTAAAATTTACTAATAAATGTATTTGCTTCACCAATTACCGTACAGATTTTTTTTTTTTTTTTTTTTTTTTTTTTTTTTTTTTTTTTTTTTTTTTTTTTTTTTTTTATCTATTGCCGTTTAAAAAATACAAGGGGGTCGCCGGACTTTTGGATCAACCCGTATAACTTTTGTTAAAAGCAGGTTTAAAATGTATAACTTTTACGGAACTTTATTTTACTCACAAATAAAAATCAATCTCGATGTAACAACAAAATTGGAACTGAAGACTCTTCTGGTACACATCTTTAATATGTTAAGGGTTATAAAACATTAACCCAGCCCCTCACTTTTCTTTCAACAAAACTGGAATAAAAAGACGAGGTTTGAATCATTCTTACTTATACCAAAGTCACTACCTGAGAGAGCTTTTTTGCCGACCTCACCCTTGAGGTAGGCAGAGCGGGAGTCAATGCAACTTTTGCTTATGGCAACTTCCATGTAAAGATACATTAATTGAAAAGGCACGTGCATGTGTCACACTCTTTACAGTTTTTACGATCATACAAGTTGGGAAAACAGCTTTTTAATTAAAATTAAAGAACGTACCACCGCCTTTGGGAGGCTCTGGTCCCACATAATCCGCCATCATTTTACCATGCAATATTGCTCTTCCGTCTGCAACATGTTTACCTGGAATGTTGACGACCAACCAGTGCATGAATTCATTTTTCACTTGAACTCCATTAACAATAGTGTCTGGGCCTGAAAAAGTAAGTATTACACTTTATATTATTGATACTATATGACTTACGGTATACAGGGTGTTTCTAAAACTTATGTCATCCTTTCTACCACGTACTTTTGAGGTCAAAATAAGATTTTTTTCCGCATAAACATGTGTCCGAAAATGCCCCCCTTTTGAGCTACAGCCCCCAAAGTTTTAAAAAATTGTTGGTTTTTTTGGAATATCGACCAGATTTATGAACCGAATGTCATGAAAATTGGTATCCCGAGGTACTTTTACGTGTAGAATCCATAAATGACCTCGAGAAATTCAGAAATGAGGTCTGACTGTACTTTTCAGGCAATCTTATACCTTCAACGACACAAACTTTATGTTACGGAATGGAAATTTGAAAAATAAACAATGGAATCAGGTGGAAAAACTCTTAGAAAGATATTTGGTCCTCTTTGTTTTCGTCGATACGACGCGTATTAAGCGAGATAATCGCTGCACAAGGTGGAAAAGTCAGCGCTTTTATCACGAGGTGCGGCAGGAAGTATGCAATCCGCCACTCCGCTGCTTCTTCGGGCCACCCGATACAGTAAAAGCGCTGACTTTTCCACCTTGTGCAGCGATTATCTCGCTTAATACGCGTCGTATTGACGAAAACAAAGAGGACAAAATGTCTTTCTAAGAGTTTTTTCCATCTGATTTCATTATTTATTTTTCAAATTTCCATTCCGTAACATAAAATGTGTGTCGTTGAAGGTATAAGATTGCCTAAAAAGTACAGTCAGACCTCATTTCTGAATTTCTCGAGGTCATTTATGGATTCTACACGTAAAAGTACCTCGGGACACCAATTTTCATGACATTCGGTTCATAAATCTGGTCGATATTCCAAAAAAAAACAACAATTTTTTAAAACTTTGGGGGGCTGTAGCTCAAAAGGGGGGCATTTTCGGACACATGTTTATAGGAAAAAAAATCTTATTTTGACCTCAAAAGTACGTGGTAGAAAGGATGACATAAGTTTTAGAAACACCCTGTATAAACACCGCAGAAAGACAGAATGATTTATTAGGCACCAGCACCACAGTATGACACTCAATCGTAAAATCAGCTTTCGTGGAGATCCTTTTATAAAAGATGCCCATCCCGGTCTTTTGAGAACACTACTATTATAGACTATTTTTAATTTTTTCGGAAGCAACGTGTAAAAATTGAGAAAAAGGAGCAGTTGTGTTACGTTGGAGTAGTTCCAGCTCTTTTGGAGTTTATTTTACTGTCTACAAAAAAAGAAAAAATCGCAAGATTTTGAAGGTGTGGAAGGTGTGGGAAACTGAAAATCGTGAGTACGATACTACATGCTACTTTAGACCTTTAAAATAGTTTACGAAACTGTTTTGATAGAAAGTAAAAATAAAATTAACATTAACATACGTCAAAAATACTTTTTCTGGACCAGTTGAAACTATTTTTTTTTTTCGTAATTATTTGTTGAGAAAATGAGAGAACGTTGCAGCGTGCATAAATATTCTTTTTTCTGCTTTGATGACTGCCAAAGCCAAACATTTAAGTGAAGTCCAACTTAGAGCAAAAGCTTGCGGGAGGGAGACGAATGTTATAAAAATCAATGGCCAATAACTTTCGAACAGTTTAACTGCACGAGAGTTGGCCTCGGCTTAAAATGTGGGACTCGAAAACACCTTTCCACTCAAAATGTTCACATTCAATCAGTCATACGTGTCATTTTAGTTTCCTTAGTATAATTTCAAATAATTTTGGCATTCAATATATTTATTTTTATATCTTCCGAAAAATGTTCCGGCTAGTATTGTAGGAACTATACGTTATACAGGGTGTTTCACATGACCTGCTCACTATGGTCATTTGCGTGAGAAAACCATGGTGGTCAGGTTACGTGAAACACCCTGTAACGAATAACTGTATGAGAATCAAGCAATAAGGACAAACTTCTTGTCTGCAAGATCCACAACTCCGCGAATTCTCAAAGGCTTTATGTATCAAACTTCAAAACAATTCAAATTCAACTTATATCGTTGCCGTAGGTCCTTTCCATCATCGATTTAAATTCTGTTTGGTATTTCTGAATGCTTGAAAGGAATGTTTGTTCCACCGACAAGAAATAATTGAGTTATACAAGATGTCCCTGTCTTAAAAGAAAAGAATGAAGGAGATGATTTTCAGGGCAAAATAATACTTTTTTTCCTGTGAACATAGGTCATAAAATGCTTTCCCCCTGAGTTATGATTTTTCAAAATTTGGAAAAAATGTTGGTTTTTTTAATACTATGGCTAACGTTATGCATGAAGTTAAATGAAAATTGATCATGAGACGTATTTGTTGGAGTTAATTTCAATTTTCTAGTCGGAAAAATGTTTCAAGGAGTTTAAAGGGTACTTTCAGGGGATACTAATCTTTAAATTGGAAAATTTTTGGTGGCCGGTAAGTTTTTTGAAAATTGAAGTGCATATTCAGATTTTACAAGCAGAAATAATGCATTTTCACCACGTTCATGTTTGTCCTCCGACGCGTTTTTAATGGCGAAAAATGGAGTTTTGCAATCGGGCGACAAGGTGAGACCGGGTTATATTCGGCGGTTATATCCGAGTTTTCACCAATTGGTGGCTATCGTTGCTCAGCGCCAGAACGGTATGCTTACTCACGTTAAGATTGACGCTCCCTACCATCTGCCTCGGTTGACGCAGTGGAACAGCGTTCGCTCCTGGAGCTTGAGGTCCCCGGTTCGAATCTTCCCCGTGACATATTAGTTTATCTTTTTTCCCCAAATTAAATCAAAAATTAAATCAATTTTTAAATGACTGAATATGCATTTCTAGGTGCATATATAGGAATCTAGGTGTAATTCCGTAATTATTAACTTTACGCACTTTTCTCAATTATGATTTAATTATATTCAAGCACCACCGAAGGGCTACCTTCGGCCATGAATATCAAGAAAATAACGGCGGAAACGTAATAAATAACGATTTAATGAGAGTAATAGTGAAAATAACAGAATTTATCATCAATTTTGTGTCTCCTACTTAACCAATACTCCTGTGAGGTTAGGTTAGATAAGGTTCGGTTATTGATAGATTATAATGGTTGCTCAAAAGAACTTCTAAATAAATAATCAAATAATAACTAAACTAAGTAAATACTACAGAACTTGTTTCCGCCATTATTTTCTTGTTATTTATGCCCTAAGGAAGTCTTTCAGTGATGCTCGAATAAAATTAAATCATTATTGAGAAAAGGGCGTAAAGTAAATACATGGGCTGTCCCGAAACAACTGAGAGTGAGTCTGTAACTCGGAAACTATTATAGATATCGAAATGCGGTTTGTAGGAAGTTGTAGCTTATACTAATGCCTATCCAATGAGCTCTTGTTGAATAAATTTGGTTAAAAATTCACCGAGATACACCTATTTTTAAGAGACATGTAAAAAAAACCCCTACAGGATTTTTGCGCTATTTTTCATTTCATGAACTGTGGTTCCAAGAGCCGCGCACGCCACGCAGCGAATCACAACGTGGCAAATGAAGTTAGCACTGTTCCTGGTGCAAGTCTTAACTTCTCAGAAAGTGATTACGTAACGTTCTTCTAATTGGGAGCTCAATGCCCATTGAAACTACCTGAGGTGACGACGTGTGCTCCCGTATTGCAAAGACAAGACATTGCAATTCAAAGACATTGCAGCCATCCCCCACCCCCCGTACATCCCGGATCTCGCGCCTTGCGATTTTTGGCTATTTCCGGCTTTAAAGAAGTTTCTTCGTGGCAAGAGATTCAACAGCCTCGAAGAAATCAAAAACGCCGTGCACAGTTTTTTTCTGAACCTGCCTCAAGAAGAATTTCAGAAGACCATTTGTGAGAAATGGCCCGAGTGCATTCAGCGGTGCATTGACCACGATGGCCAATACTTCGAAAAAGACCGGGATGTAGAATCTTCAGATGAAGAATAAGCAGTTGAACATGATAACCTATTACCGCAAGGTAAGAATTTAAATTGTTGAAGTTAAGGTAAACCCGAGGATGAGATTGTAAAATTCCGAAATAAAATTATTTTGAGTTCGAAAATCCTGTAGGGTTTTTTTTTTACATGTCTCCTAAAAATAGCTGTATCTTGGTAAATTTTTAACCAAATTTGTTCAACAAGAGCTCATTGAATAGGTATTAGTATAAGCTACAACCTCCTACAAACCGCATTTCGATATCTACAATAGTTACCGAGTTACAGACTCACTCTCAGTTGTTTTGGGACAGCCTTTGTATTTACCATTTCAAATCGAAATGATTTTCGCGGCTTTCTGAATCAGCATCGGTTCGACGGGCGGTTATCCCGAAAGAGCACCAGTTGGTGCAAAATCGGAGATAACCACCGAATAAAACCGGTGTCACCTTGTCGCCCGATGGAAAGACTCCGAAAAATGGCTTTGAACTCTCTGTCCGTTTTTTGGTATACCCTGCTAATTGAAGGCGCAACTTCCGATGTCTCCGTCCCTAGCACGTACGCTGTCCGCGCTGACGCGAATCTATGTGTTCGTTGGTGTTCCCCTCCCATTATCTTTGAAAGCAAGTGTCAGTTCGCAAGCTCATCAAGTTTTAGAGGTTTAAAATCGTGTAAAAGGTCCAATAACGTCAACCAAATACCCGTTGTTTGTTATTTTGCATGGGTTTTAAGGGACCAAAATTCAGCGTTGGTAGATTGCACTCTACGCTACTAGGTCTCATGAGGTTTTCATGCTTCCAAAACAATTTTGATGAGGTTGGGGAGGGGGGTGTGTTTGATTGTTTGATTTTTTCAACAGATAATAATGATAACCATGGTTTATTTGATTTAAATGCCCCATTAGGCAACCTCTAAAATTTGATGAACTTGCGAACTAACATTTGCTTTCAAAGACAATTGGAGGGAAACACCACTGAACGCATGGCTTCGCGCCAGCGCGGACAGTGTACATGCTAGGGACGGTGACATCGGAAGTTGCGCCTTCAATTAGCAGGGTAAATCCGAAAACGGACAAAGAGCTCAAAGTTCTTTTTCGCCATTAAAAACACGTTGGAGGTCAAAAATGAAAGAGGTAAAATGTTTCTGCTTTTAACATCTGAATATGCTTTTCAATTTTCGAAAAATTTACCGGCAACCAAAAATTTTCCAATTTAAAGATTAGCACCCCCCTGAAAGTACCCTTCAAACTCCTTGAAACGTTTGTCCGACTAGAAAATTGAGTTTTACACCGAAAAATACGTCTCATGCAGTGGCGTTGCGTGGAATTTGGCAACAATGTATTCTATCCCTTTAAACTCATGTAAAAGATCGAATTCAGGGGGTGCTCAGTGCACAAAGAAAATTCGATATATTTAATGAGTTTAAATGGAGCAGTTGCATTGTTGCCAGATGACACGCGACGCCGCTGGTCTCATGACCAATTTTCAATCAATTTCATGCATAACATTACCCGTGGTATTAAAAAAACCAAATTTGTATCCAAATTTTGAAAAAAAACTCAGAGAGAAAGCATTTTATGACCCATGTAACATGCTCACTGGAAAAAAAAAATATTATTTTGCCTTGAAAAATCACCTCCTTCATTCATTCCCTTTAAGCCAGTGACATCCTGTAGATTTCCTTACGTTCTTCAGTTTCATAAACAATCAATACCTTATCCCCCTTACCCCTTCTCACCATACAGGCCATCGCTATCAGTATTTTTACGCTCTTGTAAGTTAGGTTTGCAAATGTTGCCCATTAGAGATCCACGGATTATTATATTTTTTGTCTCATATAGATACAGTATTTACCTATGTGAACTAAAATGATTAATGTTTAATCAAAGCTTTTTCCGAGTGCAAAAACTAAAATGTCATCTGCTCTCCTGAAGTGTTTGTTCTTTGTTATACAAACGATTTCACTAAGCTCATTCTTCACAATATTTTAAAGATTTGAGTAAGGTTTGTAAAAATATCAAATTACTTGTGCCAATAATAGCGTAATAAGAAGCATTTTCAGCCGGCCACTTTATCAACCAAGGTGGATAAAGTACATCCAGTCCGCTCAGATCGTTACCAATGTCTGCGATAAAATCATCAATGAATTCCATCTACAAGAAAACTTCATTATGAAAGAATGAAAACAAGGGAGCAAAAATCTTGCACATAAAATATGTAATAAAAAGCAAAATAAAACCCTGAAAGATAATTTCGATTGGCATTGAGTTATACTTTTTTGTATTCAAATAAATCTGCAGGGTAATTCTCTCATTGAGATCAATTTTTATTGATGATCTCTTCTTCAATAATGAATGTCATTGTATGACATTGTTGAAAGACCAGAATTTTCTCTCATCATAGTTGCTTACCCAAAAAACCACGTATGATTAGTTTAATCCTAAAGTCACAATTCTTCCGTTAACGTACTGAATCAATAGAGTTCTTTAAATCTTTAGATTCCCTGATACCAAATTGTCAATGGTAGTTATAAACGTTTAAAAAATGAGATCAGAACGAGCTTTAACCATTCATTTTCTCAAACGCAAAGATCAATATCTACTTGCGGTTTGAGCGATGATCAAACGTGTATGCCCTTGTGAACGAGGTATCAGAAAACATGGATTGCCATTTGAAAGTATAAGAAAACGGGAGCGCTTAGAAAACCAATTACTATATTCTGGTTCGAAAAACATTTTTAAGGGAACTTCAAGTCTGATTCTCTCTAAATAAATTCTTCATGATAAAATGGATGTTCATTCGTTCTGAATAAATATGGTGAGCTAGTGACGTGAATCCTACTGTACTTTTTCAGACATCACTTCAGAGAAATTACAAATAAACCCTAAAACTGCAAACACATTTCGGACCGTTCATTAGAAAAATGATTCGAATGAAATTAGTTTATTACCCAAAGCATGTGTTTTGGCGCATAATCTATGATTTCGGGGATAATGAGATGATGTCGCATTGATTCTTCTATCTCTTCTGAAGTTCTTATAGCACTGTGAACGCGACTTTTAGGGTCAACTGTAGGACTACTTTGGATATGATTTATGACTGACTTGAAAAATAGAATAAATAGTAGGATGTTAACTCGTCCCAAAACACTAGCCCGTACAATATGGTAGAGATCCACCACTGAATTCATTGTTTCTGAAACAGAGAAACTGTTGACGTACACTGAAAAAAATGAATTACTAACCCAGCAATAGAAATTATTGTTATTTCTGCCAAACAATGTGTCTGCTGCTATGCCCGTGCGTGCAGCTAAAGTCTCCATCTGTCGCGCGAAAGTTACAATTTTATTTTAACACGGTAAAATTACAGTAACAATTTATCCTAAAATAGCGCTTTTAAACATTTGCTATTATGGCCGTAAGCTTGCTGATGTTGCATAAATGCTTAATAGAAACGCAAGACAATGTAGCGAAACTCACGTTTGGAGAGTAAAAGTAGCAGAGTGACTTTAGGTACGGCTGACTCAGCAACTCCTGTTTAGGGATTCTCGCCAAACACATATTTCCTGTTCTGAGCGAGCTCACGGCTGAAAGAGGAACTGTTATTTGCTGTAAGAGCATTAGGTGTTCGTGTTCAGGCCAGTCGTGCGGTACTCCATAGCCCGAATCACACGGCGCAAGTGGAGCTGAAAGTGAGCCGAAAGTGGGGGTCATCGGTGAACCATTCATCGACGATCGTGAAAATTGCGCGGCCCGCGGAATTTTCAGGATCATCGATGAGGTCGGAGATCATCAGCAAACAATTTCTAAAGTTATGCTGAACAAATTGAGCACACATTTTTGTAAAAAAAAAAAAACCTTAAAATTAATGAAAAGACGACTGTAGAGCAACGACTTGCAAGACAGTTTGCAAGCTCACTTTCAGCTCCACTTGCGCCGTGTGATTCGGGAAAAACGCAGTCAAGGTAGGTGGAGAACGGAGCCAGATTGAGCTGCCGCGTGGCAGGTGAGCGAAACTCCACCACCAGCAGGTCGACCTTTAAAATCAGTGGATGAAACTGATAGACTGGATGAATGAAGGACTGCTATTGGTTCCTCTACATTGTGTATCAAAAAATATTCCTCTGTAAAGGGGTGTCTTCACCTGCGAATTTCAAAGCGCGAATAAACTGATTGAGCCAATGAGCTGCCTTGAAGTCGATAGGTCGAGTCCGATGTATCGACAACGAAGAAGCCTATTGGCTCAAGCGGTCAACTCGTGCTTGATAAGCTATCGGCTGCTTGAAACAAGCCCATAAAAGTCGATAGCTTATCGAATGTGACGGAGGGATACTTGGTTAACGGGGAATTTTTTTCGATAAACAATGTAGAGGAACCAATCGCAGTCCTTCATTTACCCAGTCGATCAGTTTTATCCACTGATTTCAAAGATCGGCCTGCAGTCTTGGGACCGAATAATGTTAGGTTTCGAGCATTGAATTGCGTGCATCTTGCGTGTGGTTTCAAACAATCAGAGAGCTTACACACGGTCATGTGGCCGTGCGTAAGTTACACCCGGGACCAAACATTATTTGGTCCCACCTGTACACACCCTCGACCAAGTCTCCTAAAATTTACGGTGGTCAGTTTGAACAACACGCTGAGAAGAACGCTACACGCTACACGATATTGGTTGGGTGACGCTCAGGTGAAGAACGCCATTGGTGAGGTGACGCTTACGACACGAGCAGTGGGCACTCACACCCTCACACCGATTCTCACTGTCAGGCTACTCACACACTCCCATCAAGCTCCGCCGGGCTGCATACAAGGTGTTGTCGTAACCTGATCACTATGTTTTCTTGAACGGGTGACGATAAAAAAATCTGGAAAAATCGGTTTTACTGTAACTCGGACTTGAAGTTTCATTTAACACTAGAACGCCCAACGTCCCATTTTTGGGACGGATCAAAATTAAAAGTTGTCTCACGAGCCTCCAGCTTGACGTAGGACCCTGAAATTTTATGACTTTTCATCATTTTAGGAGTACCCCCTGACCACCAAGTTTCATTTAAATCCGCCTCTGCCTTCAAGAGAAAAAAGTGGTTCTACCTTAAACGCCCACGTCCCATTTTTGGGACAAACTGTTGTGTTCCCTGTTTCAAGCCAGTGAAAAGGATTAAACTTCTTGTAAATGTCTCAATAACGTGAATGGCTGAAACAAACAGTTTTTGAACATCAAGGCAGGGCTCCCTCCCAATCACCTTCTCCTCCCCTCCCCCTCAAACTAGCGAACTTTCCCCTTCTCCCCTCATCGGAATCAGTAACTTTCATCAGAAAACTGTGTCGAGAGTCGCATGCGAGTGGAGTCGATACCTCTCCAACAGATCAGGAATGAGCCACTGTTCTCTTATCTAATATTATGTAGATATCTTGCTCCCTTGAGCCAGAATATTTTTTGCTGTCACTATTACGTGCCTCTGAGATGTTAGCTTTCAGAAACCAGGAATGATATAATATGAACTTCTGTGAGAGTACCGCCCCGAAGAAATTCCTGGTTACCCTCATTAGTTCCGGCGCCTTCAATTCCTCCTATTTTTATTAAAACAATTATGCTCATTTCCCTCTTTATTATTTATTCTTGGGCATCATAATAGGGCTCTTGCAAACTTTTGCTATAGGAGATTGAAGAGTTGATTCTGGCATAAAAACCTGTAAAAATGATGATGAGTACACTAAAAAATCACGAAATTTACTCTCGGAATCGGGCTTAATGGCGGAGCGACGCAGGTATCATGGGAGAGTCCTATATCTAAACTGAAATACTTCTGAGTCATTCTCTAAATAGAAGGAAAAAAGTTGAAAAAATCAAGTTCACTTAAAATAACAAATACTTATTCAAGCGAATAGCATAACTCCTCAATTTTACGAATCCGAACTAGTTTAATAACATTATCGTAATTTCTAGTGTATTTTCGCTCTAATTCGTGAGCATGTTAGTAGTCAGTGTGATTTTGTGCAAAAGTTGGCACCACTGTTTCTTGTTGTTATTCAAACAATTTATTATAAGTGGCGGTAGCCACTAACGGTCAAGAAAAAAAAAAGAACAGAGAGAGCTACCCGCCTACTTATTATACACACAGCCCCCGGTTTTCGCCACTTTGCCGGATTTTCGACCGAGTTAGCCGCGATTCAGCCTAAACCGTAGAAATAAACCCTATAACATGTGGTATTGGCGGATAGAGCTCGTCAATTCCGATCGAACTGCGGAGCGATTTTTATTTTGGCTCAAGAATAAGAGAGTAATGTTAAAAAAACAAAAGAAAATGAGGGGTTTTTTACGCATTTGACCCGTTTCGAAGGGAGCTTTATTGCCCACAGCTAGCGCAGTAACCGCAACTCGTATCACACCAAATAAGGTCTTATTTTATTCTCCATATCTCAGTGATGTGCCTTTCGAAGAGTTTTTTAAATTTCATTCGAATTTGACGAAGAAATCGTCTAAATTCCAACACTCCTTTTTCGGCATCAAAAAGCTCTCCATTGTTTACACCGCAAATCACCGGTTTCATCCATCAGTCATCATGACATTCATAACCTCCGATGTCTCAACTCAAACCCTCAACTAGAATGTAAACAGCAAAGCGAACTCTGAGCGAACTTTACACATTTGGATATTTATTATCTCACCAATCAAACTTTTTATAAAATTCTGCATTACCTTTCGATTTATCTTTTTCGTTACCCGTACCTCCTTTTCGAAATATGATTTATTGAGCGACTGCTCTCTTTAAGTTTCAAGTCCGTGATGAAATCACTTTCACCGGTACTTATCTACACTATAGGTGCTAAACGTAGGTAATTAAACTTCATGGAAAGTGTTTCCATCACTTTGAATCACGTGTAAATTTGGAGAGCACCTAATTACACCTTTATAGATCTGCATAGCTCTGAACCTGGTGTAGGTGTAGTGTGCAATTTCCAGGTAGATCCTCTGTCTAGTGTAATGTAGGTTAGGAATGTAATTATTGTGTCTCTAGGTAAGTACATACTCCTCATCAAATTGATTGGAACTCAGATTTGTGGATCATTCCTCTGTGATTTTATCATTCATTTCAGTCAACCAAATCAAACGTAGGTAAGTCTTGTATCAGCCAACCCCATCACAGATTTTCCCTATCTCGTTGTATTTTATGTTTCCGCTGTTGGCAGATACCATTCTTCTCTTCATTAAATTTGGTAGACTAAAGTCAATGATCACTCCACTGATTTGATGTAAATACCTAAATGCTATTCCTAATGAATCCTGCTGTTCATCCTAAGGCAACGATCAAGTTTCCCGACTAAAACATAATTTACGGGAGAGCTGCGACATTCTAAGTTGATTGCCAGTGAACGAAAAGTAGTTATGAATAAATTAGTTCTGCATTTCATTTGTCTCTGCAAGATATTTGAAGGTTGAAAGCAGATACTACTTACACAATTAAATCTGATAAGACACGGTGTACTGAAAACCCGTTATATAAGTGTTATCAAGTTTTGCTGAAAGCTTCTTAATTCTTAAAAATAAAAATATCCAGCAAATGAAGTAACTTTAGTAGTATGATGCGAATCAATTTCATTCCCAGAGGGGCTCATAGACCTGACTTCAGCTGAAAGAATATCTAATAACTGAATCTGTTGATGCCAGCCGCAAATGCAGGAAGTTTAGGAATGATCACCAGCGCTTTGCACGACGCACGTTGCATTACGTGCAGTTATAGGTTTTGAGAGATAGGTAAGAGTTAATGTGCCATGTCTTGTTAGAGTTGTAATGTCTGGTTATACAAATAAGGTTTTACAAGGCAAATGTTTGATGACAATAGTAACTCCAGGTTGGTTCACATCAGACCAGCTTAGCTTGCTGCAGCGGCGTTTCCGTTGAATTTGTGCTAAATTATTGCAGGAAAGACCATCAAGTGAAACTTCGTGCCATTTAGTTCTAACTCTCATTACTCAGGAGCCTCCTGTTAATTTCCAACAAACAGCACTGTTAACAACTACGTAGAATCATAGATCGGATGCAAATAATGAGTAACTTTACCGTGAGAATGCCTTAAACTTAAGTTAACATGGCTAAGTTGGCTGATTTCAGTGATTTCAGCAGAACTTGAAGGAGCCAATCTATGAGCGTTGCTCCTACCTAATTTAATCTAACATCGTTGAGAGGGTTGATGAGGTAAGATAGATGGTTAAAATAGACGCACATAATTTCATGAGCTCCAAAGTGTAGAATTGAGAGATGATTGTCTAAGCTGTCTCTAAAATCAACCATTGCTGAAAGGCAGGAATAGAACATTAGAACAAACCTTTCAGAACAGATTGAAGTTTAGAAAGACATTGAAACCGTCAACCGTGCCAATCAAAGTAACAACGGAAGAGTTGAAACGCGCTAAGTAGACCACTTCCTTAGGAACGCTAGTAGTACAAATTTTACACCTTAACCATTTAATAGAGTAGAAGCTATCACATAGGAATTTATTTTTATCATCAAATGAGGGATAAAATTGAGGCAAAATTTCTTCACTCGTTAACTTTTCCCTTCAATACCAATGAATGATTCCACAAAAATTAACTTAGAAAATTGATTTGCTTTTGTTTACATTTGGACATTATACCCCACATGCTCCAAAACTTTCGCATAGTATCCAATATATTCTTCTCAAAACACTTGCCTGGAAGAGGTCGATAGGTAGGCAACCAGCTTTACGGTGTGGGTCAAGAAGTTAGAAAAACAAATAGGATAGTAACTTTTTTGAAAATTAATTGAAAATCATGATTTATCAATGGAAATTATTCCATAGCTTGGTGCTAATCATCCTCAGCTTTATAGCAAGAGCAATGGAGGATTTATGTGGTTTGCCACTCTAAAAGACCACAGGCATTATGAATAAAATTCAGAGTCAAGGACCTGGCACGAAAGGGGTGCGCAGGCAATCTAAACTGGAAATTTACATAAGGTTGTTGTGACAGCCAAATTCTTTTAATATATTAACCTACCAGTGCTCAAAAAGAGAAAAGGTACTCGTGCCTCTCTCTTATTATCTAGCGGCATGATCCTTATTCTTTATAACACGCTTTAATGCTTCATTAGTTAGAAGTGATCGGCTTCACAGAAACTCATAAGTGAATGAGCAGTAATAAATCATTGTAGAATTGAGACTACAACCTGTTTCTACCAAAAATGATTTGAAATTTCACAAAAAAACTCTCTCTTGGCTGAGCTCAAAGGCTCTACCAAAAACGGCGTGAAATTTACACAAAAACTCTCGTCGGGACGAGATTGCAGAACAAAAACGGTCAAGCAAAAAAACATTAAAACCCCGCTCCGTTGTGTTTTATGGCTTAAAACGGCCTGATATGATGCCACACAACGGTCAAGTCTGCTGCTTGAATTTACTCTCAACACAGTGGATGGAATTTACCCCCTTGTAGTTATTCAAGTAACTTTTCTCAAGTTTAAATAATAACTTTCGACCTTCAACCCGTATCTTTGGTCTAAAGTACCTGGCATCACCAGTCCCCACTCACTCGAGTATCTAACTGTAAGTGGGTTTGGAGCGCCTTCAATTAATTTGATACTTCTCCTGCGTACACTAAGGATGTTTCAATTGCATAGTCACCTCTGCTAAGGCGATGGTTGTCGTCCTCTCCTCTGTAAATAGAGTCTCTCACAATCAAAGACGCTTGGCCTACACCGCTACCGCGGTGCGGCGAGTACAATTCTTAATTTTGACAAAAGTACTTTGTGTTGATCGATTCGCTGTGCGAATTGAAAAAAATTGGAAGGATTGCGGGGGAAAAATTATTTAATCAATAAAGAAATCGAAAAAAATAAGGGGGAAAATACTTGAACCGTGACAATGGACAATTTGATTAAGTGGAGAGTCGAGCCAAGAAGACATAGGCTAAGGCGCAGCAGTGGGGAAATAGAGTCACGGTTCAAGTATTTTCCCCCTTATTTTTTTCGATTTCTTTATTGATTAAATAATTTTTCCCCCGCAATCCTTCCAATTTTTTTCAATTCGCACAGCGAATCGATCAACACAAAGTACTTTTGTCAAAATTAAGAATTGTACTCGCCGCACCGCGGTAGCGGTGTAGGCCAAGCGTCTTTGATTGTGAGAGACTCTATTTACAGAGGAGAGGACGACAACCATCGCCTTAGCAGAGGTGACTATGCAATTGAAACATCCTTAGTGTACGCAGGAGAAGTATCAAATTAATTGAAGGCGCTCCAAACCCACTTACAGTTAGATACTCGAGTGAGTGGGGACTGGTGATGCCAGGTACTTTAGACCAAAGATACGGGTTGAAGGTCGAAAGTTATTATTTAAACTTGAGAAAAGTTACTTGAATAACTACAAGGGGGTAAATTCCATCCACTGTGTTGAGAGTAAATTCAAGCAGCAGACTTGACCGTTGTGTGGCATCATATCAGGCCGTTTTAAGCCATAAAACACAACGGAGCGGGGTTTTAATGTTTTTTTGCTTGACCGTTTTTGTTCTGCTCTCCAAAACTCGGATATTCTGCATTCAGTTGCAATCCAAAAGCATCCAGGAAAGCGACAATTTTCTGGTAAATCAAATAATGATTTTATACAACACTTAATCAAGATAGGTCAAAGTGTCACGTGCGTTACGGAGAAGTACGAAATTTTGATTTGTGGCGAATCTGTTCGATCAGAATGAAAGATAATTCGTAGAAGTAAGGATATGAGAATACTCTATTGAAACATCACCTTTGATTTGCTTCAAAATAAATTCAAATTCATTTTCCGACTATTTTCATTTCTGTCTCGTGCGTTAAAGTTTCTGTAAAACCCTACTGCACGCAATTTCATCCCTACAATCCGGCATAACTTTTCCATTCCATGTGCGATCATTACCAAACTAGGGCCATTTTAAATCCGAAGGAATTTCGTGAGATTCCTCTAGTTGTTAACTCGTGTAACTTTAGGAAAAGTCATAAAAACAAAGCTGAAAGCTAGCTATTTCCGCCGGAAGTCGAAGGTTGCTGCTTACTGTTTCCACCGGAGGTAAAGGCCTCAGACATTCTGCCGCAAAATAGAATGATGAACTTCGCACCTAAGGCAATATAGACAGAGTATACCGACAGAGTATAATAAAATTTGATGAACAGAGAACAGAGGTACTTTTACTCGAAAAAATTAACTCAGCATAGGTTTGTCAGTATTTTAAAATCCAAGATGGCCGCCTTGTTCACGTTCACGAATACATGGCAGAGGGCTGGTTTAGCTATTTTGGGTGGATTTCGATGAAATTTGGTATCTGGAGGTATCTTGGTCCGAGAAAAACGAATCCAACGTCAGTTTCTTAAAATTCTTAAATCCAAGATCGCTGCCTTGCGCACGTCTACAAATACATGACAGAGGGCTGGTTTGGCTATTTTCGGTGGATTTCGATGAAAGTTGATACTCAGGGGTCTTTCGGTCCGAGAAAAACGAATCCGATGTAGGTTTCTTAATATTCTAAAATCCAAGATGGCCGCCTTGTGCAGTCCACAAATACATGACAGAGGGCTAGTTTAATAATTTTGGGTGGATTTTTATGAAATTTGGTATCCGGGGGTATTTTGGTCCGAAAATGTAATCGTTTTTCTCGAACTACATTACCGCATGCTACCAAATTTCATCAAAATCCATCCCTAAATAACTGAGCTACATTCTGTTTCGTATATGTAAATGTGCGTAAGGCAGCCATCTTGATTTTCATAATTTGGAAAACCGACGATGGAATCGTTTTTCTCGGATTAAATCACCTCATGCTACCAAATTTCATCAAAATCCGCCCAAAAATAGCTAAGCTATACTCTGTTTCGTATTTGTAGATGTGCGTAAGGCAGCCATCTTGGATTTTAGAGTATTAAGAAACCGATATCGGATTCGTTTTTCTCGGATCAAGATACCCCCAGGTACCGAATTTCATCGAAATCCACCCAAAATAGCTAAACCAGCCCTCTGTCATGTATTTGTGGACGTGCTCAAGGCGGCCATTTTAGATTTTAGAATATTTGGAAACCGATATCGGATTCGTTTTTCTTGAACCAAAATACCTCCGGGTATCGAATTTCTTCGAAATCCACCCAAAACAGCTAAAATAGTCCTCTGTTATGTATGTGTGGACGTGCGCAAGGCGGCCATCTTGGATTTAAGATTTTTAAGAAACTGACGTCGGATTCGTTTTTTTCGGACCAACATACCCGGACGAACCAAATTTCATCGAATTTTGTCCATAAAAACATGAGATATGCCATGTTTAAAAACGTTGTCACGAGCGTTATCACGCGAGGAAAATATATGTATCGTGCGTTACGGTCACGTGCGTTACCACCACTTTTTAAGTAAGCTTTAAATTTTGATGAAAAAATCAATTTTGAATGAGTGCTTTTTAGTTGGGAGGAAACTATTGGGTATGAGGTCTCAGAGACTGCCAACAGATTTTTTTTTCTGCTCTTGGCGACCTAAAATTTCATGTAATAGCAGAGGGTGCCTCAAACGCGTTCCTGTTTTTGTCACGTGCGTTACAGTCTAGTTTTGGATATAACTTTTGGACGACTTGATATTTTAATTTGAAAATTTGAGAGAATGCCTAAACAATCCGTCCATAAAGTCTCCTAATATCAGCATCACGGTAGTGGACTTGCAATAGCATTTTTGTTCAACTTTTATGAATACCTATGTCACGCACGTATTTAGAGAATGCCTCATCTCTGTGTTTCCGTAGAGAAAGTGACATTATAGACAGGAATCTCCCATGATACCTGCGTTGAGCTGCCATATTACAAACTTGCCTTAATCGCAGTTATGTGAAACTATTAGACTACAGTTATTAGACTATTAGTTACAGGGTCGAGAAATGGATTAAATCTAACTTCGATTTTCGATATATCGAATTAGAAAAACGATATCTGACTTGGTTAGTCATGAAAAGATAAAGGCCAAAAAGTCAAGAGTTCAATCAGTGGTGAACGCAGGATTTTTCCTGGGAGGGCTTGCACTACTAAGAGTTTGACTGAAAATTATTCCCCCATTCCACCGTACCCCCAAAAATTGGAGGTCTGGGGGGATTTAGCCCCCTTAGCCCCCCTTGCGTACGCCTCTGAGTTCAATACAAGAAAATGTCCTATGCTTTCGATAGATTCGAATACACATGTGTTTTTACTTGCGTGGATTCCGCTTGCAGTCCTCTCCTAAACCTGTTCGTACTTTGAACGCACACTGAGCATATGGATCAATCAATGTATGGTTAATTAATTCGATGGGCAAACAGCATTTGAGGTCCTAAGATATCCTAAATATATGTTTTATGTACGTACATACTTATAGAGGTCAAAGATCACCTGGGTGAATCAAAAACAAAAATAAGAAAAAAATATTAGTAAACAAAGAATTTGATGAGAGAGATAGGGGTAATGGATAGATAGAGCGACAAAAAATGAAGGCTCCAGAGGTATAGGGAGAAAGGGAGAGTTTTTTTTACACTCAAAAGAAAGCTGCAAAATTTGTACAGCATGGGGGGGAAAAACTTCCCATTTTTTTCCCCGGGGAGTGGGGCTGAGGGAGCTAAAGCCACCCCCAGACCTCCGATTTTTTGGGGGTGGAGGGGAAGTGGGGGAACAATTTTCAGTCAAACGCTCATCAGTGTGATCCCCTCCCAAGAAAAATCATGTGTACGCCACTGCCCAGGATTTTTCAAATGTGAAACAAATGTATGCGATGATTCGAATTTAATTTTAACGATCGAGAGTCTCTTCAGAGACCGCTGCAAGATCAAGTGTAACGGATGTGACGAAAACATCTTTAATCGACGTTTCACAAATATCCAGACATTTATTAACAATATACGGAGAAAAATCGATTCATCTATCCGACAATTTAGGATAGTAAATTTCAGAATAGTGGAAATCAATATAGTTCTACTACTATAAAAAAAAAAAAAAAAAAAAAAAAAAAAAAAAAAAAAAAAAAAATCGATATATCGAATTAGAAAAACGATATCGGACTTTTGATCACGCCAAAATGCACAACTTTTTACGCCTTTTTGAATGAGATATTAAAAGATAGGGGTTACTTTATGAAAATTTTGAGAAATGGGGGTTTTCCCACCAAAAATGTTAAGGTGCCTAAAAGTCGACTTCCGGTTCATTTGATTGTAAATTCGTATTTTTTTCTTGAAAGTGCTCATCAAGTAGAGCATTTTACATGTGCAGTTTCTGTTTTACGACTATGTTTGTAGGAGTTAAGAATTTTCGAAAATTGGTCATATATCGAACTTTGACCTTCGATATCTCAAAAACAATAAAAGATATCGACTTCCAGTTTAAGCCAAAATGCTTAGAATTTTACTCTCTTTTAAATGAGGTATCACAAGATAGGGGTTGCTTTTTGAAAATCTTGAGATTAGGGGGGTGCCCCCCCTGAAAACTCCCCAAAAACCAAATTTTGGGTTGTGTCAGTATTTTTAAATGAAACTTCAGGTCTGAGTTATTGTAAAACCGATTTTTCCAGATTTTTTTATCGTCACCCGTTCAAGAAAACCATAGTGAGCAGGTTACGTGAAACACCCTGTATATTTAGACAGTACACGATTACAGGCTTCCATGCTACGTCACGAGTCCCCGCTCACCCACGCATCCAACCTTCCACACCTACCCCCACCAACCCTTCTTCAACTGCGGTCCGCTTCTTCTCGGCGTAGGACCCATCAATATTTACTGAAGAGTATATACTAGTATATCCCAGACCACCCGTCTATATACTTTTTTCTCGAAAACGGCTGGGAGTTGATAGCTAATATAAAAAAGTCACTCAGGGAATTGATCCCAAAGAATTCGATGAAAACATTTTCAAAACCCCTCAAGGCCATCGAAATCCCTTAAAGAGTAGAATAAGATAGAGCAATCCAAAATCGTATACGATCAAAACCTATTACCACCCTACCCATCAATTATGGTTAAGGTCGTGCATACATTCTTAACACGCCCGCGTGTTTTGAAGGCTGCTTGTTCTTTTTCTTATTTTTGTTTTTGATTCACCCAGGTGATCTTTGACCTCTATAAGTATGTACGTACACAAAACATATAATCCCTTCGAATTTTCTATAGTTTTGCCGACCCCACCGACCCTAGCTCTATCGATAGAGACATCAACTATAAAAATCGGTCGAACGGTATAGGCGGAAGCACTGTTGAAAATTTCAACCCGAAAAACCTAGTTTTTTTGGATTATGAGGAGGGTGGGAGCCCCTCGATAAAAAATGATGCACCAGAATCAATGATACCAAATAGCAGAATCGATCAATGAAAAAACCTATCAAATCGGACCAAAAGCTCCCGAGAAATTTGGCTTTCAGCCCAAAAACTGGATAGTATGTCGAGGGGGGACGAAGGGTCTCACCATAACCGTAATCATCTCGCCATCTAATTGCAGGCGCAGAGCCGGTTTTTTAGAGCTGCAGATCATTGAAATCGGACAATTACTATTTACTCACCGAATAAAAGCAATTCCCAGTTTTCCGCTAATTAACGGAATTATATATATTAATATTTAGGATATCTTAGGACCTCAAATGCTGTGTGCCCATCCAATTAATTAACCATACATTGATCCATATGCTCAATGTGCGTTCAAAGTACGAACAGGTTTAGGAGAGGACTGCAAGCGGAATCCACGCAAGTAAAAACACAGGTGTATTCGAATGTATCTATTTTTTTTTTTTTTTTATAGTAGTAGAACTATATTGATCTCCACTATTCTGAAATTTACTATCCTAAATTGTCGGATAGATGAATCGATTTTTCTCCGTGTATTGTTAATAAATGTCTGGATATTTGTGAAACGTCGATTAAAGATGTTTTCGTCACATCCGTTACACTTGATCTTGCAGCGGTCTCTGAAGAGACTCTCGATAGTTAAAATTAAATTCGAATCATCGCATACATTTGTTTCACATTTGAAAAATCCTGGGCAGTGGCGTACACATGATTTTTCTTGGGAGGGGATCACACTGATGAGCGTTTGACTGAAAATTGTTCCCCCACTTCCCCTCCACCCCCAAAAAATCGGAGGTCTGGGGGTGGCTTTAGCCCCCTCAGCCCCACTCCCCGGGGAAAAAAGTGGGAAGTCTTTCCCCCCATGCTGTACAAATTTTGTTTACTAATATTTTTTTTCTTATTTTTGTTTTTGATTCACCCAGGTGATCTTTGACCTCTATAAGTATGTACGTACATAAAACATATATTTAGGATATCTTAGGACCTCAAATGCTGTTTGCCCATCGAATTAATTAACCATACATTGATTGATCCATATGCTCAGTGTGCGTTCAAAGTACGAACAGGTTTAGGAGAGGACTGCAAGCGGAATCCACGCAAGTAAAAACACATGTGTATTCGAATCTATCGAAAGCATAGGACATTTTCTTGTATTGAACTCAGAGGCGTACGCAAGGGGGGCTAAAGGGGCTAAATCCCCCCAGACCTCCAATTTTTGGGGGTACGGTGGAATGGGGGAATAATTTTCAGTCAAACTCTTAGTAGTGCAAGCCCTCCCAAGAAAAATCCTGCGTTCTCCACTGATTGAACTTTTGACTTTTGGACTTTATCTCTTTCATGACTATCCGAGGAAGAATTCGACTGTCCAGTTTTCATATGCTCATTGCAAAATCTTGCATTTGTTCTTAATGAAGTCCCTCGCCTTGTAGTGAAGTTGAGCATCGCACCATAATCTTGAGCATTTTACTCTCACAGATATTTCAGCCGTGAAAAACTATTTGCGACGGAGACTATTTGAGTGGACTCTTCACCTCATTGCAGTGGCAGCTCGTGCAAATCTAACAACATTGTTTTTCATTCATTTGATTCTAAGCCAAATGGTCGATTCGACAGTGAAAGCGGCGTTTCAACAATAATCGAATGGGCTCTATTTATTCAAAGGAAGAAGAAACATTGTTGTCGGATTGCACGAGTTGCCACCGCTTTTTTGACATTTTTGTGAACATGGAATAATATGCGTAAGATGTATGCGGAAGACCATTGTTGGGAAAGATTGAAAGATGACATCAATGAAAAGTGGAGACGAAATGGGTATGAGTGCGGAGGAGGAATTGAAGTGCAGACATTTTGCTCCTTCACATGGTATACAAGGTGTAACAAAACTAATGTGCCAAACTTCTGCAGCATATATTTGAGGCCAAAATAAGACTTTTTTTCCCCTAGAAACATGGGTTCGGAAATGCTCCATTTTCGAGCTACAGCCCCCCAAAGTTCTACAAAATTTGTGTTTTTTTTGGCAAAGCCAAAAACCACCATTGTGAATGGAATGTCATGAAAATTGGTGTCTAGAAGTAATTTTTCGTGTAAAACGTAATTATGACCTCGAGAAAATCTGAAATTAAGTCTGACTGGGTTTTTCAGGCAATTCGGTACCTTTAACGGCATAATTTTTATGTTATGGATTAAAAAATTGGAAAAAAAGTCAATAATCAAATGGAAAAAACTATAAGAAAGATTTTTGGTTCCTAGCATTTTTTCGATAGAACACGTTTTAAGCGAGATAATTGCCCCACAATGTGGGAAAGTCAGCGCTTTTACCCTGGTGAGCGGCAATAAGTATGCAACCCGCCGCACAGTGTGGGATATGACCGAAATAGCTAGACAAAAGTCTTCCCTCCCTTGTTCATGATTAAAATCATGGTTTAGGGGGTTTTTTAGGTCGTTGATTTCGAATATGAAGTCAGATTTTTAAAATTCTAACGTCTAACATGGTTTTGATCAAAGTATTTAAACAATTATCGTCAGTCTCTGCTCTTTGAGACATTATTTTTTTTGCAAGAGCTGTTTTTTCCGTCCGGAACCACAAAATTTGCGTCAAAATCTGACTTTCAAATTATTTTCGAGAAGAAAAATAAAAAACTTTCAAATGACATTTGATAAATTAAAAAAAAAAAAAAAAATGCATTAAAATGTATCGGAATAATTTCATCGGAGGCGAAACGTGCAATGTGGCAACACTGGCTTTCTCCATTTAAATATGTGCAAAACAATCGATTTTACTCGAAACAATTAATTCCTTGAAGAAGCGATTATTTTAAATCGATTCAAACGGAGAAATGCGGCGGAAAAAATTTCGGAGGCGGGAATCGAACCCAGGATTTCGGCCAGGATGTCCAGTGCATATCCACTAGAGTAACACGCAGGTATGCGGAAGGTGCACGTGCGACAAGCATAGTGAGAACACAGCGCCACTTGGACTGTGAGACAACGTGTGGCCGAGCCGTGAGCATCACAGAGGAGAAAAACATCGTCAAAATCGAGTGGAACGCAGTTACTAAAATGAAGATATTTCCGAAGGTTGCAAAAAGTTGCAACAAAACTTTAGATGGATTTGTTCTCTGAGATACAGGCTTTCATATTATCTAACGTTTTTAATGGGTAAATGCGGGTAACAAAAGTTACGATCTAATAAAAATGAGGTTTCGCGGAAAAATTACATCTAAAAACCACCACTCTTTCAGCTTGAAAAAAAAAAACTTTAAATAAGGTCTACAATGAAAATTAATGTGTCAAAACGCATCTACATACCTTCCTCTACGATATTCATTCAATAGTTGATTTGTTTTTTCACTTAATTAGACAGTAAATTGACATAAACTATTCAGCGTTAACAATGGCTTCCAACTGTTTACATCAATACCACAATCAAGCGTCAATTTCAAGCTCTGTAACTATTTACCTCATCATAAAATCGTAACATTGATGCATATATTCGTGATCAGTATACCCTCAGCTATCATTTAAGACCAATTTTACCTCATTTTGATCACATTGATTTTTCGACTTTTGTCTAGCTATTTCGGTCATATCCCACACTGTGCGCCGCTCCGCTGCTTATTCGGGCTGCCCCCCCCCCCCCATAGTAAAAGCGCTGACTTCTCACATTGTGAGGCAATTATCTCGCTTAAAACGTGTTCTATGGAAAAAATGCAAGGGACCAAACATCTTTCTAATACTTTTTACCATCTTATCGTTGAATTTTTTTTCAATTTTTTAATCCATAACATAAAAATTGTGCCGTTAAAGGTACCGAATTGCCTGAAAAGTACAGTAAGACTTAATTTCAGATTTTCTCGAGGTCATAATTACGTTTTACACGTAAAATTACTTCTATACACCAATTTTCATGACATTTCATTCACAATGGTGGTCGCTATGCCAAAAAAACCACACATTTTTTAGACCTTTGGGGGGCTGTAGCTTAAAAATGGGGCATTTCCGGACTCATGTTTCTAGGGGAAAAAAAGTCTTATTTTGGCCTCATGGCCTCAAATATATGCTCCAGAAGTTTGGCAAATTAGTTTTGTTACACCCTGTATGAACGCACTTGCGAAAAAGAATAATGCCACGCTAAATTTTGCTTGACATCAACCAACGTCCAACATTAGCACATTCATTAGAATTGTGCATTGGGGGTCCAAAAATCTATTTTAAATAATTTAACGAATCCTAATTACCCGCACTGAAGTGGGCAAGGAGAGGCAAGGATAAGAAACAGTCCCGTAACCAGGCATGTTGTCCAGGAGGGGCTCGTGTGTTTTCAGGAGGGGGGGCTATTGTGGTATAGTTTCTAATACACTGCATGATAAAACCCATTCTTCCAGGGGGGGCTCACAATTTTCTAGTGGGAGCTGAGCCCCCCTGGCCCCCTCTGGTTACGGGCCTGATGAGAAAGCATCAATGCGTGTGCCCTTGTATTGATAGCATTGTATAGTTTTATACCGATAGCAATTGATTGGCAGCAGAAGAGGAAAAGGCGAGAGCAAGAGGTGGCAGGAGACCCATAGCAAAGAAAGGATCCCCTCCTCGTATACAGGGTGTTTCAGGTTTAACGTCAGATAATTTTTTGGCCGATTACTCAAGTCAAAATAAGACTTTTTTCTCCAATAAACATGGCCCTTAAAATGCTTCATTTTTGAGCTACGATTTTTCAAAGTTGTCCAAAATTGTTCGTTTTTTTTTTTCAATTGTGGTGGAAGTTCTCAAGAAAATTGCACCAAATTTGTTCACGAGACGTAACTTCTAGTGTTAAAGTCATTTTTTGCATTGAAAATTTTGTCGAATGGGTTCAAAGGGTGTTTTTGGGGGGATTTTGATCATTTTCGTTTGACGTCATTTCTTTGAAAATTTAAATGCATATTCAAATAGCACAGACTAAGAGGAACAAATTAGGTATTCTTCTTTTTTGTGCTACGATGAATATTTTTAGGAGAAAAATGACTTTGAAGTTTTGGCCTCTGCGTAGGTATAACCTGCACATTGAAGGCGCAACTTCTGACCGGGCGCGGCGCACAGTGGAGTATGCACCCCAAAAAGCTGTGATTAACCCGAAAATGTAAACATGCTCAAAAAGAAAAATGTCCAGTGATTTGAGTAGGTTAATGACCTGCCGATTACGTAAGGTAAGTGTCGGATTTTAAATCTTGACTATGAGTCGTCGGCAAGAGGACGAAAGTGACCGTTGCAGCATCTGCTATTGTTTACCTGCCGAGTCACGCTTGCACACGGGCCAGATCATATTACTCCTATTTAAGATTAATAATGAGAAATTAACGATTGGACCATGGATTCGACTTCTGAAGATATGTTTCACGTTCCAATTCCATTAAACATTCATTTTCTTTAAAATAAAGCTTTATTTTGCATACTTAAAGTTAGGTGCTAAAATGCTCGCTTTTTTCACAAGTTTCATTCAGAAAAAGGCAATTTTGGTCATGAGTTCAGCCGAATTCAGCAAAACGAGAATATTCATCGGAAAGGATCCAAAATTTAGAGTCTTTCTGTGAAATAAAATCTTGCGCCTTTTTGCGCCATTCGAATTTATGAATTTTTAAGTTGCGTGTTTTGTACGAAATATCGCACTCGCACTACACACCTACTCGGCAATCATCAAAGATTCAAACTCAATGAATGAGGTAACGCGTCTCTCATGTGTGTAGTGGATAAGGGTCTCGTCTTGCGTTTTCATGGGCAGGGTTCGATCCTCATAACCGATCTTATTTCTTTACTCCTTCTCCATGGTACGCCCGGTAACAAAGCTCATTGTCAGTATACAATTTTCAAATGGCAACGCCTATCTTGTGATACCTCGTTTTAAAGAACATAAAATTTTAAGACTTTTGGATTAAACCAAAGGTCGATATCGTTTTTGGTTTTCGATATATCGAATGACAAAGTTAGATTTTTACCCATTGGCAAATTTCGATGTATCGAAAACCAAAAGCGATATCGACCTGCGGTTTGCGCCAAAATGCTCAGTTTTGTGTGTCCTTTCAAGCGATGTACCACTCGATAGGGGTCGTGGTTCAGAATTTTTGAGATAGCCCCCCCGAGGGGTCATTTTTTTGAATAATTTTGGGGGGCTCTAAGACTAGACTAATATCAAAACCGTATTTATTTCTGAAAAGTACTTGCTTCTTAGAGTATTTTTGACTCCTAGTTTTCTAAATTCCGACTTTTCAAATGAGAGTTCTGATTTTTTGAAAGTGAGTCGAAATCGAACTTTGACTATCGATATATCGAAGACGAAAAACGATATCGACCTCCGGTTTGCGCCAAAAGTCTTAGAATCTGATGCCCTTTAAAACGAGGTATCACAAGATGGGGGTTGCCATTTGAGGGGGATGGGGAAGGGGTGTGGGTGGGGGAAGGGGTGGGGGAAAGGGGTGGAGGAAGGGGGGTGGGGCTCTCTCATGGACGTGACACATGAAATTACCTTTTCACATCATAATTGAACAAATTCTTCTGTTAATGTAAAATTGAAGGCGCTAAAACAGTTAATCGCATCTTTTTGGGGTGCGTACTCCACTGTGCGGCGGCCGCTGCTCTCCCAAACAGTGTTTACCATCACGCGCTTCCGCGGCGCACTCTGGTCCTCTCTTCCTCACATTGGACCTGGCAAACGTGTGTTTCTTACCTCTTTTATAACTTCTGTAGGATGCCAATAAGTGTATTATGTTCTCTAAGTATAAAATGAATTTTAGATTAGATGAATTGGTGAAAGAATTAAATGACGAAACAATGCAATGAGACCAGTAAACATACCCTTAGTATATCGCATCTCTACACTGCGTTCGCGTAGTTGTGTATCTGCCAACGCGGATTTTATTTTGGGGGAAAAAAATAAATAATAATAAATAAATACGAATGGTAACTTTTAAGTTTTAATACGACCTTATGATTTTGAGCTTGTTGCTGAAGGGGAAATGAGGGTATGTTTACTGTTCTCATTGCATTGTTTCGTCATTGTATTCTCTCACTAATTCATCTAATCAAAAATTCATTTTATACAGAGAGAACATACACTTATTGGCATCCTGCAGAAATTGTAAAAGAGGTAAAAAACACACGTTGCCAGGTCCAATGTGAGGAAGAGAGGGCCAGAGTGCCACGTGACGCGCCTCGATAGCGTCGCAGCAGCGCGTGATGGTAAACAGTGTTTGGGAGTGCAGCAGCCGCCGCGCCCGGTCAGAAGTTATGCGCCGGAAAAATTTCCATTACGAAAAATGAATTTTTACACCAAAAGTTACGTCTGGTGCAATTTTATTGATAACTTCTGCCACAGTTGAAAAAAAAAAAAAAAAAAAAAAAAAAACGAAAGTTTTTGGACAACTTTGAAAAATCGTAGCTCAAAAATGAAGCATTTTAAGGGCCATGTTTATAGAAAAAAAAGTCTTATTTTGACTTGATTAATCGGCCAAAATTTTTTCCGACGTTAAACCTGAAACATCCTGTATAAAAGCATATACTCACAAGAAAATGTAAGGTTTTTTGACTGCCGAGGAAAGAAAAGGTATGGGACAGCGCAAGCAAAGGATGGTGGTGCGGGTAGGTGCGGAAGGTAGGATGCACGGGTGAGTGGCGGCTCGTGACGTAGCATGGTTGTCTGTAACCGTGTAGGGTCTAAATACTTGTATGTGGCAAAGACTTCTAATACTACCTAGACCTGACATATGGCCAGCTCCTTAGGGCAGATTGGGTATGCAACCCGTTGGTCAGATTGGTGCACCGCGGCCGAGATTTACATTGAAGTAAATGAGAAAATAACGATTTTTAAAAATTCATAAAAAATAGTGAAACAAATGTAAACCTATTAAATAGGGCACCGTTCGAAAGTTTAAGCTCCGTAGATTGGGCGCCTTTTTTAGTTGTTTTAATTTTTACTCCAGAACTTTTCTACAGAGGCTTAAAGCTTACAGGAAATCCACGTAGAAGTCTTTGGTATGTGCCACCGGTCGGAGCCCATTGTCGGCCCATTGACCATACCCATTCCTTCCTCCATCTACCTTGGAACGCAGTATTACAAATTTACCGCCACATGGCGCTCGCTCCCCCGCTATTCTATTTAATTATTTATCGTATTTATTCACTGTTATTACATTTCTTATATTCTTCTATTTATTCTTTTCTGCCAGCCATCTATAGCATAAATAGGCCAACCCTTAGAATTTATCATTTTTATCTAATTTTGCATTTATTTAAATTTAAAGTTCATTTTAAAACTATTTTTCTTCCATTTACAATCATCTTTCTATTTGGTGGCCTCCTTTCTGGAGCCTTCACTTAATAATATGCCTGTTAACACATACAGACAGTGTTGTCGCGTGTTAGTCGACCGACGAATGGTTGGAACTAACTCAGACGTATTCTCCAGTTAACACAATATATTCTAAAGTTACCTTTCCAGCGCACCACAGTCTATTAATTATGTCTTCATCATCTTACAATCCTGATTATGTTACCGACCTAAAAAAACGACGAAGAAGGAATGAATTTTTATTTCGTGAGGAAGTTCGCCATTCTAAAATTTTTGAATCAGTTGATTTGACTCTTGGATTACGGACAAGAGCTTCTACCTCAATTATGAAAAGTGGCCTCCGAAGTCCGCCCTATAGTTAGAAAATGTGTGACATAGGTGGCCAAAATTTCAAGGTTTTCTCAAACCAAAAACAGTTTTAGAGATGAATTTACCCAGACAGGAAGAATTCACTAGAGCCAACTTTTTTATTCCCAAAATTTTTGTTATTAATTTGTTTCAAAACTGGTAATGAAATTTTCCCTCCACTGATTTATTCACCTCTTAACTCACTCCAAATTTAGGGTTGGGAGAAGATGATTCAATCATATAATTGAACAATCTAGAATTAAGTATACATACACTGGGAGGAAAATTCTTTTCATATCGGCATGCGACCGTATAAAATGAATTCAGAGAAACAGAATCATTACATGTTACACTAGTTTTCTAAAATTAGAAGAAAACCCGGATTTCCAGAAAATCTGACAGTGAAGAAGAAAATAAAATGCTTTTTTTGAGCTGATATTATGGTCAATTTACTAAACACACTCCTTATCCATCCTCATAAGATAAAGTAAAGAAAAAGCTTGATACGAACTATCATCCTTACAATGAGTTGCGTTCCATCGGTTTAGGACAGAACTTCCACTCCTATGGAGCCAAACTGAACTCGCATTAATATTAAGTACTTACACACCAATGCTTCCCTCAATAAATCTAGTCTAGTAATGATATCAAAATATTTTTAAATACAGTAGAAACTTTGCTATCAGCATGTAAATGTTTGTGAAATCAATATTACGAAGCAGCCTTATCAACACATAATTTGAGTTTCTCAGTCATACATAAAATCCATAAAACCCAGTCAATTTGAAGGGTTACAAAATATGGAAATATGATGGAAGGATGTTCTTTTGGATAGTATTAGGCATGATGAGAAGCCATTACTTGGTAAAAAGTCAGGATTGATTTAGTCGTGACTCTTGAGAGGCCAAGTATCAAACCAAAACATCTGAAAAACTCTGCGCCCTCGCCATCGCAATACTTTCATAATTTTTTTAACTTTGTTTAAGGTAGATGTCCCAATTACCGCCACCCTATGCACTTATTCTTTAGAATAAGCTCACATTAGCAGGGAAATTCAAGATATTATGGAATGAGTGTTTTTCATAGGTTGGTTGGACTGGTGAAAAAGTTTGAAGTTGATAGGTGGCAGCACTGTGCCCTTAAAAAATCACAGAAGTGGACACCTGCCCAGCACAACCTGTTTCTGCTGATTTCTTAATTGCTGTGTTAAGGGAGGAGGCAAGAAAATCACTCATTTACTTTTATATGTTACATTGTTTAATATGTTTGGCTGTTTCAGGGTTTAATTTAATGTCTTTTCTGACTGAAAACACGTTTGTTTTGAAAGGAACCTCAATTTCAATACTGATTTGTGATATGGCGGGAATTGGGACATCAAAAGTCACTGCTGTCCCATTTATCGCCAGGGGTGGCGGTAACAGGGACACGCAAAAATTCACGATGTCCCAATCATCGCCACATCATTTTAGGCGCACCGTTGGTACAACGTGCGCCTATTGAAATCGTCCTGCTACTCAATAGAGTATACTACGCCCCCTTGTGATCAAATGGTGAATTGAGCATTTTTGATGTGATTTTTAAGTTGTATCCTGTGTTTTTTTTTTTTTTTTGTCAATTTCATTTGAAAAGTAAATGTTTTCCCAGCCACGACTGAATTGCGAGTGTGTTGGAAGTAATTAGATGTTCATTGATTCACGTTTTCTTAAAGTTATTCTATTTCAAAAATTTCTAACCTCACTTTCTGACTATTTCAAATTATCCCGGTATTTATTCTAGGTGATCAAGTGATCCAATCATTTGCCGTTCTGAATGTTTACGCATATCAGCGGCGTATTTTGGTGGGGTGGAATTCTGCAATACATTTATTAACTAAAATTGTTTTATGAGTATTTGATTCTTTAATACGTGCGTTTAGTGATGTGCAGTAGGAAATTCGAAGGGTTTGTTCTATGATTGTCCATAGTGGTTCTACAATCTACACCCCCCCACACTCACCGCACACAGGTTCGGACCCAAACTTTTGCTGGACAATTTTTTTGAGATGGTGGAAAATTCGAAGGGGTTGTTCTAAAGTTGTCCGTAGTGGTTCTACACCCCCCCCCCCCACACTCGCCGCACACAGGTTCGGACCCAAATTTTTTCTGAACAATTTTTTTTTTTTGAGATGGTGGAAAATTCGAAGGGATTTTTCTAAGATTGTCCGGAGTGGTCCCACGGCCCCGCACACTCGCCGCACACAGGTTCGGACCCAAACTTTTGCTGGACTTTTTTTTTGAGATGGTGGAAAATTCGATGGGATTGTTCGAAGATTGTCCGTGGTGGTTCCACATCCCCCCTCCCCACTCGCCGCACACAGGTTCGGACCCAAACTTTTGCTGGACAATGTTTTTTGAGAAGACGGAAAATTCAAAGGGATCGTTCTAAGATAGTTCGTAGTGGTCTGAACCCCACCTCCCTCCAAATCGCCGCACACAGGCTCGGACCCAAACTTTTGCTGGACAAATGTTTTTTGAGTTGTTGGAAAATTTGAAGGGATTGTTCTAAGATTATCCGTAGTGGTCTCCCTCCCCCCCTCGCCGCTTATTGGTTCGAACTTGAACTTTTGCTGTACAATTATTTTTGAAAGGGATTGTTCTAAGATTATCCGTAGTGGTTCCACCCCCCCCCCCCCCCCCCCCACTCGCCGCACACAGGTTCGGACCCTAATTTTTGCTGGACAATTTTCTTTGAGGTGGTGGAATATTCGAAGGGTTTGTCCTAAGATAGTATGCTGTGGTCCTAACCCCTACCCACTCGCCGCACCCAGGTTCGGACCCGGAGTTTTGCTGGACACCTTATTTTTGAGATGATGGAAATGGAATTTGACTTATGAGGACCAACTTTGCTCAAGGTGCGCCTTCTCTGACACTGTAGTGTCAGAACTGTCTGCTTGTTTTACATTGTTAAAGACAATGTGTTATTCTCGTTTTGCCGCTATTTACTTTGCGTTGAATCGCATGATCTCTTATAGTCGACCTATGCCGGAGTCCGTATTAGGTAGTAGGCATTCGCACACCTGTCGCCGCTCAGCGTACGAGCTGCAAGAGTGTGTTGTTACTGAAGTAAGTTTATTGCCTTGCGTCCATAAAATGCGTCGCGCATGGTTGAAGTTGGTTTCGCCGTCGTTTCGACCGTTCGTGCATGCTACCTCCCCTTCATTCTCTTTCATTTTAATTCTCTTTCTCTTTCTCTTTCCTCTGCGTATTCGACTCCGGCAGATTCCTTTTGACGAATATTCATTATTCCCGCGGTTTTTATTTCCTTTCCCCCGCGTCAAACTTTTCACCTAACTTTTGAACGAGTTGAGATGTAAAGTTGCTGTTTGGATTAATCTTCATAACTTTGGATGATATTTTTTTTGGGGGAGTCCACCCCCCCCCCCTCCCCACCCATTTAACCATGCCGCACCACCGTATAACTTTTGACCGAGTTGAGATAAATAGTTGCAGTTTTGACCAATATTCATTAATCCGGTGGTTTCATTTTATAGTCCTAGCCCCACTCCCCCCTCCCAAAAACGGGCGTCCCCCCGTGCCGAACTTTTGAACGAGTTGAGATATAGAGTTGCTGTTTGAATTCATCTTCATAATTTTGGATGGCAATTGTTTTGGGGGAATCCAAACACCCCCCCCCCCCTCCGCAATTGCCCCGTGCATCATCACCGTCTAACTTATGAACGAGTAGAGATAAAAAGTTGCAGTTTCGACCAATATTCATTATTCCGGAGGTTTTGTTTTTATTTTTCCTATCCCCCCTCCCCTCACCCAAAAACGGGAGTGCCAACCCCCCCTCCCCCCGCACCTAACTTTTGAACGAGTTGAGATGTAAAGTTGCTGTTTGGATTACTCTTCATAACTTTGGATGATACTTTTTTGGGGGAGTCGCTCCCCCCCCCCCCCTCCAATTTGCCCGTGCCACACCACCGTCTAACTTTTGACCGAGTTGAGATAAAAATTTGCAGTTTTGACCAATATTCATTATTCCGGAGATTTCATTTTATAGTCCTAGCCCCACTCCCCCCTCCCAAAAACGGGTGTGCCCCCCACCCCCCCGCGCCGAACTTTTGGACGAGTTGAGATATAAAGTTGCTGTTTGCATTCATCTTCAGAATTTTGGATGACAATTATTTTGGGGAATCCAAACACCCCCCCCCCCCCCCATTCACCCGTGCATCATCCCCGTCTATCTTATGAACGAGTCGAGATAAAAAGTTGCAGTTTCGACTTATGTTCATTATTCCGGAGGTTTTTTTAAAGTCCTTTCTCCCCTGCCCCCAAACAAAAACGGGCGTGCCATCGCCCCCCCCCCGCGCCTAACTTTTGAACGAGTTGAGATGTAAAATTGCTGTTTGGATTAATCTTCATAATTTTGGATGGCAGTTATTATGGGGGAGTCCAACAACCTCCAACCCCCATTCATCCGTGCCCCACCCCCGTCTTTTGAACGCCTTGAGATAAAAAGTTGCAGTTTTTACCAACATTCTATTTTATAGTTCTACCCCCCCCCTCCCCTCCGTCTAACTTTTGACCGAGTTGAGATAAAAAGTTGCCGTTTGGATTAATAATCTTCATTTGTTGGATGACAACTTTTTGGGGGATTTCACCCCCCCCCCCGAGCCTCATATTAGTCTAACTTTTGAACGAGTTGAGATAAAAGTTGTAATTTTGGCCAATATTCATTATTTCAAATTATTTTTCGTGTGTTTGTAGTCCTTCCTCCCACCTACCCAAAAATCGGGGTGCCCCCCCCTCAAGGTATACGGGGGGCTTTAGCAATGTATTCTAACACGAATGGGTTTGAAATGACCGCTTGTTTATTTTTTTATCTTTTGCATTTTAGATTGTGTAAAACGCTCCCACGTTAGAAAAATCATATTTTCAGTAGAGTTGATACCTTTTTAACATTACATAAATCGAAAAAAAAGGGATGGTAATCCAATAGTCAATTTCTATGTAAAAATTACTTCCTGTTTCTCGGTTGTTTCATTTGCCATGGGCGCTAACCATGAGTATACTTAAAATGTTGGAATCGTAGCTTGCAAATCTATCGATTTTACGTTCTGTAAATTATGTTAAAGCAACAGATTAATTCTTGCATTGACATTTTATACCTTGGTTGAACATCAACGAATGTGCCAAATCAATATTCTCTGTTGTTCGCGAAAACAACATTTTGTATCTGTAAAAGTAACAATTATTCCTGTTGAAACAACAGTGAAAGTGTTTATCCGCTCTTAACTTTTTTTGTAATTGGGATACAAGGATGCGGTTTGAAGTATTCTAATTTACACACCCCGGGGGGTGGGGGTTGCGGGTGGGGGTGGGGGTCAACTTCATTTTCTCTTACGGCACCCCCGATCTTGTGATACATCGTTTGAAAGGGCTTTAAATTCTAAGATTTTTACAGCAAACCACAGCTCGATATCGATGTAGGTTTTCGATATATCGAAGTTCAAAGTTCGATATGGACCCATTTTCAAAAAATCAGAACTCCCATTTGAAAAGTCCGAATTTAGCAAACTAGGAGTCAAAAATACTCTAAAAAGCAAGTCATTTCCAGAAAAAAATACGGGTTTGACATTAATTTAGTCAAAATTTGGTTTTAGAGCCCCCCCCAAAATTATTTAAAAAAATGACCCCTCAGGGGGGCTATCTCAAAAATTCCGAGCCGGAACCCCTATAGAGTGATACATCACTTGAAAAGACACACAAAATCGATCATTTTGGCGCAAACCGAACGTTGATATCGTTTTTGGTTTTCGATAAATCGAATGACAAAGTTGGATTTTTACCCATTGTTAAATTTCGATATATCGAAAACCAAAAACGATATCGACCTGCGGTTTGCGCCAAAATGATCAGTTTTGTGTGTTCTTTCAAGCAATGTATCACTCAATAGGGGTCGTGGCTCGGAATTTTTGAGATAGCCGCTCTGAGGGGTCATTTTTTTAAATAATTTTGGGGGGCTCTAAAACCAACTTTTGACTAAATGAATGTCAAACCCGTATTTTTTTTCTGGAAATTACTTGCTTTATAGAGTATTTTTGACTCCTAGTTTGCTAAATTTGGACTTTTCAAATGGGAGTTCTGATTTTTTGAAAATGGGTCCATATCGAACTTTGACTATCGATATATCGAAGCCGAAAAACAATATCGACCTCCGGTTTGCGCCAAAAGTCTTAGCATTTTATGTCCTTTAAAATGAGGTATCACAAGATAGGGGTTGCCACTTGAAAATTTTGAGTTAGGGGATAAAACCCTCCCTTAGGGGTGCCCCCCGGAAATTTTGGATACGCCAAAAAGTAGTTTTCATTAAGTTATAAACATTCCCCGAGTTTCGTTTTTTATCTTCAACCGTTCAAAAGTTAGACGGGGGGGGGAGACTTTCCACACACCCTGTAGATCGATAAATGGCTGAAATCTACAAATTCTAGAAAATACTTAACTCAAAATTACTGAATTTTCTTTGTAACTAGTAGTTACTTACTAAAGATCTGTTACCTTCACTTTCTGCTTCTTAAATTATTATAATTTCATCATTTCCTGAGAATAAACACGATAGTTTGAATGAAAAGCCATTAAAAATATGCATGGCGGTAATTAGGACAACTGGCATGGCGGTAATTGGGACAAAGCTACTTTTGGCATGGCGGTAATTGGGACATGGGCCATTTTTTCGAGTTTTATTAATAATTTTTTTCCCTGATTGATTAAGCCAATTTTTTATTTGTTTCATAAAACTAGAATGTTTTTGAGAGATCCTATTGCAAACAGATCCTGGATTTGAAAAAAAAATTGACATTTTTACAGGTATTTTACGGATATATTTTCTTAAGAGTGGTGGTAATTCGGACATCTACCTTAAGTGAGAAGGGGAAAAGGAGGTCACCAAAAGGAGACAATTAATACCCCCCCCCCTCAATAAGGCTGGATCCACCAATGACATCCGCTGTATCATCAAAACTTCGACTGCTTGTCTAAATTTTAGAGGCTCATTCCCCCTAAATTAGAATCAACAATAAGATACAACTTGACAAAGAACATATCAAAGGTTACTTTAAAATGTATCTTAGCTGGGCAGAACACAAAACTTTTTCTAGAAAAAAAAACAACAACAACAACAACATTTAAAGGTTCTTTCATCTAGTATCACAGACTCACGCTTATAAAAAATTGAAATTGCTTCCTTCGTGTCTTTGTAATTTTTTTCTTCTTTGTTTTTCATATTTTTCCTATTGAAATTAGCGTATTATATTTATTTAAAAATACCATTGCCACTCTAAGATGGGCCAAATTACTCTGACTTTCTAAACGGGACCCAGCCCCCGCATCATAAAACTAAGTATTTTTCTCTGATGGCCCCATTTAGTTTAAAACTGAAAGCCCACTAAAAATTTTAAAAGTACTACAAAATCTGATGCGTTCCAACGCATAGTTTTTATCAGACCTCTCATTCACAATATACTAGTCTAAAAGTCAGAGCATACTTATCTCCTTTCCTCTTTCTTTTTCCTTTTTTACATTTCTTTCAATTTTGTTTCCTTCCAATTTTAATAACTTCCTTCTCATTTCCTGGACGAATAGACAAATTTGATGTGTAAAAGTAAATGTAAACTAGTGTCTGCGCATAAACCCTGATGTCAGGGTTTATGAGCGGACACTAGTTTAAATGTCAAGTAATTTAAATGTCCACAAAAAATAATATTTACTTATACCTACTGATATAGAGTAAGTTGGTAGTTGTAAGACAAGGGAATAGCCCCTGTCAGGTTGTGAGCCCTGTCGGGGAAAACTGTAACTATCTCAATATAGAATGTCATGTCGATAGCTTAACACCGGGTCTCTTTCCTTTCCATTCTTTTATCTATCTAAGTTGAACGTTAATCGTAATTATAGTGATGGATGCCATCTTCGTTCTCCATAACAAATTGACGACGAGGATAAACGAAAGTTAAGTATGTACGTGTCGCGTCGGTATTAAAGTAGTTAGTCGAAAATCGCGAAATCGCTTGCCCGGGCTTAACCAATGCTTAACCTCAAACCACGATGGAACTGGACGAAACTCGCTGTACGAACAAAGGAACCACATGTCTTTGAATACGCCGAATAAGTACAAAACTTGGTAATTGTGTCAAATATTATCCATTTCATTGATAATTTTGTTCCCCCATGCATGATAACGATGGATGCAACGCAGTTTCAAACTTTTATGGAAACTTTTCAATCAGCGTTACAGAATTTGCAAGTGTCAAAACCACCAGTAGTGATAAGTTTTGAGTCATACAACAAGAGCACAGAAAAATTCTTCCAATACAGGGAGAGGTTTGAAAACTTTTGCAAATTGAAGAATATCAGTGAAGATCAGGAACAAGTCAAAAATACCTTTTTGAATGTCGTCGGAAGCGAAACTTATGAAACAATTAAAGCAATCACTGCGCCTAAGAAGTTGGATGAGTTATCTTACATTGCTATTGCGAATGAACTAGATAAATTCCTGTGCCCTAAACCGAATCTCTTAATTGAGCAGCACCGTTTTCTAAGTAGAATTCAGGGTTAATCGGCAATCATAGGAGAGTATGTTGCCGCTTTACGCAAATTCCTAACCAATTGTGAATTCACTTGTGATTGTGGAAAATCAATTTCAGATAAATTTTTACGAGCTCAGTTTATCAGAGGACTGAAAAGTTCTCTCATCAGAGAAAAATTACTTAGTGAGTCCACTTTAACTTTTGATAAAGCAGTAGAGCAAGCTCTCGCTCTTGAATCGTCAACGCTCAATAGTCAAGAAATCAAAAATTCTTTGAATTCCATTGAATCAACTTCGGTTAAGCATGATACCCATAAAGTTTCAAGATATTCTCGATCTCATTCTCAATCATCCAGATTTTCTAGATCAAGGTCTCAGTCAAACGGATCCAACGGTTCATGGAGAAAATCCAACTCTCATCGTTATCCATCAAGTCACCAGTCACCCAGAAATCAATACAGACATCAATCAAGAAGCAGAATTAATTATCACCAGTTAGGAATAGCTGACTTGTGTTTCAAATTTGGACGTAACAACCATAAAGCTTATCATCGCAGAGTGAATCCAAGAAATCTGAATTGTGAGTCGTGTCATCGTTCTGGTCATGTAGCAAAGGTATGTGTGTCAACTCTTTCTCGCAAAGTTAAATCAAGTATTAAAACAGTGTCGATGAATGTTGATTCAGAAGATGATAGTGCAGATGATTTCAACCCATCCTATGATTTATGGCAAATTTCAGGAAACGCAAATGATTTCCCCAAATCTAGTCATGTAATTAGAAAGTTCTACGCAACCATCTCAATTGAAGGTAGACCAGCAAAGTTCGAGGTAGACTCCGGCTGCAGTTTTACTCTGATTCCTGAAACCGAATTTCGAGCATTGAAATTAAACGCTAAATTAAAACCAACGTCTTATCAATTTAAAACGTAAGACGCAGGAATAGTAGTACCTTTCGGATCAGTTAGTGCCAAAGTAGCTTATCGAAATAAATCATCGTTTGAAACTCTGATTGTTGTGCCAGCTGGATTCACATCTATCTTAGGAAGAGGGTGGATAAGAAGCTTAGGAATCAAACTTGAAGACTTAGATTCAGACAATGATAATGTTCATGAAATTCACATGGTGCAGCCAGTATCTGTTGATTCTCTTGTTAAGAAATTCCTTCGGGTATTTGAACAGAAAATTGGAAAAATACCGAATGTGCAAGTGTCTTTAGAATTAAGAAAAAATGCCAAACCTAGGTATATTAGACATAGAGATTTACCAATTGCCATCAGAGAAGCTGGATTACAAGAACTCGATGAATTAAAAGCAAATCGAATTTTAACTCCAATAGAAAAGAGTGATTGGGGATCACCTCTCGTAACCGTTCCTAAACCTGGCGGTAAAGTGAGGTTATGTGTAGACTACAAAAAATCCGTTAACCCACTTCTTGTCGATGTTCATCATCCGATTCCAAAAATTGAAGAATTATTAAGTCAACTTAAGGATGCAAAATATTACTGCAAAATTGATCTGTTCAAAGCTTATTCGCATGTTGAAGTCGACGAGGAAAGCAAGAAAATCCAAGCAATATTGACCCATCTTGGGACTTTCTCGCAAATAGGCTCAGTCAGGGCATTAAAACCGCTCCAAGTTTATTCAATAAAATTATGAATGTGATACTATTTGTTCTTCCTGGTTTAATTTGTTATTTCGATGATATTCTTGTGTACGGCAGAACTTTTAAAGAGTGCCATTATAATTTGATAAGATTGCTGGAAAAGCTAGAAGAAAATGATTTGCAAGTGAATTTGCCTAAATATAAATTTTTCAAAACTCAAATCATATATTTAGGATATATCATTCGTGGACGGTTTATTATGAAAGACCCTGGAAAGGTCAAAGCTGTCAGAGATGCTAAACGTCCGTCAAATCAAACGGAAGTGAAACAGTTTTTAGGATTAGTCACTTACTATGTTCCTTTCATCCCAAAGGCGTCAGAAATTACGTACCCAATTAGACAACTTTTAAAAAGTAATAATCGTTTTCATTGGTCAGCAAGTGGTGAGGCAGCGTTTTTAAAATTGAAGTCCATAATTATAGGTGACCAAGTGCTTGTATCTTACGACCCTAATTTGCCAGTAACTGTTGCTTGTGATGCGAGTCCATACGGGGTTGGAGCAGTCCTATCGCACATCGTTGATTATGTTGAAAGACCAGTCATGTTTGCATCAATAAGATCTTTAACACCTGCGGAAGCAAACTACAATCAAATTGATCGAGAAGCATTAGCAATTATGTTTGCTCTCGATAAATTCTACATGTACATTTACGGTAGAAAATTTACTTTAGAAACCGATAATGCTCCGCTCACAAGAATTTTTCATCAACATGCAAATTTACCACTAATGACTGCGTCTAGATTACTGCGTTATGCAGCTTATCTTGCTAACTTTGATTATGAAGTAAAGCACAGACCAGCAAAACTGCACAGCAATGTAGATTTCCTGTCTCGTTTTCCTATCCCAGATGAAAACAAGCAACATAGCAATCAAGCATCAGTTGATTCAGAATTGTTAGCGTGCCATAGTCAAACCATTAATCAAGTAACTACGATGAATGTAACAAGTAAAGATATTGTTCAAGAAACATTGAAAGATCCAGTGCTGTCGAAAATTTTAACGGAAATGAAAGAAGATTCAAATAGCAAAGTAAATGAACAATTCACCGTGCAAGGAAATTTGTTGTTCAAAGGTAATAGAGTTTACATTCCAGAAAAACTTCGCGCGTCCATTCTTAAAGAGTTACATGAAACCCATATTGGGACAACGAAAATGAAGCAGCTTGCAAGGAGGTATATTTATTGGCCAGCGATTGATCGTGACATCGAACATCTTGTGCGCTCATGTGAAACGTGTCTAATGAATCAGAATTCTCCGAAGAAAGTACCAGTCCACCATTGGAAGGAACCTTTGCAAAATTTTGATAGAGCTCATATCGATTACGCAGGACCCTTTTTAAATCATCATTTTTTTATTTTTGTAGACGCCAAATCAAAATGGCCGGAAATCCAACCGTTGAAGTCAACTCCTACAACAGAAACAACAATGAAGCTGTTACAAGATATCTTCGTCACTCATGGATATCCCAAGAACCTTGTCTCCGACAATGCTAAAATTTTTGCAAATCCAACCTTCGAAGACTTCTGCAAAACCAGAGGAATTAGACAACAGTTCATCGCTCCTGAACATCCTGCAACTAATGGCTTAGCAGAACGATATGTTCAGATTTTGAAATCTAAATTAAAGAAAATGGTAGAAGAACCAGGAACTATTGAGATGAAAGTCAAGCGTATACTATTGCAATTTAGAGCAACGCCGTTAGAGAATGGTAAAACACCAGCTGAACTTTATTTAAATCGTAAATTCAGAATTCGATTAGATGCTTTTTTTTCCGCAAATGAATAAGAAGTCTGCAGAATCTTCCGTCCGATCATTAACAGTGAATCAAGAAGTTATTGCTCAAGTTTACAGGAACCACAAAACGTGTTGGCAACGAGGCATAGTATTAAGAAGATTTGGTCAGCTGCATTACCTCATCAAACTCCATACAGGATATATTTTTAAAAGGCATATCAACCAACTACGTCAAGCAATGAAGGAAGTTACATCAAAGCAACAAACTGAAGATATTCCAACAAAACCCGCAACAAAACCCGAAAAACGAGTTCAATTTGCAGAAAACCCTACAGTTTTTGAATACGCGTCAAGGTGCTCCAAATCAACAACTGGTAATAATTCAAGCAGTAGAATTCCAACATCGACAACTGGAACTGAAGAACAGCAACCGACAGTATCGCAACCAACATCATCACAAGTTTTTACGCAAGAATCAAATCGTACTCCATCAACAGTAGAAGTAAGTAAGACGAATACGAAGTCAACTCAAAGTCTTCCAGTAGTTTCTACAAGTTGTACTACTCCAGAGCAAGAACCAAAGGCATCAACGAGTCAAGCGGAAGAGCAACAACACGTGTCGCAAAGTCATGAAGAACCGAAAGCTGTTGGCTTAACAAAACAAGCCGCTGTAAAAGCAAGAACTCTAGGTCGTGGTCGTGGGTCACCATCAACGTCTGAAAATGTTGGACAACCAAGCACTAGTCAGAGGATTCGTCGTCCTCCAAAACATTATCGAGATTTTATTGTTGAAATAGATTAAGGCATGTAAAAATTAGTCATTGTAACTTCTAGTCATTCTCCAATAAATTTGTTATCGATAAAAGAATGTATCGCATTATTAGAGAGTAAAGAGAAATGCTAACTACATTTTTAAATTTTATGTGTATTTTAAAATTTTATGTGTTCAGAAATCAAACTATAGATAGTTAACTGATTCAAAACCAAGTGCAATTATTGTGTAAATAAATTCTCATTGAATTAGAATTAGGAATATTGATTGTGTATTTTAATGAAAAAATTCTAAAATTCTTTTAGATAGTTGTATAGAATTTTTTTTTCCAGTGAGGGAGAATGATATAGAGTAAGTTGGTAGTTGTAAGACAAGGGAATAGCCCCTGTCAGGTTGTGAGCCCTGTCGGGGAAAAATGTAATTATCTCAATATAGAATGTCATGTCGATAGCTTAACACCGGGTCTCTTTCCTTTCCATCCTTTTATCTATCTAAGTTGAACGTTAATCGTTATTATAGTTATGGATGCCACCTTCGTTCTCCATAACACCTACATCATAAGTCTGTTTGAGAGGCACTCTCCTTACGGCATTTGTTTGTAATCTTTATTGTTTTAAGATGGGAAGACACATGACTAAGCTTTTTATTGATCGTCTTGTTCTTCCCGTTAAATCAGCACAGAGAGAGGCAGAGAGGTTAGACCTTTGCTGTCCATGAAAATCGGATAAGTACATCAAATCTTACATCTTAAGGGTTTACATCCATGACCGGGTTATGACCGGGGTCAAAATCCAAGGAGTCATTTTATCATTTTTTAATTTTCCGACTGTACACTAATCACTGTAATCAAAGTAAATATAGGTAGGTAAGTAAAGGAAAAGTGATTCAAAATGTTTAAATTTCGGCAGATTTTTGGGTTGAGATAGAGAATGTTGACTTAGTTAAAATGTGTCAGTAAAATTAAAGTAAATTAAAGAAAGGGGGTGGGGGTCTACTTTATTAATCCAATGAATGTTGTAATTTCCCAAACTTTGCTTGGAAGCTGTTACTCTCAATTCAAGGATTTCATAAGAAAATAAATTAATGAAAAGAAAGAATTCAATGCTGTATTGAAATAAAATGAGAAATTAATTTGAAGAAACATTTGTCAGTCTCGTTTTTAAAGAATTCTAAGTAAAGGTTTAAACGAAGTTTAATTCCATGTCAGAATAAAAAAGCAAATAATATACATTAAAATCAAAAACATGTTTAAAAGCTGGTATTTTGACAGTAAAATAACATTCAACCTTTTGAGACCAAATAAATTATGAGGTTTAATGCTACACCTACCTACAAATACAGTTAGGCAAGTGTGAAGTCAGAAACATAATTCATTCCTCTATGTTCCTTTTGAATGGAAACCATATCACTGCTATTTTGATTCACCTTATGGTTTTTGTTTTTGTTTTTGTTTTCCCCAAAGATAACTTGCTTGAGTGCATAATATTATCGATGAAATCTGATAAAGGTTAAGCCACCTAAATGAATGGAAGAAAATGCATAAGACAGATTTTTCTGATGCTAACTTACATAATCTTCAAACTATCCCTATGATTAAAAGCAGTTTTATCTTCAAAACTTTTGATATTTTCACAGAAAAACTTTTCGCCCAAAAGCTCAGAGTTACTGCGCGGCCAAGTCAGAAAACTTCACGTTCTGATTTTGCTCCCAAAGAAGCCTGACATCCGAACGCCCGCGCCAGGTCAAGATATTTTCTTCCTCTCTCTCTCTCTCTCTCTGTCTGTCTGTCTGTCTGTCTGTCTGTCTGTCTGTCTGTCTGTCTGTCTGTCTGTCTGTCTGTCTGTCTGTCTGTCTGTCTGTCTGTCTGTCTGTCTCTCTCTCTCTCTCTCTCTCTCTCTCTCTCTCTCTCTCTCTCTCTCTCTCTCTCTCTCACACTCTATCTTCTCTTTTCTATAGCAGGAACTGTTAGAACTCTAATAGCTCTGTTTCGGCGTTCAAAGATAGTAATATCTTAGAGCGCTAAGTCTCGGTTTCTTTTTTACTTAAAACCAGACATAATTATTTCATGCATCCAAAATTGTATACCCGCTCCAATGAAAGCATCACTGAAAGCCACCCTCAAGAAAAGTCCTTGGAGTTATGCAATGTGAGTAACAGCGAGTTAAGAAGGAAAACCTTAAGTCAATGAAAAGAATAGTTGGAAAAGAAATTTCAAAAAGAAGAAAAAATGAAAAGATGGAAAGGGAAAGAAGACTTTAGCTCGTGACCCAGTTGCTTCACACTCAAATGCATCGATTCATCAATTCAACTCTTCTGAATTCCTCTACTTTTCCGTAAAAAGTCACGGGCTCAAGTCTTCTTTCCCTTTCTATCTTTTCATTTTTGTCTTCTTTTTGAAATTTATTTTCTATTCAATCTTTTCATTGCCTTAAGGTTTTCTTTCTTAACTAGCTGTTACTCACATTGCATAACTCCTAGGAGTTTTGTCGAAGATGGCCTTTTAGTGACAGCTTCTTTGGAGCGGATATGCAATTTTAGATGCATGAAATAATTATGTTTGGTTTTAAGTAAAAAAGAAACCCAGACTTGGCGTTCTAAGATATCACTATCTTAGAATGCCGAAACAGAGCTATTTGCGTTCTAACAGTTCCGTCCTCAGAGGAAGAGAAGATAGAGTAAGAGAGAGAGGAGGAAGAAAATATCTTGACTTGGTGTTTGGACATCAAGCTTCTTTGGGAGCAAAATCAGAACGTGAAGTTTTCTGACTTGGCCGAGCAGTAACTCTGAGCTTTTGGGCGTAAAGTTTTTTGGTGAAAATTTAAAGATAGCAAAAATGCAAAAAAAAAGGGACTGAAATCTGAAGATACGACGCGTCTAATACTTTCTCCGGATTTTCTCTAGGGTTAATAGTTTTATTTTTTTTTTTTTTTTTTTTTTTTTTTTTTTTTTTTTTAGAAAAAAAGCTACTACTTACTTGAGACGACCCTTGTAACTTTGGGCCGATACATCTTCTTTTCAAATTTAGGAGCAATTAACCATGGTCTTTCATTTTAAATTTAGAGGGTGAAAAAGTGAGTAAAAACGTAATTTGTTTCTTACTTTCTTGCAATCAGCTATCTTTCTTGCATTTTTCTCTAAGTTATTTATGAAATACTGTCGGTAACAAGCCCAGCATATCTCGGATCTCCGCTTCCCTATCACACTTTTTAGTCCAAAAAATTTTAAATTAGCTTTTCAGTTCCCAATGCTAATAAAATTCGGTAAAGTTACACGAGCGAGTAAATATAATCACCAAAATTGATCATAACTTCCTCTGTCTTCTCCACTTCCATCAACTCCAAGAATTGTCTTTTGATCTGATAAAGATTTCATTCAGGACAAAAGGTGTCATTATCCTTTTGTGCTGGCGCCCATTTACACTGGAAGAAATTGCAGGCGTTTGGTTTTCCCAGACCATATTTCTGAGAAAATTGTCTATGGGAGAATTTTCCTCGTATTTTATCATCACGACTAAAAATGAAAAAAAAACAAATTATGTGAATCGACTCTTATTCAAATAAGTAGTACCTATAACATAGAAGCATGTCAAAAGTCTGAGCAGAGACGCGCTTCAAGGACCTTTTTTTTTTTTTTTTTCTTTTTTTTTCAAAGGGGGTTTTTTGAAAATATTAGGGGTAGTTTTTGATTGACCGCTGTGACCGTCCAAATTATTGGTTTTTAAAAAAAAAAAACTAAAAACTTCAGCAAATGAGATCAAGGGCTCTCTTTTGATGTATCACATGCCTGTTTTTTGTGAAATGATGTACAAGACCCCTCGCCCCAAAATGTTGGGTTTTGGGGGCCCTACGTGAAAATTGGAAATGTAAAGGTCTTGTGATACATCGTGAAAGGTCGAAAAAGCATCAAAATGCCCGGTCAGATTCGGAAAGACTGCCCTTCCCGGGCAATGCGCGTATTTGACCCACCGCACCGTCCCGTCCCGTCCCCGGGGATTGGCATGCTTGCCTGGACATAGACGTATCTGCCCGATCCTGGCCTTTGCCCGTAACATACACCTAGTTCAAAAAAATTTTACCATTCCTGTCTAAGCGGTCACCAAAAGTTCCTCCGGGTCTTGTAGATCCATATTCCCTGCTTTATAGTTGCCAGAGCTTCTTGAAGCTCTAGATCTTTTCCCCTTTTTATTTTATTCAAACAAGCCTTCAGCCAGCATATCAAACTAACGTCTCTATTCGATTATTTTTAAATCTTTAAATTCAAAATAAAACGAGTAAGTATTCAGCACATTGAATTAACGTACACTGAAAAAAAAAAAATGCTAAAATAACTGTGAGGGTAGCTAATTTTGCAAGTCTGAATTGTAAAAAATCGTGACAGTAATCCAACATGGTTAAAATAACAAAATCTTGGATTGTAAATTTCCAAAATCTGGCATTGTAAAAAGTGCAACTCATAATGGAAAAACATAAAATTTTTGGATTGTAAAATTTACAAAATCTTTACTGCACATTTAACAAAATCCGGCATTGTAAAAACTGCAATCCAGAATGAAAAAACATCAATATTTTTGGGTTGTAAAATTCCATATCATCCAAACGAAAAATCGTTCAATTGCGCGCTCTGGTTGACAACGAGTGAAGTACTCATTCGTTTTGGCTTCGTGTATGTACAAGTTACATTGTATTGATTTGATTTCACAGAGAGTATTTCATATAGACATTATATAGCATGGGTCAGAGGTATGATGAATTAATGAATGATAAAATTTACCTGATGTCCCGGGATTTGAACCTGGGTAGCCGTGGTGATTGTCCAGCGCTTTACCACTAGGGTATCACAGTAGATAATGATTAAGAGCATAAAAAACGCAACTTAAGGCACAATTCCTTGCAGAGGAGCGTAAACTGCCGAGTGAGTACAAAAAGGGGAAAAGTACTTCAAACTTTGTCAACCAGAGAGCGCAATCAAATGGTTTTGTGTTCTACATATAAAATTTTTCAATCCGAGAATTGATGATTTTTCATTCTGAATAGCACTTTTTACAATGCCTGCTTTAGTTAATTCTACAATCAAGATTTGGTAAATTTTACAATTCAAAAATTGATGATTTTTTATTTTGAATTGCACTCTTTACAGTGCCAAATTTAGTTAATTCTACTTTTTAAGATTTTGGAAATTTTATAATCCAAAAATTTATATTTTTTCATTCTGAATTGCAGTTTTTACAATGCCAGATTTTGTTAATTCTACAATCAAGATTTGGTAAATTTTACAATCCAAGAAATTGATGCTTTTTTCATTTTGGGTTGTAGTTTATATAATGCCAAATTTAGTTAATTCTACAAATCAAGGTTTTGGAAGTTTTACAATCCAAAAAATTGATATATTATCATTCTGGATTACAGTTTTTACAAACATTTAGAATGTGGTTATAACAAGGAGTGAAGAATGTCACTTCAGCAAAATTATTTTACAAGAATAACAATCCAAAATGCAAAAACAACAAAATCTCCAGCCAGCTAATTCAGCGACCAAGTGTTTAGCATTTCTAACAAAATAAAATCGTTCATTTACTTACGTACACGCTAAATTTTCCCAAAAAAAGTAAATGCAAATTTTGCAAACAATGTTTTGTTATTCCAGCAATTCCCTTTTTTTCAGTGTATAGGTAATTGTAAGTTTGATTATTTTATAATATCTTTAAATGCATAAAAAATCAATTGAGCCAAGCCTTAAGAGCATGAAAGCACGCTCTCTTTTCGATTAATTTGCTCATTTAATTTGGTTTTTTCTTTGGCATTCGGACTTCAGTTATATTCGCGACGGTTTTGTTTAACTTATTTTTTGATCATTCGAGGTCTACACGAAATCCCACGTAGAGTGGTCACCGATCCAGAGCGATTCGGAACTTGGTCCCCTCTTCACCTCAAGAGCCCGAGGCTCATACAAAGATATGTATCACTGTTTTCAATTCTACTCCTCTCGTACTTACAGTATTTCCATGACTTTTTTTTTGTCGTACTAGATCTCACATTCCCAGAAATCTCGCTTAAGTGTATTTTATGTTTTTTTTTGTTGGCGGCTCCCCTCCCCTCCCCAACCCACCAACAAACTTGCCTCAAACTCATTCATCCACCTTTCCTCCGCCCAAAAGCCTCATCGGTACTCCGTCACTCAATCACAATGTTCCTTTTGCCCTCCCGCTACCCGACAATGTAAATCTTCTTTGAGACAAACCGCATTACAGAGTCGCCTCCTCCTACTTGTAAACAAAGTACTCTCTGAGTTTTGTTCCTCTTTTCTATTAAGTCTCTTACTATTCTTAGTTTTCTGGGGAAGGGCTAGTGACTTAAAGGAAAAGTGTGTGGATGCCCAATTAATTTAGTTCCATGGGTCCCGTGAACTCCCGTGTCCAAAGACCAAATGTCAATGAAAACATGGAACTCCATACAAATTGTATGGAAAACCATGACGTATTTCATGAATTCGCAATTTCCATACAGTTTACATGGAATTTCATGATTTCATGGAATTTTGACGCAGGAGGCCATGAAACGAAATAGCCAGGGTGGGTAGGGAAGGGGAACGAACAATCTATACGTGCAATGCAAAGGCGAACAATGATATTGCTTTACTCAGGACAGACACGCCGACCACCGGGTGGTCTTCCTCAGGGGGAGACTTACAAGGGTGGATCACACTGGAAAACAATATCGCTAAAAAAACTGTAAGGGTAGCTAATTTTGTAAGTCTGGATTGTAAAACATCGTGACAGTAATGAAACATGGTTAAAATAACAAAAACCTGGATTGTAAAACTTCCAAAATCTGGCATCGTAAAAAGTGCAACCCAAAATGAAAAATCATCAATATTTGGATTGTAAAGTTTCATATCATGCAGAACGAACGATCGTTCAATTGCGTTCTATGGTTGACAACATGTAAAGTACTTACTCGTTTTGGCTTCGTTTATGTACCAGTTACATTGTGTTGATTTGGTTTCACAAAGAGAGTATTTTATATATCTATATGTGTAGACATGGTACAAATGTATGATGAATTCACCTGATGTCCTGGGATTTGAGCCTGACTAGCCGTGATAGCTTGGGCAGGCAGCGATAAATAAAGTGCTAGACGATCACAGCAGATAATAATTTAGAGCGTAAGATACGCATCTTAAGGGACGATCCCTTACAGATGAGCGTAAACTTCCGAGTGAGTACTAAATGAAAGTGTACTTCAAACTTTGTCAATAACCAGAGAGCGCAATCAAATGATTTTGCATTATGAAGATAAAATGTTAAAATCCAAGAATTGATGATTTTTCATTCTGCATTTCATTTTTTACAATGCCAGATTTGATTAGTTTTACAATCCAAGAAATTGATGTTTTTTTTCTTTCTGAATTACAGTTTTTACAATGCCAGATTTTGTTAATGGGGCTGTTGCACACTTTTGCTACAAGCGCTTTAATCGTCGGTTTTAGAGTAAAAACCTCCATAAATAACGATGTTAGCACTGAAAACGTCCACAATTCACTGCTAAACTCAAAAAAAAAACTTGTGTTTGCGCGAGTGTAATGGTGGCTAAGGGCAGTAATAATAAGAGATTCCCATCTAACAACACTATAACTCCATCGAGAAGTGACCAATTAGAAACGACTTTCATTTCACACCGGTGTCACTAGATGACACGGTAAGTACCATTCATCAGATGTGGATCACTACTCTGATGACTGATTACTCTGTGAATCATCCTTGTCCGCAAAGTGAGAGTGACAAAATTAAGATAGGAACCTCACATTATTACTGCTCCAAGTCACCATTACGCTCGCGCAAATAAAAGCGTGTTTGGAGTTTAGGAATGGATTTCGGAAGTTTCCAGTGCTGCCATCGTTATTTTTTGATGTTTTTTTCCCAGATTCGACCATGAAATCACTTATAGCAAAAGTGTGCAACAGATCCATTTTACAATCCATAATTTTAAAAATTCTGCAATCCAAGATTTGAAAATTTTTCAATTCAAAATACTTATTGATGCTTTATAATTTTGGATAGCAGCTTTCTTACAATGCCAGGTTTTGTTAATTCTACAATCCAAGATTTTGTTAATTTTAAAGTCCAAGAAATTGATGCTTTATCATTGTGGATAGCAGTTTTCAAAATGCCTAACTTTGTTAATTCTTCAAACCAAGATTTTGGAAATTTTACCATTCATGATTGGTTAAAATTTTCCATTTGTACCTACAGTTAGAATTGCAAAAATTTAGATTTTAACTGTAACAACGAGTGAAGAATGTAATTTCAGCAAAATTTTCGACAAGAATAACAATTCGAAATGATAAAAAAACAAAATCTCTATCCAGCTAACTTAGTATCTAAGTGTTTAGAATTTCCAAGAAAACAAAATTGTTCGTTTATCTACGCACACGCTTGATTTTCCCAGACAAATCAAATGTAAATGGAAACAATGTTTTGTTATTCCAGCAATTCCTTTTTTTCAGTGCTCGATGGGGCCTCTCCGTTTGCGCTGAAATTTTGATAAAAGGTAGGGCTTAGGCCCCTAACTAACGTACTTACGCCCTATATTGCCAATGGGTTTTTTAATCGTTGCAAAATCGCTGCAGCATATATCGCAAAATTCGGTCACCCATCTCATCTCAATACACTGTCTCGTTAATGCACTGTGCTAAGGTGTACTGCTTGGAACTTTAGCTACCCGGTTCGAGTCCAGCCTCGGCTGCTTGATTTTTACGCACTAACGCACTTCCTTTCAATCGGTGCGAACGACGTATCTTCTTCCTTTAACGCATTTTTTATAAATAAAGTACGTCTTTACAACTTGAATTTTCAATGTAAGATGTAAATTATCCAATTTATTTTATTTCATTTTTCATTTTTTTCCACTATCCCAAACACCTTATGCTATCGTTCCAACATTAGTTTTTATATGACAGGATGGAATGAAATTATATTGAGTAAGAGAGCTATAGCATTTCATGAAGGAGCGCTTTAAAAGCACATTTTCAAAGTCTTGGGCAAATTTTGTTTTAGAGAAATGAATAATATAGGTATTGAAACGTATAGCTAAAGATTGTCGGTTAAGCTCTGCCTCCGCTTGTGAAACTAGCTCCAACCCCATGAGAGAATCTCACCAAATTGATCAAGTATAAGTGGATGGGTCCAAAGAAATTCGGCTCGAGCTCATCTAGTTGTGAACTGTCAAGGTGCTGTCATTATTGTATCAAGAAGCTTCTCAAGGTTGCGGTAGTTTTGATCACTGACTGGAAGTTAATATTTTCATTTATGGAACGGATTACTCTTGGTTGGTCTAAAGCAGTGGCGTAGCGTGTAATTTGGCAACGATATATTGTGTTCGTTTAACTCCATTCAAAAGATCGAACTATTGGGTGTTCGGTGAAAACCTTCGCATTCAACCTTATGCATGGGTTTAAATGGACACAATGCAACATTGCCAAATTTCACGCTACGCCACTGGTCTAAAGTTACCGCAGTTGGAAGAACGACTAATCAGATTGGTTGGCTATTTACGTTCTGATATATCGTGCGAACCATGGCAGTTCACACAAAACGCAGGTCTCTGCAGAAGTTACCATTGTGGAACCTTTGAAATCGAACCAATTCACGAGTCATAGCTACCATCAGCGCAAGCAGAATAATTTTTTTATGATGAGCATGGGCAACAAAGTTTATTAAGCTCGATTGGATACATAGCTGAAAGTTAATAGGAAATATGCAAGGAGGATACTAGATTAGGACTGGGACCGCCTGTGAAGAACGAAATTGGGGCTGAAGCAGAAACCCACTTCGATGCCCAGTAATTTTTGGTCATTGAACGAGAGCTCTGAGTATTGAGGTAATGAAAGTTCAGATTCTAGGACTTTTTATACTTGAATAAAGGCAAATGAAAATGCAACTACAACGAACTGCCACCGAGTGTGACGAACAGAATGCCACTACAAAAAGGTATAACACCCCCTTATACAAAAGACACCAGAATTATTAACATAGACAAGTAAAAAAAGTAAAACAAAAAGGATGACCTACAATTGAAAACCTCTGAATAGCCCGCAATTCGTTAAGTGAGGGGGTTAAAAGATAGGAAAAATTTTTGCGTTGCCACTCCACCAAATATCGAAAAAGACCAAATCTACCGATCATCAAAACGCAAACATTATGCGTGGCAATCTGACAACACACGTTCGATACCTTGCATTGATAATTTGAAAAATATCGATTCTACGCAGGCCATTTATGGCCACATTCGAGGTGAACCTATAAGAAAAACATGCAGTATAACTGCTTGTTAAAAATCACGTGTATCAATAATTTGATCCACACCTATTTAAAAGACGAATTAAATACCTCATAATTGAACGTAATACAGAAGCAAACAACTTAAAGTGATGATTCTTCTTCTTCGACTAGCATAGAGATTGGTGCATCAAACGACAATCGAGATGTCACTCCGTTTGAAACAAAGCAAGAAATCGTAGAAGAATCTTCGTAAGGTATTTTATATGTCTTTTAAAGAGGTACAGATAAAATTTTTGATACGTGTGATTTTTTTTTTTTTTTTTTTTTTTTTTTTTTTTTTTTAACATGCAGTAAGTACTGCACGTTTTTGTTATGGTTTTGTATCGATTTTGGCCATAAACTTCCTGCATAAAAATCGACAATTTTCGGCTTGGTCGCAAACGTGCGTTGTCAGATTTCCGCGCGTAATGATCGCGTACTGCTTTTCGGTGGATTCCTTTCGTTCGATATATTGCGGAGCGGCAACGCGAAAAGTCTCCCTATCCTTTAAGCAGTCACTAAACGAATCGCGCGCCATATCGAATCCGCGATATTCTTCGGTCCGCCGCACAATGGACAGAAATCAAATCTTTGGCGGTCCAAATTCGATCCTTTCAAAGTTGGAAAATTAGTATTTTAGCTGGGTACTATAGTTGATTTTAAGGGGTTTCTTTGGCTCCGTTTTTTATTCCTAGCTTGTCCCATACTTATCGGAGAATATCATTTGATGGATCGACAATTCTTGTGATATCTCATGTCTTTGTATTTTTGACCATTTAGGACTCGATTTGGATCCATAGTGCGCCGTTTGAAATGTTCGAATAATTTTTGAGTTAGGTTTTGACTGAGAATTGACCCGAAGTTTTTCATGAGGATTTGTCTCCGTTATGAATAAATTTGGTAGTTTCATTATTTTGTCTGTGATTACCAACGAGCTATATCTAGTTCGGAGGCTTTGGTAAACATGCGTAATTTGCCTCGGATATTTTAAGGTTAGAGATTTGTGTTGTGAAAACAAACCGAAGCTCCCTCCGCAGTGTATTTTCGCGTGTTTTCGAAGTCTATCTGAGACTTTAAAATCTGAATTTCTTTATGAACTATGCGTGTTTTCTGTCAATCAAAGCCTTAATTTCAGTTTCTACTAATTGAAACACTCAAGTTCTTCATAGCTTTTATTTAATTTGCCAGATTCTACAGTGCGTGTTATTGCCTCGTAATGCCGTAACTCATTGCCTTTCTTGGCATTTTGACGTGTGAAAGTGGTATGTTTGTGGTGATTTATTCAAAAGTTTTGTAATTTGACCTCTCTCAGCAAACTCTCTCTTCCTGAGACAGATTTTCTCATGTCCATCCCTTAAGTTGAGTGATCTGAAGTAGATAACTTTGTTCAAGACTTAACTTGCCAGTTTCACTCAAGTCATCATTCTGTCCATGTGAAAGAGTGCTCTGATGACTGTTCTCTCAAAGAAGCCTTTGTGATCCTGATGCTTACTGAAGTGTTGCCCCTTCCAGTTTTCCCACTGTTCATTCCAGAGATAAATCTTGTTTATTTGTTAAAGAGCATTTCTAAAATTTTAACTGTCTCCAACTATCAGCACTTATCGGCTACAGTTTGATTCTAGAAAGCCCTCCATGACCATCTTTGATATCAGCACTCTTCTTCTGTCCAAACGTGTAAGTGCAGTGTAAATCCTTTTACCTATTTCTGCATGATGTAATTTCTTGGCAGCCGATTATGAACAATCGAGTCAACTTCGACGAATCGAAGCTATTGGACTAAGTCCATTCCAATCATTTGAGTCAGTTGCTCTGCTGGTAATTTCCACTTTTGAGCATGAATTCTTAAATAAATTCTGAAAATGTCACAATGAGCGCAGATGCGTCATGATTTCTTCCATGATGGAAGTATAAAGGTGGAGGGGAAGCATTCGTACCCCACCTACGTCACAGCTTAATCTCCTCAATCAATGCGCTGTTCTTCATGTAAGAATCAGCATTCACGCTCGGATTTCAACTTTAACATTGTTCAAACCGTAAGTTATCATAATTTAGATATGAATGTACCACAGCAGAAGCATTTTGAGTATCAGGTTCTAGCAAGTGGTGGTGCCTGCTTCTGCATTGCATCAAAGCGCAGCCTTGAGCAGGTGATTATCAATTAGTCAAAAGTCAAATTAGTCGAGTGAGATGGATGCTCTCAGATCGAACTCAGCGCACTATTTCAGTCAACACCATTTAACCTTAAATGAATGCATCACACAACTTGGTGTTGGTGTTGACATTTAAATAGTTCTGCTCTCCATGACTTGTCATGCAAGCATAGGTACAATTGGTCTGAAATATTGGCAAGGATATTCGTCATGAAGCAGCTTTTATCGAATGGCCACGTCTCAATTAAAACTGAACAAATCTTAATGCATCAGCGCTTTATGTGATTTCCGCGGCATTTAAGTAAGAATTATTGATCACAAGTGGAAATTAACGATTGTGCATATGGCCCCAAATGCGAAATCAATTGGATAGGGCTAAGTTTATTCGACTCTACCTAATTCTTTTAGATTCAATTTAAGGAGTCCATTTAATTCATCCAAGTCCAATTGATTGTTTGTGATCTGTTTCCAAGTCAGAGAAAAATAAGGACTTACAAGTTTTGACAGAGGAAGAGTGGTGACATCACAGATGATCGTAAGAGCTTTCTAGAATCAAACTGAAGCAGGTAATGGCAAACTTTTTGAGACAGTTTAAATTTTGGAACAACTCTTGTATGGACAAACAGTGGAAAAACATAAAACTTTACAGTTTGGGAGCTCAAGAGGCAATACTTAAGTGATTGGAGGGGAAATGTCTTAGAGGTACCTTCTTTTTAAAATGGTGGGACTCTGGTCAGACAAGGCAATAAACGAATGGCTCTAACTGCGTCAAGGCTTTCAATAAGGTTACACTTACAATTAGTCCATAATTACACCTGAACGCTATGAAGGACTAAATTCTAGGATTAAAGACATTTTTGATGCATTTCTGTTTAAAATTCATTACAGAATTTGGTTTGCTCATGGTTTGTTTTTATTGTTTATGAACAAAAGTAAACATACGGCTTTACTTTTTCCAAAAACATTGACTTTCAAACGTTTCATCTCTGCGCTAATCATTCATCAAAACTCCACATTTTGGTGTTTTTCGGACATTTCCCTGTCTTAAAAGGTACCTACTTCCCACACAGTATACACTTTCAACGCTGCTAGAAATTCATTTTACACCTACAGTGTTGTTTTCACGCTACAGGATTATCAGAAGGTTCAAGGATTACTTACTTGTCTTTGAAGTGAATCACCCAATTTTTCTGAATGACTTGCTCGGTTTTTACTTTGTTTATGACCATTTTTAAAATATAATGGTGCAACGAGAAGTACCATATAGCTATTAAGTAATTGACAATCTTTAATTAGTGAGTGGCAGCAGGTATTTTCAAATCTTCAAATGTTTTAAAAGCCAATCCAGCTACCTATAATTTGAGTTTAGAAAAGCTTGTTGTCCGCCATATTTGACCCCCCCCCCATTGCTGTCCGAAATGATCCAGCTTTGATGCTTTAAGGTAAGATTAAAACCAGTCTGTTTCATTATTTTCATCCATTAAATCCTAAAGATTTTATTTATGACCATGCCAACAGCACCTTTGAACAAGGCGAGGATTACAATCGTAGGTGAGGAGCGATAAATTGCAATCATCAATAATCATATCAGCCACAACCGCCTATAAGTGCGCAGAATTAAAGTATTTAAGTAATTAAAATCATAACTAAATAAGCGCAAGGTACGAAATATTAGGAATATACAAAATGCAACTAAACTCCGGGCGCAAACTTCTACTGTGAATATTGGAGCCCGAAATAAAACGTGTTTCCCGTATGAATATGGGTAGAAAAATGCCCCCCTCTTGAACTGCGATTCCTCCATGTTTTACAAAAATTTGATTTATCAGTAATAGCCACAGTTACAAATCAAAAAGACTTGAAACTTGGTGATCTGAAGTATTTTTACATAAAGTATCCATTTATAAACTTGAAAAATTCAGAAATTAAGTCTGATTATACGTTTCAAGCTACCTTTTACTATTAAAAGCACAAATTTCATGATACAGGTTTACCATTTGAAAAAAATGTCCAAGTCCAATGGGAGAAACGCTTAAAAATATTTTGAGCTTCTCGCATTTATTCAGTTACTTAGACATGATATATAAAAGAATAATTGCTGCGCAACGATGTAAAAGTCAACGTTCTTACTGTGGACAATGGCTCTAAATAACAGAATGTGGGAAGTTGTGTTCTCACTGCCACTCACTATCGTAAAAGCACAGACTTTATCTGGCTTCAAACACATCACACCGAAAAAATGCAAGAAACCAACAGTCTTTCTAAGAGTATTTCCCATCTGAGCGTAGTAATTATTTTTCAAATATTTTGTTCGCAACATAAAATTTATAATCTTAAAAATACGAGATTAGTAGAAAAAACAGTCCAACATACTAACAGCGCATCACAGCTTTTGACAGCTTTTGCAGGTCATCGCCAAGTTTTTTTCTATTTTTTTTTATCATTTTTTTTTTTTTTTTTTTTTGTGATTTCTTCATTCCATTTTCTTATTTTCTTTCTATCGATTTCTTTTTTTCCTTTCTTTCTTCCTTTCTCCATTTCTTCCTTCCTCTCTTCCTTCCTTTAGAAAAATACCCTACTCGCCGCAGCGCGGCGTCGGCTCGACCCCTGTGGTTGTAATTGATTGTATGAATATGGAGGAGCATCAATGAGGAAACTTAGACTTGGTCGCTCTGATATCAGATGATTTGCAAGTTGAATCAGAGCTACCATGTCTTTTGGTTGTATGCGGCTATTCAGACGAAAGTGTTTACAGGAGAAGTATCAAATATTTTGAAGGAGCTTCATACGGAAGATCTGTTACCAGGAGAAGTATCAAATTATTGAAGGCGCTTTATACGAAAAATAGAAAATGTGATCAGGAGAAGTATCAAATTATTTGAAGGAGCTCTGAAGCCACCTAATCGAGGAAACTTAAGACTTGGTCGCTCTGATATCACATGACTTGCAAGTTGAATCAGAATGGCACGTCCACCGGGTATAGGGAAATAAATATAGGAAGATATTTGAAAGAACAATTTTTACGAGCAAGTTTTCATGAAGAAGTGTTTGGGGCAGGTGAAGTAAAATAGAGCTGGTTTGGGGGAAAGGTTTTGGATCTTGGCCGCAATCACTTGAGGTTTGGCTGAAAGTTTTGGTGAAATAATTTGAGACATGAAATTAATAGGAATTAAAAAAGAAAATGAACAAAAGCACTAGCTCTCAGAAGTTTCACATAGAAAATAAATTCTCACTCCACCACTCTCACTTACTCTGCATACCCATTGAAATTATACAGAACATAATGCAGCGATGATAACTATAGATAAGAGGAACCAGCACAGAGTTTTAAGAGAAAAACCAAATGAAAGAGAACGATTTCAACATGTTAGCTGAACCTTCAATATAGACACTCACAAATGACGAAATAAGAGACAGTGGCCTAGAGTTCAAGATGAGAGGAACCATACCACCAGGCATTTTTCTCGAGAACGGCTGATCGAAATGTTTTGAATAAAAAAAATCGGTTACGGAATGGACACAAAATTTTTCATTTTTGATATTTTCAAAAGCCCTCATCAGCTCCTCGTTCATATTAGGAGAACCTCACACACTTTTATCAAGTTTTTTGCAAAAAAGCATCTTCTAAAAGTACGAAAAAAGTTAATATCCTCATAGCAGAGGCAATTGCCAACATTTTTGCTCCCATAGACATTTACCAAAACACCCAAATTTTTTTAGCTGTAGGGACTTGGAAGATTTTTGAATCAACCCTTTTGCTTATCCAGTTGAGAATTTCTCACAAATCTTGACAGAGTCTGAAAAAGTATATCGAAACCTTCTGATCGATGTGCAACATGTTACCTTGAGGAGAAAAAATAAGGTGTATTTTGTCAAATCCAAATTTTGGGACTTCCATGGCAGAATCGGATCGATTCCATGGTCTGAGACATAGACTGCCCAAAATTTTAATTTAACGAAATACACCTAATTTTTTCACTATAAGGTACCAAACTAGTGGCACATCAATCAAAATGGTTCCATCTATTTGATCAGAATCTGTTATGTATTTGAGGAATTCTCAACAGGGTGGCCACAAAAGCCAATTCAAATTTTTTCCAAAAATCCGCCGTACCTAACTCAAAAATTGAGGTTTTTTGGTAAATGTCCATGAGAGCAAAAATGTTGGAAATTGCCTCAACTTCAAGGACACGAGCTTTTCTCATAACTTGAAAAGAGCTCTTTTGAAAAAAAAAACTTGAGATAGATGTGATTGAGCCTCCCCCCTCAAATATACCCCAAAGGGCTAAGTATTGGAAGCTATCGATAATATGATAAATGACAAATTTATGGTCGATTCCCTATCCGACTTCCATGTTTCAAAACATTTCAATCAGCCATTCTCAAGAAAAATGCCTGGTACAGGTGCTCTGGATCACCGCATGTATACAGGGTGTCAATTAAAAAAGGAGCCAGGCCGAATATCTCGAGAACGGCTCAGGATTCCGAAAAACGCTGAAACACGTGTTAAATTATTTTGAGCAGGACATCTTATTAGGGGGTCGCCGATTTGGGGGCTCTCTCTGGGGGGTCCCCAAGGGGGCTAACATCTCCCTAAATCCAATACTTCAATGGGGCCCCCTATTTTTTTTTATTTAATAATCAAAAATAAGGTAAAATTCTAAGACTTTTGGTACAAGTAAAACGTCGACATCGTTTTCCGTTTTCGATTATATCGAAGGTCCAAGTTCGATTTGGGCCCATTTTCAAGAGGCATTACTTACTCCTCTTTGAAGAGTCGGAATTCACAAATCAAGGACACAAAAATACTCTGAAAAGCAAGCCCTTTTCAGAAAAAAATTCAATTGTAACAAACATTTAGTCAAATTTTGGTTTTGAAGCTCAAAAAACTTTTAGACGTTTTTGGGCCCCAAGGAGGGCCATCTGAGAAATTCCGAGTTACGACCTCTATTGAGTGATACATCAATCGAAAAGACGTAACAAACTGAGCATTTCGGCGCAAACTGGAGGTGGATGTCGTTTTTACATTTGAAATATCGAATGTCAATTTACAGATTGCGATATCTCGATTGTGAAAAACGACATCGAACTCCGGTTTGCACCGAAATGCTCAGTTTGTTACGCCTTTTCTATTAATGTATCAATCTATAGGGGTCGTACCTCGGAATTTTTCAGATGGCCCTCCTTGGGGGCCAAAAACGTCTAAAAGTTTTGGGAGCTTCAAAACCAAAATTTGACTAAATGTTTTTTATAATTAAATTTTTTTCTGAAAAGGGCTTACTTATTAGAGTATTTTGTGTCCTTGATTTTTAAATTCCGACTCTTCAAAGAGGAGAAATGATTTTTTGAAAATTAGTCCAAATCGAACTTTGACCTTCGATGTATCAAAAACGAAAAACGATATTGAACTTCGATTCGCACAAAAAGTATGATAATTTCACCCTCTTTTCGATTAATAAATAAAATATGGGGGTCCCCGTTTGAAGTATTGAATTTAGGGACGTTGTATCCGCCCTGCGGGCCCCCCAGAGGTGGCCGCGAAATCGGAAACCCCCCATAAAGATGTCCCCCTCAAGCTAATTGAACACGTGTTTCAGTGTATTTCAAAATTCGGAGCCGTTCTCGAGATATTTGGTCTGGCTCCTTTTTTAATTGACACCCTATATGCTGTGAAACTTAATGAAAAGCGGCATTACAAGAATAACAACGCAGTCAAAGCAGCTTACACTGATTGACTGCATGTTATCTTTGTATCGCTAGACTGCGATACAAAACCTGCTGGCTGCTTGTTTTTTTTTTTTTTTTTTTTTTTTTAATAAGTTGGGCAGTTTTCCAGTTTAATAAAGACGTTCAGAATTCAGACCATACCGAAAGAAGACGTACTATATTTATAATAAATGCCTGGAAGGAAGTAGATAAGTCGTCCGCACCGATTGAAATGAAGTGCGGCAGTGTGTAAAAATGAAGCCACCGAGGCAGAGGGAGGTGATCACGGAGGATCAAATCGTTTTGGTATCGTTATCGTTATCGTTTACAGGTAACCTTATGGGTGGCCTAACCGGTTGAATCGTTTTGAACCCCTCATAACGATTGAAACGGAAGAGAGGAAGCGATGAGTTGGAGGCTGTCGTAATCTCAATCGTTTGAAGTAGCAAGAGGAGAGGAGGGGATCACCTGCGCGATCGAGTTGCGCAGAAGCAAGCCCATTTGATTTAATGCAAATGATAACGATAACGATAACGATACCAAAACGATCCGATCCTCCGTGATCATCCCCCAGGACTCGAATGGGGTGTGTCAAAATTCAAACATCGCTCCTTTAGCGCACTGCGCCAACGAGACAGTTGAAATGAAAATTCGATTTTTTCCCGGTGTTTATACTGCAGCGATTTTGCAACGCTTAAAAAGGCCCATTGACAAAAAAGGGCGTAAGTACGTTAGATAGGAGCCTAAGCCCTACCTCGAATCAAAACTGAGCAAACGGAGGGGGCCCCACTGCGACCCTCCAAATACCGAGTACAAATACCGATTTCCATTATTATGTTTAAACCGAGTTTACATTGCAGAAGAATGACTCTAAGAAATTTTTCGGCGCCTTGGGAATTTTTCCTCAGTTCAACTAGCGGCATCGATTCATATATTATAATCAAATTTTGACATGAGCCATTCTCTATAAGGGAAGTTCCGGGTCTTTCCGTAAAATTTGGTTTCAGCGCCCCAAAACATTCGTAATGTTCCTGCCCCTTGGGAGGAGACTATCTCAAAAATTACAAAAAAAACAATCCTTATTGAATGTTACATCGACCAAAAGGGCATGAATACCTGTCGTTTCAACAAAAACTGAAGGATGTTGTCGCTTTTTGCATTCAAGATATCAAATTTCAAGTTCCAATCATTCAAATAATTCAGAATTCTACTTAACTACACTATATTTTTTCGAAATGAAGGAAAAAAGGGAGGAAGGACCTTTAGAATTTGGAAGTTACCTCACGATTATGTGATACTTTTTACAACCCGCTGTAAGGATTTCGGTTAATATTATGGATTTAATCGCATGAATAAAATTATCTAGTGATCTTTGTATAAATTCCTCGGAATAAATTTCTCAAAAGACTCAGAGTGCATTTCAACTCTTAGGAAAACTAATTGTATAAGTCGTAAAACTCAAAAAAAAAAAAAAAAAAAAAAAAAAAAAATTAAGTTTTTGCGACTTGTTCAAGGCTAAAAACAGATGCACTAACTGAAATTACCGAAAGAATACTCACATATCGTTTACATAGATGAAGAATCCGCCAGAAATTACTAGACACTAGAGAAGGAGATTGAGGAGATCGAGGAAGATGAGGCTTCCTCTTGACCACCACCACTAGATTGGTGGCACCACCCGGGTGCCCGCCCTCATCTCTCTATTATAATTTTAGGTGGGGAGATGATTTATCCCTTTACAGCTTGTTCAAATGGTACATGACAAGCAATTTATGGTGGCTTTCAAAATCCATTACTCACAAGCAAGTCGTTTAAAATGTGAATAAAAAAAAAAATATTGCTCTCTACTCCTCGAAAAAAAGCGTATTACCAACTGATTGTGAGTATTGATAATGGGTCTGTTGCAAACTTCGGCTGCAATGAAAAAATTATGGCAAAAAAAGGAAACGATGATAGAAGTTGGAATCATACTTGGAACTCCAGAGTGTAATTGTTTCATTTTGATAATTTTTCGACACAAATATCGGTCCCCGTACCTTTCACAACCTATTGTGAGGAGTTGAGGATATTAAGACGTAAGAATTAGAACATACCCCGTCAGTATATTTCCAGTGCATTCGTGTCGGTGAATGAAAAGTCAACTATGATGACAGGTGGCCATAATCACTTGAATGTGCCGCGAATACCCATCGAAATATCGTGTACGTGGTGAAAAGATCCGGGGGTAAATAGTTTCAAGTGTTTTTCGAAATTAGTGAGTTTATTAACAAATTTGTGTGTTTTCTGATTCTGTCATTGGCATATTTACGGCTTTTAACTAATGAATTAATACTTTAAAACTCTCTATCCGAAGTGTGGAACAGACCCATTTAGACATCGCAGTTTCAATCCTAAATCTTTCCATCGGATGCTCTCGTTGAAAGTGAAGCAAAAGTTGTAACAAAATTTCCATCAAGAAGATGCATCAAAATTTTTGTTTTGCTCGGCAGAGCACTTTTTAGAAGTTCTAAAGTAAGAATAATCAGAAAAAAGTGTTTAATTCAATCATTATCTTACATGTCATAAATAGGCTTTTTCTTCTCATCAAAATTGATTTTTGTTCCATTTGGTTGCAAGTACAATAGAACAACATACCTATGCTTTCCTGTAAGAACAAAATGCATGGATAGATGTATTTTAATGTAAAATATGAAAAAAAAAATTATGAAAATGCGAATGATGAAAGCTAACAGGGCATCATGGTTGATTGCACGCGAGAGTATCCGAATGAACGAATGTCTGTTTAAATTAGTATTTTCACCAGTAAATGGTTGCTTCCTCCATCTTTGAAAATGAGTAGGATTTGTTTAATTTCAGATTCTTGCGATGCATTTTTAATCAAACGGTGGACTCAGCCGATCTCAGGTGACCCTTTAGTCAATTATTTCTTTTCCACAAAACTGGTGCTTGGCCTAATTGAAGCTAAGTTACAGCTCAAATCATAGCTCCAGTGAATCTGCCTCGTAGTTAAGCGTACGGTGTACCTACTTTTATCTTTTTAAGCGTGCCGTATTTATACGGTACGCTTCTTGTTTTCATTTTCATATCTAATATATAGGTTCAATGCCTTGCTTATGGCAAAACCTTTGGCGGGAAGGTTTGAAAAATTAAAAACGTATTTTCTTAAAACTGGTTTCATTAATCGTTAATTTATTGCTGCAATCCAGGAGGTCTCGGCGTCTATTTTCTTAAAATTGTAAAAGTTTTGGTATTCCTGTTAATTTCAATAAGTTATTAAGCGTCAAAGTCGAATTCCTTCAAACGAGAATTCCATGCAGGTCCAGCAACCTATAAGTCATTTGTGCCAACATATGAGTCGAAATTCCAAGGCAGGAGGGGGGTGGAAACATCCTTCACAGAAACCCTCTTTGCCCCTCGCCTTTGGGCTCCACCGGTCTCAAGATTTCTTCACGATGCATTAAGCGGTCAGATCGCGCATCGTAAAAGTGTCAAAATCTGTTTGACGAGGGTACATCGAAAAGAAGCAATGCGGTATTGATGAAGAGCGGAAGGGGTATAGAAAAGAGAGAGGCTCATTCATATCTTTAAGTAGACCTGTTTAGTGATGACGTCACGATCAGAATTGGTTCCAAATAAATGCTCTATCTCGCTCACTCTCGTGGATTTACCAGATCCAAATTTTCGAACGCAAATTCATGCTAGTTAACCAACAGTTTTCTCAAATTTTATTGCACCATTAGATTCCACTTGCCTTAAAGTATCTTTTCACTGTAACATCATTCCTAAAAGATCACAAGCGAATTTACAATCACAGTTATACCGAAAGACGTTCTACGTTTTGTCCTTGTCTTACTCACGGTCTCTTATGGGAGTATCACCGCCATGACACTCAATCATTCTAACTTCTCTTCGTATCGAAGCTATTGTTCGAGGTACAACACATGCCGTGTTGGTGCTGATGAGCCTATATCCTAGAATTTTGTGCTCTTAAGAAACTGTGAGTGTGACAAGGACAAAACATAGGACTTTCTTCGATATAACTGTGATTGTGCATTGATGCGCGATGTTTCAGAAAGTTTGTGTAGCGTTCTCATATTTTATCACTGAGAAAAAAGTGGGTGTTAAAACTGTAAGAATAGAACCATAGATGTATTTCGCCTTATTTCAATCATAAGACCTATCGTTGCTATAATCAGCGCGCTTGAATCTACACGAATTTCGATTGTCTCTATGGAATTTCGATTATTTCTATGGGAAATAAAGCGCGGGAATATATATCCAATCGGAAAATTTTTTGAAACAATCGGAAATTTTTATAAGGGACGTGGAACCCAATGGTGTGATAAACACAACTGGTGTAAAGAACGTGTTGTTTACTAGCACTTGTATTTGAAAATTTGGACCGTGTTTCGTATGGGAAAACCCACGAGAGCGAGTGAGACGGAGCCTTTGTTTGGAACCAATTTTTTTCATGACGTCACACTAAACAGGTCTTTGCATCGGAAACATTTGAAATTCTGGGGGATCGGCAAATTGAAAGCCCCTCAATCAGCGTCGATGGAATCAAGGGATTTTTGAGGACATTTTTGGCGTTTTGTTGAAAAATAGGTGTTTAAAATCCAGAACACAGGGAGCCAGAGGGGTAAAATTCGCATTAATTGCTCTAAAAAGAGAGGGGCTGTCACGTGTCTTCCACCCCTGGACAGCTTCCTCGCTGCGGCTATGGAATTGACTCTGGAATAACTTATTTACCTATCCTAAAAAGTTCGTTGCGTGTACAAAATTTTTCACTGGAAGCTTCTTCAAATTTTGGAAACTATAGGTCCATATGGAACTTTGCTTTTCCAACACGAAAAATGATATCGACCGACGGCAACAGAAAAAAAAACAATATGACAATGTGTTATAGTGAATAATGGCATAGTTTTAACTGTAAACTTTCGATACTTTTCAAGAAAATAAATGGGGAGAGGGGGAATTAAAATCCACAAAGTCTTAAACCTCCACATCTACTAATCTATACCCCTAGAATGCTTGATGTGTAAAGGGCACTTGAAATGGTTAGTTCTGTATATTAAAGGATTATTTTTTCATGAATTCGCAAGTGTTCCATTTATGCATATTACGTATCTACATCGTGACGATCGCAATAAGTGCTGACAGCACCTAAAACGGAAAAAAATATAAAAAAACTGTTTATTATTTAGAATCACGGCTTTTCCGAATATGACACTTTTTGACTTCAAAAGAACGGAACCTCATTTTTGATCCCTAAACAAGCCGTTTAAAAGGTGGAGGGATTTAGAAATATCTATTGTCTATAGTTTATGTGGGTAAAAAGGATCGAGCCTTATCAAATGATTTTCTCTTTTCAGCTTTCAATGGGTTTGTTGCAAACTTTTGCTACAGTGCTATAGAGTTTTGATTCTGATGTAAAATTGTCTGAAAATTACATTGGCGGCATCAAATAGTCATAAAATCCACTAATAAACCCAAAAAAATGCGTTATAAAGAAAGCCAAAATGGCAGTCGTAAAGCCGAACAATCTGTGCACGCGCACGGCGAACATCAGAGATAGGTGACCCATTTCCCCCTTTTTCGTTAAGGGGGGGGGGGGAGAAAATATCTCTACAGTCAAACTGTGATTTTAAAAATGGGCATGGTCAAGATGTTGTCTTTTGTGAAGGGGGCGGGGGGGGGGGAACAAAATATCAAGAACAGGGTGTTTCAAAACTTGAGTGCCAAACTTATGGAGTGTATTTTTGGGGTCAACATACATATATATAAGACTTTATTTTTCTACATGAGTATGTGCTGCAAATGTTTCTCTTCTGAGCTAGAGCCCTCCAAAGTTTTGAGAACAAAAAACAAAAAACAAACACAAAAAAACAACGCCTTTGACTCATCTCCTTATAGATACATCTGATCTAAATTTATTTTTTTCATAATTTCTCACCAAACAAGCTCAATTGGACAGCACTTGTCACAAAAGAACCGAGTGACATTTTTGATAAAATAGAGTTATTGATTGATAGACCTAGCAATACTGAATCTCGAAGCAACAAGTGCTTCTTCTATAATAACAACTATTTCCCGTCAAAATTCCAGGTAAAAGTGAGCTGGTGAGCCTCATTGATGTCATTGTCCATATGATGAAATAAAATGAGAACTTGGTTCCTTTGGCTGATTAGGTTAAACCTTAATCCGAGTCACGTAAGGAACCAACTCCGACTTGGTTCCTTTTATAGAATTGGGAACGGACTTAAGTCCGGATTAACGGATTTTAAAATAATCAACAGTGTAAACCAACTCTGCCGTTTGGTTTCGCTTAGAGTTTCGTTTTTCGTGATTATGCCAAAAAAAAGAAGAAAGGAACCAAGTCACTTTAAACGCTAAAAATTAAGTACCTTTCCTACATAGTAAATTCCACTTTTCCGGTGTTGAAATGCAAAAACACAACACGGTAGTTGAATGAAATCAAAACGTAAGTAATTCCAAGTTTTTTGTTTAAATGCTAGCTCTTCAACTTTGGACTCAATTTTCTCGAGATCAGCTCCATGTTGAATGCTGTCTAATTATTATCATTGCTAGCAAAATCATTAAAGCTGTTCAGACTTTAGTGGCACGCTTTTCCAACACCTGCGTGTTGGAATTTTCCCTGCTTGTTTTCCTTTATTTTAAAACTGCTTGACCGCAGAAGGTAAAAGCAAGCGATTATCATTTTCTTATTAAAAAAATGTAGATAGCAATGAAACTTCATCAAGTCTCCATAAATGATGTAAAACCATACAATTTCAAGGTCCTACGACCCTACATGATCAGGCGAAATAAGGAAGCAACTTTGATCATTATTGTGAGCCATAGATATGATGTCGGGCGTGATGATGCTTTTGTTGATAAATGTTTGCACCAACCAACGCTGAGGTCACGCACCATTAATTTTGTTTTTTAGGCTGTTATAAAGACTATGGGCAAAGAAAGCCCTTTGATTTGTGAACGATTTGATGTACGCTTCAGTAAGATCTAACTTAAGGGAAATAAATGGTTAAGACTTTTTTCCATTTTCCATCATGTGGCACACAAGAGAAGATCGAGCCAGCACTGACACATATTCACAACGCGCCTAATCGAGGGTCAGTTAAGTTTTTACCGCACAAATTATCAAAATAAGTAAATTGAGTTGAGATTTTAATATTCTTTATGTATGTACTTGTAAAAGACGGTTCTACGATTTTGATTCACCACCCTGCAATTGAAAACCAGTTTCCACGATTTGGGCGAAAACGCTTTTTCAAATGAACCAAAAATGCAATCCTTTGTCAGTGTTACTAAACAATGTCTGTTGTTTTGTTGCTTTTCTATGGTTATTCCCAAATCTATAACTGTCCTGATGAGATAGAGTAGACGATCATTTCAGAAACTTACCAGATCCTTTTGGAGGTTTTGGACCCAAGTAATAATAAAGTATATCACCAAATCTAATGCTATATTCAGGAACATTCCCAACGAGCCAAAACTGCCACTCTCGAAGCGTGTGATTATGACGACTTGGTTCATCAAGGCCTACAAAAATGTTCAATTAGTAAGAATAAACGGTAATGGAGACTACTGAACTTTGACTCGAAACTAAGAGGGGTGTTCAATAAGTAAGTATTCCCTCTTAAATCCACAAAAATGGGTGATTTTAAAATGAGAGCTTAAAATCTTTGTTAGAATATACTGAATCTAACGATTTCACTTTTTAAGCAATCGGATGAGATGCAGCCGTACACGGGTCGTAGCGTGAAAAAGCAGAGTCGAGCAAACCTGTTAAAATATAAGTAAGGCATTCTGTGATTTGTTGTACACGATCAACGTAAACAAACGTCGTTCTTGTTTCCCACTATTGCTTCAAAACTTAAATTAATAAATCTTTTTTTATGTAATTTTTGGTAAGATTGGTGAAAAACCAACACCATTATGAGAAACAATGAAAGAAGCACACTAATTCCAATTTTATAAGCTATTTAAAACTTCTTTTTTCAACTTACACTATAGTGTGATCGAAATAGTGGCCATTAAAAAGTGTTTCATCCATCTTTTATGTCGATTTTTAGAAAGTAGAAAAATTGGATTGAGAGGTTATATTCGTTTGTTTGTATCCAATACCGTCTAATGTCCTCGTAAAACCGAAAAAAGTCATTCCTCTCCAAAGAGTGGTACGAGCGGGAAATTTACAGATATGTAGAAATGTTTGGATTTCTCAAATCCAACCTTGTTATACCAAAACATAAGCAGAAATCAAAACTACAAAACTTCTACTATCTAAGCGCAATTTTGTGAAAAACATCAAAAACCGACTCGACAACGCGCTTGAAAATAGGTAAAAAAGGGTGCTTCATTCGACGAAATATCGGTCCGCCGGACGAATAGAGGAATTTGATTGGCCACAAAATAGCTGAGAAATGAAGTGGTGTCAAATAGTTCTAAAACAACAGCTTAAAACAGAGAATTCGTATGAATATCAATGCTCAAAAATGCAGAGTACATTGTACAACAGTGCAAAACAAAAACCAGACCGAAACCAACATGCACTCCCATTAGGGTCAGGCATAAAAAGCACGAAGATAGAACACGCTCGTTCAGATAGGACCAAAATTGATGAGCTTGGTTGAGTAGTTTTTCGCTACAGGATCAAATTAAGTCATAGTTTGGGGTGGCGAAATGATTTCTGTAATCATGAGTGTTTCCGAGTCGAAGTCGTAGAGTTACGCGACTTGCCATCTGCGTTTACTGACGCTTACGATATAATATATGAGCTACAGGTTTATTAATTCCAATTGATAAATTATGAAAAAGGCATCTTTGACAAAGTACACATCCGAAGTCCCTGCTCGGCAAGCCTAGACTGACAGGTATATTGAAATTAATTTCCATCAAAACGAACAAAAGTATAGATTTTAAGTAATGATCTATTAATAAAACATTATGACCTATGAGTGTAGACTCACCAAACATCATTATAGTGTAGTGCGCTCCAATTTCGAAATCCCATTTCACCCAATACGGCTCGAGTAAAACGTCAATCGGTTCCATAATATTGCCATACATGGCTTTCGGACCATGCACCCATTCGAACTGTAAAAAAATGGTGAACAAATTATCAGATTTTAAACAAAATTTTACGAACCGGTTAGGTAGATTGAGATTATCGAAGATATATCAATATTTTTATAGCAACTTTCAGCCTTTTGAGATGAGGACATCTTAATTTTAAAGAAACTTAATTATTTGATTAAGAATTTGGTATTTCTGTAATACTCGAATGATGAAGAAATTGTTCGATTCCAGTCATTGATCATCATAAACCGATGAATACTAGGTTCTGAATTTCTTCTTATTTGCGAGTTAGACAACTTATTTTAATATGTATTAGTCAAATTTCAATAAAGATCCACATCAAATTTTTATAAGCACGACCTTAACTGTGGGAGCCAGATCGTTCCAAAGTAAACTGATAAAAAACGTTTATGATCGGAATATTTGATGACGAATCTCTTCAAGCTTTCCTGTTTTTCATTCACCTTCCATAGTAAATTTTAATTTGGTCTTAAACATGACTCTTGTCGAAGGACGCACCTAATGATTCACGGACCATTTTTCGGAAACCATTTTAATCATAATCATGAAGGAGTGCAATACTCGTTGAACAGAAGGGCTTTAATTGTTTAGTCAAATTCACGACATTGTTCATGCACCTTTATCATTTTGTATAAAAATGTTCATGGACCTCTTTGCGAGAGCTAATTGTTGAGGGGGGGGGGAGGGAATAACAAGAAATGAAGCTTACAAGTATTCCTTTAGCGGGTGCCTCATCCAAAGCATCCGGTATTATTTTATGATCAACCAAAGCAGATTTGATTTCATTACGGGATACTTTCAGAGGGTGGTCTGTGACTAGATCCTGTGTTCTGACAGGGAGAAAAACTACGAATACAATGTAAAGCGTTTTCCCCATCAGTTTTTCCTGGAGATCGGAAATAAGTACCATGATATAATAAGTTTTCGTCGCAACGTCTACACATTTACAGTCCCGCTGAGTAGATATATATTTTGAACACAAATAAATGAAAACATTAATAGGTTACGCGAGATGCATGGTAGAAATTAATCTTATCAAGAAATGAAATGAGACAGTATTCAAATTAAAAGCAGCCTCGAACACTTTTTTTTGTTTTTTTAAAGCTGTCCATTTTAATACCCAAAAGCCTTGGAAAGAAGTAGGTACTGTCGCACTGAAAAAATCAACCTCATATTTTGATTCACAGAATTTTGAGCCTCATTCAAGCAATTCCCATAATTTGTGACTATTAAAAGGTCATTAAAGCTAGAGGCTACAGAGCCGATTCCTTGGAACCCATATTTTGGCTCCAAAAAGAACAATGGTCAATATCTTGCAGATGAATCATTATACTTCTTCAACTTATACCATTCAGAACGAGTGCAATATCTTTTCAATTGAATGGTAGTCTCTCCAGAACGAATGAATAGGTACTATATAATTTCAAATTAGTGAGGCAGATAGAATGTTGGAAGCCGGAAAATTGAGCCTGAAAATGTGGTGAAACTTTCAATGAGGAGCGTACTAGTTCGTATTTTGAGTACCACGATGCGATCGCAAAATTTGAGGCAAATAGCCTATGCTGAATAACGTTGGAAGGAGTGCATGGACTGATGCCTTGCTAGACACAAAACACCATTGGATACGGTTTGCGTTTTTGTTTACATACTCTTCGGAAGGGTTCCAGGATGTCTCAAATATACTAGAGGTAATGCTTTTCATCTTTAAAAGCAATTTTTGTCTTTCACTCTGAGGTCATGTCACTTAGATCAAATTGCAGTCGAAAACTCTCACAGAAGAAACGATTAGAGTCCTTTTGAGTAAAAATCCTTCATAAGAAAACCGTCCCATCTTCTCTCAAACACGCGCGAGTTATCTAGGATCCTTTTTAAGACCTTTCTAGGATACTAAAGAAGAGAAGAACAGTGGAGAATTCTTGTCCTTCTACGGTGAGAATCTTTAGAAAAGTAAATGAAAGAAAGTCAGCATATGCCGTGAAAGATACCCTAGTAAAATATTTTTGTTGGAAGCCAACAAAATTTCACGGGCACTAACAGAATTTTCTTGGATCTTTTTTGCAGGTAAAATTCTGTTATAGTCGGTAAAATTTTGTCGGTGGCCAACGGAATTTTGTTGGTGCCGGCAAAGCTTTGTTGGTGGCCAGCAGAATTTTGTTGGTGCCAGTACTTCTTGCGACCGACCAGTAAAAATTTTGCTGGCAGCCAACAGATTATTGGTGCCAACAAACTTTCTGTTGGAAACCAATGAAACTTTTGTTGTTGGCCAATAAATATTTTATAACGTGCAAGGAATTTTGTTGGTGGCCAATGAACTTTAAGCGGCTGACCAGTAAAGTTTTTGTTGATTAGGCAATAATATGATGTGGAACATACATATAGTTGCTATGTCTTAACTTACAGACTCAGTTTTGACTTTCTCAAGTTTTATACATAGGTAACTAACGCATAGCTATGTTGACGGTCTAAAACACTTAGTTAAACTTATTCATTGATTATTTCATAAATTTTACTGAACTTTAAACCTACTACGACTAAATTTTAGTGAAATTGTTTTGATAAATTTAGCCGCAGTTTTAAAACAACCCAACTTTTTCTAAACTTTGAAAAATCGTAGCTTCGAATGGAAGCAGTTTAAGGCACATGTTTATAGGAAAAAATAGTCTTATTTTGACTTGAATAAGTGACTCCAAAAGTTTTCGACGTTAAACCTGAAACACTCTGTGTACAGTTGTTATAACGTCTTCATTCACTTTGATAAATTAAAAGTGATGACCCCCTCTCTATGGTATCCTTTTCTCCGGGTTCGACTGACGAGAACGATAGACAGACATATTCCTGTATCCACCAATGTTTACAACCTCAGTACTAATTAGTATATTTGGAATATAATACTCATTTCGTGTATTTTATGGACTTTTAAGCTGAAAAACAAAAAAAAATGTCATGTAATTCCGGTAGAAAACCATTTGAACAGTCAAATGCCTTTGTCAAGCTTCTAAAATACATAGGACGAGTCGTATTTAAATTTCCGAATCCATCGAAAGTTTGTTTCGCGAAAAAGTTTAGTCAGTGGCGTCAAAAGGGGTTCATTCAAAATCGGCATTTTTCGCCCACTGCTTGTTTTTGACGAAACTTTGGGTATCGATTGGGTTTACTATTAGTAGTGGATCCTGACATTTTCGCGACCTAAAACCAATTTTTAGAGGGGGGTGGGGGGTCAAAGTTGAAACCTTCAAACTCGAATATCTCGCTAACGAATAAAGATTTTGAAATGTGGTTTGTGCGAAAAGGCGCAAAATAAAATTTCCTTTCTTTTGACTACCCACATGTTCCACAAAATTTTGAAATTACACTTGCAATTTGCAATTTTTTGATTTTCAGGCTCAAATTTTTTTATAAATTTTGAAATTCTGAAAAAATGCATTCTTCGATTTTGATCTATACAAGATATGTTATTCTCTAGAAAATTTGCTACAATTTAGTCTAAACTGCATGTTGGGGAAACTTTTAGTTTCTGAGTTATGAATTTTTAAAGTGTCAAAAATCGCTATTTTAGCGTTCTCAGCGACAGCGACGAAACTTAAAAAAAGAATTTCTCCGCTTCTAATCAACAAAACTTGAGGAAAATTGAGATTTAGGGGTTTCGAATGTCGTAGAATTCAATTCTGCTATCAGATTTGAAGAATTTTGAAATCCAAGATGGCTGCCTACCCATCTACTTAGTAGCCATCTTGGATTTCAAAATTCTTCAAATCTGATAGCAGAATTGAATTCTACGACATTCGAAACCCCTAAATCTCAATTTTCCTCAAGTTTTGTTGATTAGAAGCGGAGAAATTCTTTTTTTAAGTTTCGTCGCTGTCGCTGAGAACGCTAAAATAGCGATTTTTGACACTTTAAAAATTCATAACTCAGAAACTAAAAGTTTCCCCAACATGCAGTTTAGACTAAATTGTAGCAAATTTTCTAGAGAATAACATATCTTGTATAAATTAAAATCGAAGAATGCGTTTTTTCAGAATTTCAAAATTTGTAAAAAAATTTGAGCCTGAAAATCAAAAAATTGCAAATTGCAAGTGTAATTTCAAAATTTTGTGAAACATGTGGGTAGTCAAAAGAAAGGAAATTTTATTTTGCGCCTTTTCGCACAAACCACATTTCAAAATCTTTATTCGTTAGCGAGATATTCGAGTTTGAAGGTTTCAACTTTGACCCCCCACCCCCCACCCCCCTCTAAAAATTGGTTTTAGGTCGCGAAAATGTCAGGATCCACTACTAATAGTAAACCCAATCGATACCCAAAGTTTCGTCAAAAACAAGCGGTGGGCGAAAAATGCCGATTTTGAATGAACCCCTTTGGTGTTAAAGACGTGGGCACGGAGTAAGTAAATAACAGACTCTGTGCTCTAACTTCACTTTTTAGTAAGGAAGGTCACCTTGATTCGTATATCTAAAGGACCCCACGCTTTGCTTATGGGAACTGGCTCCCAGTCAAAGTTTTTGAAATTGAAATAAGTTGCGTAAAAGTGCCTCCTGAGATAAAGGGGCGGAAAAAAAATAATGACAGGATTTCGAGTTATTCGCGTCTAAAGTTGGGGACTACTTGCCCGGTGCTTCGTATTTTCGTACGTAGCAGGCCGCTTTACTACTACGCCGATGGAAACCTTCTCGGCCGAATCGCTCGACTCAGCGCGCATTGATAGAACTACTTCCTTTTTGCAATCCCTCCCAACTGCTTATTTCTTTACCCCACACCCACTGTTGTGTCTCATCGTCCATGCTTTATATTGACCCCTCCCTCACCTGATTACTTACCTACATTAACATTTACGATGAAGGAGAGAGAGAGAGAGAGAGAGAGAGAGAGAGAGAGAGAGAGAGAGAGAGAGAGAGAGAGAGAGAGAGAGAGAGAGAGAGAGAGAGAGAGAGAGAGAGAGAGAGAGCGTGGGAGATAAAGAGAGCTGATACTTCGCAGAGTAAAAGAAAATGATGATGTAGGTAAGTAATCAGGTGAGGGAGGGGTCAATATAAAGCATGGACGATGAGACACAACAGTGGGTGTGGGGTAAAGAAATAAGCAGTTGAGATGGATTGCAAAAAGGAAGTAATTCTATCAATGCGCGCTGAGTCGAGGGATTCGGCCGAGAAGGTTTCCATCGGCGTAGTAGTAAAGCGGCCAGCTATGTACGAGAAAACGAAGCACCGGGCAAGTAGTCCCCAACTTTAGACGCGAATATCTCGAAATCCTGCCTTTTTTTTTCCGCCCCTTTTTCTCAGGAGACACTTTTACGCAACATATTTCAATTTCGAAAACTTTGACTGGGAGCCAGTTCCCATAAGCAAAGCGAGGGGTCCTTTCAGGGCTACGAAAATTTGGAATCAGGAAAAGAAAATTATAAAAATATATAATCTTCTGTCTTCGTGCTTCATCAACTTATTTTGGATCCCTTATTAGGAGTGTAGTCTAGAATCCCTAGATATGAAAGAGTCAAGACACGTGAACAGAAGTGAAAAAGAAGGAGGGGTTTAAGGAGCCTGGAGGGTGATTACGGAGGATCGGATCGTTTTGGTATCGTTATCGTTATCGTTTGCATTAAATCAAATGGGCTTGCTTCTGCGCAACTCGATCGCGCTGGTGATCCCCTCCTCACCTCTTCCTACTTCAAACGATTGAGATTACGACAGCCTCCAACTCATCGCTTCCTCTCTTCCGTTTCAATCGTTATGAGGGGCTCAAAACGATTCGATCAGTTGAGTCACCCATAAGGTTTGTTCACGCCATAGCAAGAACTAAATGATCGTCCATCACAAAAATCATCTGCCGCGGCCGGGACTCGAACTCCGGATTTCGACGTGGCAGCCCAATTCTGGGCCAATCAATCGGCCACAGCAACTACTTACGGACAGCTGAGACAATCGGGCTACTTCAACGCGCTTGGCCGACGTCCGCTACACGAACGACGCTGCGTTGCGCCGCTACTCCACTCACCTCGTGGCAACTTTGAAGTGCCCACGGCCGCCTAGTTCCACACACTCACCGCGAGAGGACGCGAGCACACCACAGAACACCTGTTTCCCGACCATTCAAATGCGCCCTATTTGAAAGGGGTCTGCTCAGCGCAACCTGCCTAGCAAGCTTGAGAAGTCCCAAAGAGGACCCTGTCTACTTCGATCACTCATATTTTGTTCTTTTCAACCCATTCACCGCTTTGTAAACGGCGGCGGCCATCTTAACAATTTACGAGTGTCTTCGAAAGTAGATTTCTGACTGATCAACAGTGCCAACTGTTAGAACAGATCTTAATTTTGGAAGGCTCCTCTCGGGTGTAGCTGAAAACCGGCACGCTCCATTCCCCCACATGCTCACCTCCGCTGGGTGGATTAGCACATCTCGAGATTCCCCTGGCTGGACGCTCTGCTGGGTTGGATAGTCTCACTTACAGACGCCTGGGTGGATCGACCGCTGGGCTGACTGTATCATCATTTAATTCATCTTTCATCTTGCCGCATCAACCGCTGGATTGACATCATCAATTTCATCTTTCACCTGGCCGGATCGGTTTCATCTATCAATCATCATCTGGCTGGATCGACCGCTGGATTTTGATCATCTCTGCTTACCGTCGGCTGAATTTCCGCTGGCTGGATTAAGCAAACTAACACGCCTGGCTGGACTGACCGCTGGGTAAGCCCTGGGAGATTAACTCTAGGGGATAATACCAAGCGCCTAGCGCACATCATCATTTTGGCCCTCGCGCCAAGGTTACATGTAAACGATAACGATAACGATACCAAAAAGATCCGATCCTCCGTGATCGCCCCCCTGGAGGCGCGCTTCTTGTTTACGTTTTTATCCAACGATCTTTCCGCCAAAGATTACTTATACATGTATTCGTTGTGTATAAATAATCTTTGTAAGGTCAATCTAACCTTCAATTACCATTAAATTCACTACCTGTTTTAATTTACAGTGAAGAGTAATTTGGGAATTTTATTCTGCTCTGAACATACTTACGTCCATTTCAATAGAAAATTTCATCAGTATAATCTAAAAATGCCGAAAGTTTCCTAAAAGCTGGGCGGCTGGGAAGATGGTTCCAGGGGCCCCTCCAGGCTTCATAGACCCCTTCTTCTTCTTCAGTTGTCAGCAGCAAATCAGAGATAGAACCTCGTATGGCGAGACTCTTTTATACATTGGAACTCAAGTGTAGTCAATCGTACTTTAATTAATTGTACGTTAGCTTTGGCCCTGTTTTATTCTTTTCTCAAATTGTTGAATTCTCGGGATATTTGTGTAATTCTGTTGTCAATTATACTGAAACCCTCACTCCTCTTTGGTTGTTTTTCCTGGCAACAAAGAACCGCTGAAAAATATTTGTCAAAAATTGGTTGACTTGACTTCATTGATTTACCTGCAAGTTATTCAGCGACAACCGATTGAAAAGCGTAAAATGGAAAAAAGCACTTATAATTGAGTGTAGAGAATTGAAGGTTGAAGTAGAAAGGGCTGGTAAAGTCAGGGTAGGAAAAGTTTGCATAAACATCGAGAAGTTACAAATTTCAACAGAATATGATTAAATAATTTTCCCGCTTTTCAAAAAGTTGATTTAATTTTTCCTAGAATTGATTCAACAGAGGCATAATTTCAAGGTTTGCATGGGGGGGGGGGGGCAAAATACTAGTTTTGTTTCTCACGAGTTTGCTCCCTGCAAACTCGATCATCGAGGTCTTTGATGACCCTAATATCCATTTTCACTTACAATTTAGGAACATTTCAGGCAAAAAGACATTTTGTACCCTGAAATTGAGAACTTTCTGAAGCGATACGCGCTAAATAAGACAACCTTTTTTTCTGCCTCCCAAATATTCGTTAAATTTCGTGATTTGTCAAATCCTGAGGGAGAGGGAATCCCCACTCCTTAATGACGCCCATGGGATTGAAGTCATTAATTGTTTGCATGCGTCAACGTATTATCATTGCTGAAACCCTTTGAAGACTTGATATCTTGTCGAAATAAATTTAAATCCTGTCTGCCTGCCTTTATGCTCTCTATTCTGACTAGTTTATTAACTGTAACATTTTACAATTTGAATTCAGGACTCTTTTAAAAATGTAGATTTACAATGCATGCCGTTTTTTTCTATGTCGTGTTCTTTTGTCTTAATGATTTGTCTTTTTGTTCTTTTTGGCTCCAGTTTGATGCGTGGTTGATTGCATATACGGCGGTAACTGCCATTGGGCAAGAAAGAGATTGACTGCGTACGGTTCTCCAAGATCATACTTTTTGACGAACCTTTTTGTTGAGAAATGGTGTCGTTCTGTAATATTACTGAAAACAAAAATAAACAAATACATTGTTTCAAAGCAAAGTTAAAACTTTATTACTATATCCTCACTAGTATTATTCCATTAAATATACTCAAGATATAAGGTAAAAAATCGTAATTTTTCCCTTTTACATTAATAAAACCTTTTCATCTTGCCTCTCTTTTTTGAAATGATATCACAAAACTTGGTAGGTTTGCCAACAGCCCACTTCTTTGTCCCTCGAATATTTATTTCTTCTTCAGAAAAAGTTATCTTGAATTAGAAAAGTGCAGTTCATTCAACGACTACCATTTTTAGATGAGTAAGAGTGACTACACATTTTCAATAAACAGAGACTTCACATTGTTTTGCAACGACAGTACTGAAAGGCGTGAATAAGTCAGGCATCGTCACTTTTGATTGGTTGAGACACAAGTTGCGCTCGATTCTAAGATAAGCGGAAGTTCTGACGTGGTAAACAAAATGAGCACCGAGTCTGAAAATAATAATCCTCTTGAACTTATTAGTGAGGCAAAACGAGTGAGGTAATATGGAAAGCTAAATGGAGGATAGACCACCTTTTTACCGGTGCGAGGTCATCAATGATCGCCTAATAATACCCTTTCCATCGCATCCAATCTTCCAATGTATGGTGTTACGTAAGTGTCGCAAGCAATTCCCATGATTATATATTTTACCAGTGGCTTGTAAAATGCCTTTGTAGTTAACAGTCGTTGCATTTTGTAGAGGAATGAGACAAGGGTCTGAAATGTTCTGTCTCTTATAGAGAAAATGAAAGTACTTGATGGGCTGAGAACAAAGATACCTTTGGTTTCTAATTAAGTCCCATTGTTCCGGAGATGAGAATTTGGCACAAAATACATTACTTTTAATGGGAATTCCGCGTAGTGACGTCACTACGCACACGATTTCTTACAACTTTACTCGTGTGTATCTCCAAAACGGGAGCGCTTAGGAGAATACCAAAGGCACCATTGTTCTCAGGTAATCAAGTACTATCATTTTCTTTATAAGAAACATAACACTGAAAAAAAAACAAGGCTACAATAACTGTGAGGATAGCTAATTTTGCAAATCTAGATTGTAAAAAATCGTGACAGTAATCTAACATGGTCATAAAATAACAAAACCTTGGATTATAAAACTTCCAAAATCTGGCATTGTAAAAAGTGCAACCCAGAATGAAAAAACATAAATTCTTGGATTGTAAAATTTACAAAATCTTTACTGTACATTTACCAAAATCTGGCATTGTAAAAAGTAAAATCCAGAATGAAAAATCATCAATATTTTGGATTGTTAAAATTCATATCATCCAGAACGAGAGATCGTTTAATTACGCGCTCTGGTTGACAACGTGTGAAGTACTCTCTTGTTTTGGTTTTGTTTATGTACAAGTTACACTATATTGATTTGATTTCACAGAGACTCTTACGTGTATTTATTTGTGTAGACATGGTACAAAGGTATATAATGAATATAATGAGATGATTAATTCACCAGATGTCCCGGGATTTGAACCTAGGTAGACGTGATGATTGTCCAGCAATTTACCGCTAGGCTATCACAGCAGATAATAATTTAGAGCGTTAAATACGCATCTTAAGGCACGATTCCTTACAGATGAGCGTGGACTGCCGAGTGAGTACAAAAGGAAAGAGTACTTCAAACTTTGGCAACCAAAGAGCGCAATCAATTGATTTTGCGTTCTAAAGATAAAATTTTACAATCCAAGAATTGTGAATTTTTCATTCTGAATTGCAGTTTTTACAATGCCAGGTTTTGTTAATTCTACAATCCTAGATGCTGTAAATTTTAAAATCCAAGAAATTGATGCTTTATTATTCTGGACAGCAATTTTCACAATGCCAAACTTCGTTGATTCTTCAAACCAAGATTTTGGAAATTTTACCATTCCTGATTTGTGAAGATTTTCCATTTGTACAGTTAGAATTGCAAAAATTTAAAATGTTACTACAACAAAAAGTGTAAAATGTAATTTTAGTAAAATTTGATGACAAGACTAACAATCCGAAAAGATACAACAACAAAATCTCTGGCCAGCTAACTTATCATCTAAGTGTTTAACATTTCTAACAAAATGAAATTGTTCGTTTATCTAAGCACACGCTGAATTTTCCCAGACAAAATAAATGTAAATTTTGAAAAAGATGTTTTGTCATTTAGCAATTCCTTTTTTTTCAGTGAACATTTCAGATTCTTGCAATGACCCCATTTCAAACAAAAGCGAAGTTTTCATTTCTGAAACACAATCTATGAGAGTACGAATTGTGTGAGGGCGGGCTTGCGTTGATGATTGAACTTAGAAAACAAATAGAAATTACAAGATATGATGGATCAAAATATTCGCAAACACATGCAAAAATAAAAACGACTGATATAAATCTTACTAGTAATCCAATTTAGGCTCGTCAAACTTGATTGTTTCGTTTTTGTGGGCATAGACCAGGAACACGTATCGATGTAATCCTAAGGAAAAAGTGACCGTTATTTTGCTGTTCTATCGTAAATATCTAGCGGATAGATTGACCAAAACTTTCGTTTAAGTTTGTCAATTTCAACTTTGGGATAAACTGCACATCATGTCTGAGTACTTTTGAAAACTAAAAGTAATTAACATTATTTTGAAACAGTGTCATGTCTCGGCTCCATAAGCCGCAATGTTAATTTGGCCGTGCTCGCTCAGGGAGGTGGTTTTTGTGACCCGAGTCAAAGGAAATTCTGTGTGGCGCGAACGCAGGTGTGGACGCATTCAGTAGCGCGTGGACTGTTTATATACAGACGAATATTTCTTGAGCACGGGCGAACAGACCGAGGCGGTGCGACCTGTTCGTCGAAATAAAAAAAAAACTCCGCAAAGCCCACACCGCATGAGCATGCGGACGAATGTTCATGCGCCGTGCGGTGCGCCCAAATGCTCAGGTGTGGACCCGGCTTTAGACTAAAGCCGGGTCCACACCTGAGCATTTCGCCGCACCGCACGGCACGGGATACCGTACAGTATTCTCCCGAATGCGCGCCAATGTAGACGTCGCGCCGCACCGAATGAGCCATACGTTGTGCGGTGCGGACTGTTCGGCCGTGCTCGCTCAGGGAGGCGGTTTTTGTGACCCGAGTCAAAGGAAATTCCGTGATTTCCGTGTGACGCGAACGCAGATGTGGACGCATTCAGTAGCGCGTAGACTGTTTATATACGGACGAATATTTCTTGAGCACGGGCAAACAGACCGAGGCGGTGCTCGTGCAACATTCGGTGCGACCTGTTCGTCGAAATAAAAAAAAACAAGCAGGGGATCTCCAATACAATTTATGTATTGGTAAAGCGTGCCATGATACGGTTGTAGTTTTTTTTTATTACTATTTATCTAGTATTCAGTGTTTAAGGGCTTGTACATGACACATTTTCTGCGTATATGCAGAAAGAAATCAATCCAGCTCTCATTAGGAATGGGTTATCATTGGCCTCAATTTTTCCCTTTTTTCAGCAGAAAATAACCCGAAATTGCTTCCACCGACGCTTTCAATTTCAAAATTTTGTAGGTTTGCCCACCTCAGAAAAATTTTCTGGATCCGCCGCTGTATGTATCAGTATAAAAAAAATAAAAAAAAAAAAAAAAAAAAAAAAAATAGCGAATACTCTATGAACATTTTGTCACATCAAATTTGATATAACTGGGAAACTTCCAGACCTCCCTGTACTATTCTAGGGGAATTCCCTAGACTCCTTGAAATATTCTGGGGGGTACCCCCAGACCGCCTTAAATGTTATGGGGGATATTTACAGATCACCTGAATTATTCTGCGGGATAACCCCTAGACCCCCTGAAATATGCAGGGTGATACCTCCAGAGTCCCTATAATATGCTGGGGGAAACATCTAGACTTGCATAAATACTGTGGAGAGACCTCTCGACACCCTTTATTATATATTCTATAGCGGACCCTCAAACCTCCCTATAAAATCTTGAGGAGATTCTCAAACACACTCTAGCAATATTTGGGGATATCTTCATCCTACTGCTTGGTATTTTTTTTTTTTTTTTTTTTTTTGCGAAGGCTTGTTTGACACATGAAAAATGGGTGGGGGGGGGGCATTAAATAGTTAGTCCTTCTGGCCTCTCCCAAATCTCATTTGAAGGGGAGCCTTTGGTACCTAATGGCTTTTTTCTGATGAGATTTCAAGTATAAAATTGTGTAGCAACATAAATCAGTTTTTTTCATGAAGAGAAATCATTCAAACGCCTACAGGGATGGATGGACTTTTGCTGCACTCAGTGTTCGAAAAATAGAAATTCCTAGCAGGTTTGGCGAACAATAAACAAAATTAAAAAGAAAAGAGAGGATGAACGCAAAAGTATTGTCATGAAAAAATGAGGAAAAAGGGTACCTAAGAACAAGAGAAATGTATAACTCAAAATTATCATTGGCCACATTTTTTTATCCATTCGATGTTCGCAGTATTTTACAATGTTGCCGTTCGTGCATATTTACTGGCAGTTTAGCGATTCATCGATGATTCCACTGGTTGAGAAAATATTACATAGTATAGATCAGTTCATAAGTGTAATGCACGAAAATGCTCTCATTTGTAATATTTTATTAATCGGCGGTGCAGTCGTCGTTAAATTATTAAAATATCCGCAAGTTTTTAAACGTCATTGACTAATTCGTCGGTTGAAAAAAGATTACAGAGAAGGTATTTTCGTACATTACAGTCATGCATTGAGCTGTACTGTGTAATCTTCCCATCTTCCTTCAGCCGGTGGAATCAGAGGTGAATTCATAAATTTTATTAAATATACACGGTGCAGAAGCTCCAGTATTTTAAATGGATTTATATGGATGACTGCGGACGGTTGTGGAAGAAAAACAAAGAGCCTGGCCAAAAAAGCGCCAAATTTAGACCATTTTTTTCGCCCCTCGAAATCCTGGACCAAATATTGCTTAAATTACTCCTTCGGGTGACCTGATACTCGTGTTAAAATTTCAGCTTGAGTATACGCACGGTTTCCGAGATATGGGGGGGGGGGAAATTCCCCTTTGAAAGCATTGAAACGCATGCGTTTCAATGCTTTCAATGGGGAACTTTGCCCCCCCCCCATATCTCGGGAACCGTGCGTATACTCAAGCTGAAATTTTTAAAACGAGTATCAGGTCACCCCAAGGAGTAATTTAAGCCATATTTGGTCCAGGATTTCGAGGGGCGAAAAAAAAGGGGCCAAATTTGGCGAGGCTCTTCCTGTGACTTTCCTGGGATTTTTCGGGTACAAATAGCCGAAAAAATATATTTGAAGCACAATTAGACGGTAAAAAGGTCCGGCAAAAATCGTCCACAAAGGGTCGTAAGCCTCCGACCTCCGAGTATGTTGACGATTATCGCGATTAATCACTCGCAGTGGTTCGTACGTTCTCAAAACTCCATAAGATTCTGTGCGAACGACTGCGAATATAAAATCAAAATTGTCCTAACTTTGTATGAAAGAATAAGTAAAAAGACAACAATTATTGTGGCGAGTGGTGACTGCACTGTCAGTAACACCTGAAGTAGGAATATTTCTGTAAGAGTACCTTCAATAAGGAGAGTATGCAAATGCTTAACATGGGAGAGGGTATAGTTGCCTACACTCTGTCCATTTAGGATTTGAAGGCAACTCAATCCAGCGAGCAGTAGATGAGATTTAAAACCTGGAGAACATTGCAGGGGAACTTTTTACCTTTTGTTTTCCAAAACTACACGAACGAAGCATTTTTTCTTGATTTTTTTCACTCAATGAGAAATCAAATTGCTTTTCATTCACACTTTGGATGTTTTGAAGGATCCAAAAACTCTATGGTTTAGTCTCTGCATTTTTTGGAAAAACAAAATTGGATGGTCGACAGATTGGTGTCGGCCAGTTCACTGCACCGCTAACCTCAATTACTTTTTAGAATTGCATATGACCAACAAAAGGAAAACAAAAATCTAAGGAATGGGCAAACATTATTTTCATTGCTTAGTGTCTGTTTTAAATTAATGTCTGTCCATTCCTTAGTTTTTTGTATTCCTTATGTTGGTCATCTACAATTCTAAAAATTAATTGAGATTAGCGGTGCAGTGAACTGACCGAAACCAATCCGTCAACTATCAAATTTTGTTTTTCCAAAAAATGCAGAGCTTAAACCAAAGAGTTTTTGAATTCTTTAAAAAAGTCTGCCCTCCAGAGACAGACCTTAGGTAAACATGAAATCCAGATACCCTTGCATACAATTTTCAAATGTTTATTCTCTTGAGACGTATTGGAAAGCAGACCCGAGAATTATTCACAGCAGTAATGGAGGTGTTTTCACTTTCAACCAGCTAAAAGAATTAGGGATTTATAAAATATTGCAGGGTGTCAGAGATTTTAAAATGATTTGTTACGAATGCCAACCTTTCGTGACAATACTATAATCATGATAAATATAGTATAGTTGCCTCTCATCATGCTAAAAAAATTCCTGTGAACAATTCTTCCACAAACTATTCATTTACACTAAACCTTCTTGACTTTTAGGGGACTTGGTGACAAAATAGTTTAATGGCGTCTGCTACTCCGAATAGAGACAAAATGTGTAGATTGTGGATCTGTAAGCTTCCAAAAGTGGAAGTTAAGGTCATTTCTGGCTTACCTAGTAAAGTTTTTTCCTTTTTCTCTGTGGAATTGGTTTTACAAACAAACAAAAATGAATCAGACTATGAATACCATTCTGTACTTCTCAATAAGGAGGGGAGAAATGAAAAAATAGCGTATCGCAGAATCATTTAGCCATTAATTAGACAAAATTCATATCGTAAGTAGAGGGCTGATAGGGAGTAGACCGCCAAAAATGACCTTGAGTTTGAACCTAACCTTAAAAAGAGTAGAGGTGAATGTAGGCTAACATTGTAAGGTATCATCAACCTAACCCAACCTAACTTCGATCTTCCAGAGGTGGTCCAGCGGCGAACCTTCCAGAGGCGGATTATATGTTTTGCGGTGTTGCCAATTTAATCCAACCCAACTTTATGTTACTTAATGAGCTAGAATATTGCATCATCTCCCACTCTCATTCATCGTTGATTATTCAAGTTGAAACTTGATTTGTTCAAGATTTAACCTGTAGTGTGTTATTTAACGTGCTAGAATAATGCATCAGCACCCCCACCCTCCCTCCTGCAGAAGCCCCCCCCCTCCATTGAAAACAGTGGGCAATAGAGATTCACATTTGAGACTGTTGGAACTTATGACTCATCGACGTTGAAGTCCGCGATCTATCACTTGACCTTCGACAGGTTTCAACCCGAACCGAAGCAGCTGCGCATGCTAGCAGTGGCCGAGTTGGCAGATTCCTGGAAATCTAATGGACTCAGCGCTCAGCGCTCGACAAGTTTAAACAGGATCTGAAACTACTGCGAACGAGACGACGACTCAGCGAGCGAATTCCAGGAAAGAGATAAGCTTCCCTCGATCGGTTCACGACAAGATTCCCCCTCCGCTCCCTCCTCACACGTGTTTTTTCTCCACGGCTTGATTTGAATCATGTTTCAACTAGAGCCGTGGCAGCTGCGCATACCAGCGGTATCGCTAAGGAAGCAAAGAGTTTGCTTAGTAAAACTAAGAGAAAGGTACCCCCTTCCCCTCCCACACAAGGTATGAGGGGGGGGGGGATAAAATATTTTTATTGTTGATTTTTTCCGATCTCGACGAGTTAAGGTCGAAGTTATAGAGAAGGGGTACCCGCACTCAAACCGTTAGGGAGATAGAAAAATGCGATTTACCCCTCCCCTCCTCTCCACCTGCGGTTCAAGGTGGGTAAAATTTTGTTTTATTGTTGATTTTTTCCGAACTCGACGAGTTAAGGTCGAAGTTAGGGAGAGGGGGTACCCGCACTCTAACCGTTACTGAGATAGGAAAATGCGTTTAACCACCTGTCCTCCTCTCCACCTGCGGTTCAAGGCTGGTAAAATTTTTTATTGTTGATTCTTTCCGATCTCGACGAGTTAAGATCGAAGTTAGGGAGAAGGGGTACCCGCACTCTAGACGTTACTGAGATAGTAAATTGAAGATTGCACATATTGCGTGTAACAGCGAAGTCAAACAGGACGAACTTCCGGCAACAGGTTTGTTCTTGTTTGTACCTAGTACGCAAAATACCGATGACTGAGCAAGAGCATTCCTGGAAAGAGACAAGATTCTCTTGACCGTCGTTGAAACTCAACCCTCCCCCGTTCCCTTCCCTTCTCTTTTATATCTTTCCTCTCTCCACACGTGGTAACCAGTTTCAAATTAATGCGTAAAAATCTGATGACTCAGCAAGTGAATTATTGGAAAGAGATTAGAATTTAGCGACTCTCGCCAAAACTACCCCACCCCCTTCCCCTTTCTTTCTCACTATCTTTTTTTTGTTCTCTGATCGCTTTAAAGAAACTGCGCAGTTTCGGAGTTGCTTGGTAAACAAATTCTTGGAAATCTAGCGCTATAAAAAGAACTCTTCTCTCGACACGTTGAAACCAGTTTGAAACTAATGCGCAGTAACCCGTTAGCTCAGCAAGAGAAGTCCAAGAAAGAGATTAGACCATCTCGACCCTCGTCGAGTTCCAAGAAATAGCTGTGTTAAATAGGGCACACTGCAGGAAACAGGTTTATTCTTGTTTGAAACTAATGCACAGTAAACCGATAGCTCAGCAAGTGAATTCCAGGAAAGAGATTAGAGCCTCTCGATCCTCGTCAAGACTCCCCCCACTCCCCCCTCCCCCCTCCCCCCTCCGCCCTTCCCCCCTCCCAACTTCCCTCTCCCCCCACTCCCCCCTTCCCCCTTCCCCCCTTCCCCCTCCCCGCACCACTACCCCCCACCCCTCTGTAACGAGGATTTTTGGTGAACAAAAATCTCCGTTTTAAGTTATCCTAGTTGTAAATAACGCATCTTAATCTGTAGTTTTAGACCTATTTTGTTCTTTTAAAACCCCCCCCCCCCTTTAGAAAATACGATTTATTTAATTAATATGGAATCGCACCTGTAGCCATAGTTCGTAAGTTTAGACCGATTAGCAGTTTTATTTCGTTTGTTTATTTTGTTGTAAAGAACAAGAGAAAGATAAGTAAATTGAATTGAGTGTGTGTGCGAGGAGCGCACGGAGTCGGCGCTGGCCAGGCCGACTTTCTGCTTCCTCCTTGGCGCGCAAGCTCAGCGACACATAGAGGTTCCCCCTTTTTCCCCTTAGATCGCTCAACCGTCTATTTTTATTTATTGCTCCCGAAAGTTCCCCATTTTGAATATTATTGTAATTTAAATATTTGTTATAGTTTTCGATTATGCTCACCATCTGGGAGAATTTAGCCCTTTTTTAGTGATGTAGGTTTCGTCTCTTTTAATTGTATATAGCTTTTGTTTTTTCATTGTTGAAAACTGAAATCTCGTTGTTTTTAACATTTTCCGTTTTTATGCCCCTGTACCGTGTAAATTTTTAAGTTGCTTGACAGCCGGGCGCAAGTCACGGAGCATCTGCTTCGGATCGCGTCCTGGTTAGCGGGAGCACGCGTTGAGTCGCATCCGCGCTAGGACAAATGATCCGAAGTTGGTTCTTTGACTTGCCGCCTCGAATATTTTTGGGCGAATTTCGTTAACCGATTATCGCATGAGTTATCATCGGTTGAGGTGCACGCGTTGAGTCGCATTTCCTGATGAATACTCTATTCTTTCTTTTCAGGTTGCCCCCCCCCCTTGATGAGTTTTAAAGAGCGAGTTTCGATTACTTATTTTACTGAGAAAGTTCGATACATTTCATTGTTAGTTTTGAATCGATAGTCTTCGAGTTCGATATAAATTGTGTATCGACTCGATTGTTTGTCATTAGTTTGATTGGATTTTGTGATTTGTCCCATTGGTTGGACAGTTCGTTATTCGCCATTGTGATGCGATTTTGTACCTGTTTCTTGAATTGCGCCTTTTGTGTCAGGCGATATTTTGTATTCGGGTTGTAGCCCAGTTTTGTATTTTGATTTGTTTGTTATGATTTAAATACACAGATTTTTTGTGTTTGAAGCCCTGAAACTTAGAGTTTAAACTTTTGTCTCGTGGAGACGATTTACTTAGTTGTTTCATGCCAGGTTGTCAGGAAGTATTTACTACGGTCCCCAACTTTCGTATTACCAGGTGGGTGCACGCGTTGAGTCGCATTCTGGGTAATATTGAAGTTGCGTTTTGACTAATAGTTTGATTGTATACTTCGACATCCTTTGGAACTTTTATTTTTGTCTTCAATGGAAGACTGGCGCCCGAATCCAGGAATCACCACTGCAGTTACCCGGCACAATTTCTAAACGGGTTGGGCTCGTGTTGTTGCGTATATTTTCCCCGTTAGAAATTTGGCGCCCGAAGAACTGGGACCTGTTAGAAATTTGATACTTTTGTTTGTATTGTTATTTAGACCTTTGGATGCATTTTTGAAGCCTTTGATTTGATTAATCGATTTTGGAGATATGCTGAACGTTTATTTTGAGTTGTTAACATACGTTTTGATACTGTTGGAATGTTAATTTATGTAATTTGAATGTTTTTCAACCCATTTTGTTTTGGGGTTTTTTATGATTCGTTGTACTTTCTTTTGTACGTTTGATCGCGAATTTCGCTATGAAACAATAAAGTACGTATCAAAATTGGACTCAATGAATGGACTATTGGAATTTGGAGACGACTGGCTCGATCGTTAAATTTCGGCGAATGCAGATAATGGAGAATGCCTTTAGCACCTTCGACCCTGAATGCACCAGTTCTCCGATTTGATGATTTTTACTTCGGCCACTATGTCCATCGTTTTATTTTCAGCTATGTTTATTTACAGGAGGCGCAGGGAACGCTAGGGTTTGTCGTTCCTACCTCAAGAAGAGCCTGATTTGTTAAATATTCGTCGCGAAATTTGTTCCTGGACGTCACTCTCGAACCTTTACTCCATGTTGCATCGTTAAGACCATGGACAGTAGTTTTGGATTCGTCGACTGGAGTGCCCATGAATGTCCTTGTTACTCCATGTTGCATCGATAAGACCATGCGCAGTAGTTTTGGATTTGTCAACGAGCGTGCCCCATGAATGTCCTTGTTGGAGCGTCTTGCCCGAACCTTTACTCCGTGTTGCATCGTTAAGACCATGGATTGATCGTTATGGGGATAGTTGTTTTTTGAACATGAACTTCTTCGGACTGACCGAAATCATCTTAAACGAGAAGTCAAATTAATGATGTTGCCTCCTTGTCTCTCGCCAAAGACCGCCTACTGAAACGCGAGTGGTTTTTTCATTTTCGAGTTTCTATGTATAAATGACCTCACAAACTTTATCGGGTTTCTCTCTCTCTTTTATGGGTAAAGCGAATTTTTGCAGCTTGTAATCAAATTCTATTGACGTGAGTTTTTTTTACTTAGTGGAAAATTTTTGTTCGCGATTTAACACTGAAATTTCCGATTTTGCTAAGTGCGTATTTGAGTCGTGCAGCCTAGAGCTGGTTAAACCATTTTTTTTTTGTTCTTTTTTTTTCTTTAAGCTGCTTGTAGCACATTTATTGTTTTTCGATTAAATTTTGATAATCATTTGAGGATTGTAAGTTTCTGTTTAAACCTGATTGTATTGTAATACATTGTTTTCTCAACCTTTTGTACTGTGAATCAATTATTTGTATTGTTTCCATCTCATTGTTTCAATTTAGATTTTTAAGATCAGGAAATATTCTTTTACTACTTAAACCTTTTGTACTCAAGTGAATTCTAACATTGTATTCATCACTCTTTTCCCCCGTTCCGAAGGAGGAGGGATTTGTAACGAGGATTTTTGGTGAACAAAAATCTCCGTTTTAAGTTATCCTAGTTGTAAATAACGCATCTTAATCTGTAGTTTTAGACCTATTTTGTTCATTTAAACCCCCCCCCCTTTAGAAAATACGAATATGCAAAAACTCATCGACTTCGAGAACAAGTTAGACCCTTGCTGCTCTCCATCGTTCGATTCAAACGGGAACGTTCTCATGAACTGTCCACAGACGAAAAGTATTTGGTTCGCCGCTGGATACTCATTCTTCAAGGCCTCGAGTCGCTACCAGAGTATGTCGGACACTATGCACTGTGCCCTTGGGCGTGGGTAGACGACCACCTCGATGGAATCATCGTCTGTATGTGTCAAGAACCCTACAATATCGAAAAGGAATTCAACCAACTCCGCGATTTCAAAAATGGTTCGTCCAAGGTCAATCACTATCGACCACCGAAGCAGAAATTCTTCGATAAGTTCCGAGATTATTTCGCACTATGATGCCCACCAATGTTGTGAATTTAATTTAATTGTTCTATGTTCTTTAATTGAATAAATATTTTGTCCTCTAATTTCAATTTTTTTTTTTAAATTTCTAACCTCTTAAATATATACATACATATCATATTTTAATGAAAAAAGTAATGAAAAGCCGAAGCCAGTAAGATGTGGACAATAGGTAAGATTAGGTTAAGTTACAAGTAACCTATCCTAACCTTACCTAATGTTCAAGTTCTTCAAGCTAATAGCGCGCGGATTAAAACTTGTTTATGAGAGTCTTTACAAGTCCTAAGACGCGTGCGTAGGGAAGACAGAGATATGAGGATAGGGGAGAGCAAAGGGTTGGGAAGGGAGGAGGTAAATCGAGCGCTGAGTCGCATTAGATTTCCAGGAATCTGCCAACTCGGCCACTGCCCAATCGGAAATTTACCTTGGCATAATATTGTATAAAGATTTTCCAAGGTTGGGGAATGGTTACCAACGAAAGATTTGCTTATCAATATTGCCATATGGTTGCCGCAATATTGTCACATTAATCTTTGGAAACTAATATTGTTACAATCTTATCATGGTATGCGAAGAGAAAACTTGACACTCAAATATTTATATAATATTGTAGAAATATTGGTGAGGAAAGGTTGTAACCGGAATATTGACGTAATATTGTTATTCAAAGATTGGTTCAAGATTGTCTCTTTGATAATGATGCAATCTTGTCAACCGAAGCTTTCTACAAGATTGGAAAAGTAATTTTGTTACAATATTGTCACAATAAGGTTTGAAAATTAATATTGAGACAATCTTGTCAACCGAAGCTTTCTACAAGATTGGAAAAATAATTTTGTTACAATTTAGTACCTCCAATTTTCATGCAGAAATCTTCCATAGGAAGCGAGAAATCCTAAAATTAGTGTTGGGGTCCAGGAGACCCCACGCGACCATCCACGGGTGGCGACGAGGCGCGACTAACGGCGGGTTAAGTAGGAATTATTCGCGGAGCTCCTACGCGAGCGGTCGTAGCTCAACGAGTAAGACACTTGTCTGCCACCGAAGCGGCCCAGGTTCAATCCTCACCATCTCCAGGTAATATTTGTAAATGTTCTCTGTCTATGAATTTCCGTGCATGTGTACAATGTCTACGTCGAATGTCAAATAATTAATTTTGCAATATAATGTCTTCAATATGTGTAATAAGATTCCAGAGTATGTGGTAATCAAAGGCAAGTACCAACAAATTAGTTCCAAAATTCGTACCTAGAGCGCGCAACTTTCTGCAATCTTACCGCAACCTTTCTTTTGCAATCTTGTTGCAAGCTTTCTTCTCCAATCTTACCGCAAGCTTTTGTCGGCAATCTTACTACAAGCTTTTGTCGGCAATCTCATTACAAGCTTCTTTCTGCAATCTTACTACAATCTTATTTCAACAATCTATCAGCAATATTTACAACGTCATGATAATTAATGAACATAGGAATATTAATACAAGATTGCAACAAGATTGTCACAAGCTTGGGATGAAAAGCTTGTGACAATAAAATGACAAGATTGTACCAATGTAATTTTTCCGATTGGGTGCTAGCATGCGCAGCTGCTTCGGTTCGGGTTAAAACCTGTCGAAGGTCAAGTGATAGATCGCGGACTTCAACGTCGATGAGTCATAAGTTCCAACAGTCTCAAATGTGAATCTCTATTGCCCACTGTTTTCAATGGAGGGGGGGCTTCTGCAGGAGGGAGGGTGGGGGTGCTGATGCATTATTCTAGCACGTTAAATAACACACTACAGGTTAAATCTTGAACAAATCAAGTTTCAACTTGAATAATCAACGATGAATGAGAGTGGGAGATGATGCAATATTCTAGAGTCCCTGTATATCAAAGAGTCTCGCCACGTGAAGCATGAAGAAGAAGAATTTCGAAGGAGGCGTCCACTCTGATTGGTTGGGTTCGCTGAGGGGCGTGTACGCTTCCTCGGTAGGTGCGTTCCAACGGTCTTCTTATGGAGAATAACACAGAACGCCTCCTCGAGCTCCGTGACAGCCTAAAATCTAGCAGCCAATCAGAATCTATACCCCGTATGGCGAGACTCTGTAATATACAGGGACTCTACAATATTCTAGCTCATAAAGTAACATAAAGTTGGGTTGGATTAAATTGGCAACACCGCAAAACATATAATCCGCCTCTGGAAGGTTCGCCGCTGGACGATCCACCTCTGGAAGATCGAAGTTAGGTTGGGTTAGGTTGATGATACCTTACAATGTTAGCCTACATTCACCTCTACTCTTTTTTTAGTTAGGTTCAAACTCAAGGTCATTTTTGGCGGTCTACTCCCTATCATCCCTCTACTATCGTAGTCGAATACTTTGAATATTCCATTCCTTTGCTGTGCTCATTGTTTTAGTCATTTTGGAAGGAACTTCAAAAACAAATTTTCACCAACACAGTGGACAGATTTAAATACTTGCTTGGCAAGAGGGGGGACAAAAATGCAGACTTTTTTTCTCAAAGATTAAAAACCTGGTAAAACAATTCTGGCTCGTAAAGCAGGTCTCTGTGCCTATTATTTTAAATCTAGGTTCTTTTAAAACGATTAGACATGGAGAAAACTAAATCGGTTGTCCCCCCCCCCCTGGACCTTACCTGAAGTGTCCCAATTAATAGGATTATTATTGAAATTTTAACCCATATTTTTGCTCCATCACACCTATAATGCATCTTGAAACGGTCTTATCGGTTGTTTATAATTCAGTAACGTACTAAGGTAATAAAGTACTTTGATAATTGATTGTGTGTAGATTGTCTGATCAACATTCATAAAGCCCTTAATGATTGACTCCGAGTTTTAGAATTTATTTCTCTCGATAATTCCATTTTTTGGCTCCAGCACACCTATTTTGATTTTTTTTTAAACAGGTTTCAGGGTTGAATATTGTAACTATGAGTGCTTTATTTCTTAGTAGGCTGGTTGTAGATTTTTTGCTAATTCTCATCAAAATTAATTGAGCCAAAAATTATTCCAATTTTACCCATTTTCACCCATTTCATCATTGATTTAATGGAATCCATTCCCCCCTCCCCATAATTAACCTAAGAGTTAGTATTTCAAAATAACAAAATAAGTAACTCTGAGGAATCTGAAAAGCAGCAACTGAGCAACATCTGGATGCATAAGAATCAATGGTCCAAAAGTATTGCCCAGGTACAGATGGACTGCATATTTACTGACTGACTGACGCCACAGACTTTTTTTGGCATAAATCTCTCTAAGTTAGAAAGGGTTAGCAATATGGGAATATGATGGAAGAATGTTCTTTCAGCTGGTATTAGACATGATGAGAGGCTATTATTTTGTATAAATTATGATTGACTTGGTCGTGAGAGACCAACTAGCGAAACAAAATACCTTGAAAATCTCTGCGCCATCGCAAGACTCTCTCAATTTGTCTTATTTCATTAGAGTGAGAAAATAAAAAGGAGAGTTAAAATTATAAATAGTTAATCACAAACAAGTCCATTTTCTTAAGCTTGACCCTGTTGGGCTATAGCCAAAAAGCTTTGACCGGCCGCCATTTTCGATACAAGCATCGTATTGACGTCCGGTTTGCGCCGTTCTCTTTCTCTTTCCAAGACCTTTCGATTGGTGTATCACTCGATGGAGGGATTTTATTTGGGGGGGACGGTCCCCCACCCCCAAATTGTTAAATGGCCGCCATTTTGAATAGACGCATCGCAGCGACTTCGGGTTTGCGCCAAATTCTTTCTTTTTTAAGACCTTTCGATTGATGTACAACATGACCCCCTTTTACATTTGAATTTTTTGAGCTACAGCCCCCCAAACTCAAAAATTTGTGGGGGGGCTCCGCGCCCCATTTTTATCCACCAAATGATAAAGTGTGGCACATTATTGGAAAGAAGACGTTCTGAGGATTCAGAAAATTTTTAGTTTTTGAAAATATATTAATTCAAACCGAAGTTATGGGCGTTTAAAGTATGGGGTACCTATGTGGCCGCCATTTTGTTTCGAGAGGGGCTACCGAAAATCTGAAAAAACGAAATTGCTCAGTTTTTTAAGTCCTTTTGAATGATGAAATAAAAAATACCCTCTGCCATTTGAAATATGCGAAATATTGGCAACACGGGGTACATTTTGGGGCCTACGCCCCCACTCAAGGGGGGTGGGAGCCCCCCAACATTTTCTCTGAAGTCGCTTAGAGGTAATAGATTATTCCTGAATTTTATTAGATTTTTACAATCAACCATGCGCTCACAGCAAAAGTGTGAACTCATTTCTCGGACACCCTGTATGTGTTTCCTTCTTAATAAGAAGTGAGAACCAAAGTCACATGATGGCCGTTACAGTGATATATTTACTGATTTAGAAAGTGTTATTTCGGGGGTCACTCAAATAAAATCCAGAATGTTTTACGGGGTGGGGGGTGGGGTGGCGTCACCCATCAGATTATAATTGTTTGTCGACCCTCCCTCTATCCATATTTTTCCTCCCTACCTTCCTCTCTTCCCTCACTCCCTCTTTCTCATCTGCATTTGAACTCATCCGTTCATAAAAACAGGTGGGGAAGTGGAAACCATGCTTCAGTAGTGGATCCAGAAAATTTTATTGGGTGAGGAGGCACACCAATTAAATTGGCAAATTTGAGCGCCACAAGATAAATTTTTGTGCTTTTTTCTGATGCTAAATGGCAACTTTTTATTTCTCCCTTTCTCTCTCTCTCTCTCTCTCTCTCTCTTACTCTCTCCCCCCTCTCTCCCCCTCTCTCCCCCTCTCTCTCTCTCACTCTTTCTCTCTCTCTCTCTCTCTCTCTCTCTCTCCCTCTCTCTCACTCTCTTTTTTTTAGTAACTTTGTTCATGAAAATAGACAAAGCGGTGGAGAGAAAAGTCCGAAGATGCATCCAGTGGTAGATCCATAATTTTTTTTTGGGGGGGGGGGAGGGCACGCCAATAAAAAATGAAAATTGGAACTTCTCAGGGAACTTTTCCTGCAATTATCTGAATCAAAAATGTAAACTTTATCTCTCACCCGATTAACCATTCTTTTTTGTAAGTGTTCGAGGTATCAAAAATCAAATTTCATGACATTCCCATTCTCGATAACGATATTCGTTTTTCAAAAATTACATTATATATTGCGTGATGGACATTTTGTGATGAACGCAACAACAAAAATTACATCAAATGATCATACGAAAATAAAAACTAGAGAAAAGAAAAAAAAGAGGAAAATTAAATGTAGACGGATGAGGGGTCATTGCTGAAACAGCCCCCACCAAAACGAAGTCGGGATGCCGGCAAGTTATAAATACATAAAATGAAAATGAATACTGAGTTATCGGAACAAAAAAATGTAAGTAAAAATTACCTACGTCAAAAGACATTCATGTTAAATCGTCGCATATCAGTTTTAGGGAGTAGGTGGAGATCAAAGTATTCCTTGGAAGAAGATTGATCGTGCTTAGTTTTTTGCGAATCATCGATAGGTACAATGTACTCAAACAAATATACAGGGTGTTTCACGTAACCTGCTCACTATGGTTTTCTTCAACGGGTGCCGACAAAGAAATCTGAAAAAATCGGATTTACAGTAACTCGGACCTGAAGTTTCATTTAAAAATACTGCCACAACCCGAAATTTGGTTTTTGGGGGGTTTTCAGGGGGGCACCCCCTAATCTCGAGATTTTCAAATAGCAGTCCCTATCTTGTGATACTTTATTTGAAAGAGGGTAAAATTCTAAGCATTTTGGCTTAAACCGGAAGTCGATACATTTTTTCGTTTTCGAGATATCGGAGGTCGAAGTTCAATATAGGACCAATTTTCGAAAATTCTTAACTCCTACAAAAATAGTCGTAAAAAAAAGACTGCACAAGTAAAATGCTCTAATTGATGAGTACTTTCAAGAAAAAAATACGAATTTACAATCGAATAAACCGGAAGTCAACTTTTAGGCACCTGAAGATTTTTGGGGGGAAAACCCCCAATTCTCAAAATTTTCAAATGGCAACCCCTATATTTTAATACCTCATTCCAAAAGATGTAAAAAGTTATGAATTTTGGCGCAATCAAAAGTCCGATATCGTTTTTCTAATTCGATATATCGAAAATCGAAGTTCGATTTAGACCATTTTTCGACCCTCTAAAAAACAAATCCTGTTGTGTGATACATCATTCAAAAGCACATAAAAAACCAAGAATTTTAATGCAAACCGGAAGTCAATACCATTTTTCGCGGTCGAGATATCGCAAGTCAAAATTTAAGGTATGCCCTCACCAGAGTCTTAACTTTGACTTGCGATGTCTCAACCGCGAAAAAAGGTATTGACTTCCGGTTTGCACTAAAATTCTTGGTTTTTTATGTGCTTTTGCAGGATGTATTACACGATAGGATCCGGTTTTTACTGGGTCGAAAAATGGTCTAAATTGAACTTCGATTTTCGATATATCAAATTAGAAAAACGATATCGGACTTTTGATTGCGCCAAAATGCACTAGTTTTTACGCCTTTTCAAAGGAGGTTTTAAAAACTAGGGGTTGCCATTTGAAAATTTTGAGAAATGGGGGTTTTCCCGCCAAAAATGTTGAGGTGCCTAAAAGTTGACTTCCGGTTTATTCGATTGTAAATTCGTATTTTTTTCTTGAAAGTACTCATCAATTAGAACATTTTACTTGTGCAGTCTTTTGTTTTACGACTATTTTTGTAGGAGTTGAGAATTTTCGAAAATTGGTCCTATATCGATCTTCGACCGTCGATATCTCGAAAACGAAAAAAGATATCGACTTCCGGTTTAAGCCAAAATGCTTAGAATTTCTTCCAAACGAGGTATCACAAGATAGGGGTTGCTATTTGAAAATCTCGAGATTAGGGGGGTGCCCCCTTCTGAAAACCCCCCAAAAACCAAATTTTGGGTTGTGACAGTATTTTTAAATGAAACGTCAGGTCCGAGTTACTGTAAAACCGATTTTTCAGATTTTTTTATCGGCACCCGTTCAAGAAAACCATAGTGAGCAGGTTACGTGAAACACCTTGTTTGTGTACAATGTACTAGAAACCGTAGATTTCTGTGAGATTTTTTTTTTTTTTTTTTTTTCATCTTCCTTTGAAATGTACACCTTTTAACGGTATTGAGATAATCAATACCTGTTCCTTGCAAAGGTTCCGGCCATCGATATTGAACGATTGTCTCCCCCATGACGTAATCAGTTGCGGGAACATTCTCAAAGTCATGTGGAGGAATATTGCCGACTAACCAATACAAAAACTCACTTGATGAGCGATTCGTGGAAGAGGGCTCATCCAATCCTGAAAATTGAAAATAGTTTTGTTGAAGTTTAATTATTTAAAACGGTTTCTGACAGTAAACCAGTAAAGTAAAGAAAAGTGCAAAAAATGAGTAGTGGGAGGGGATCGGCAAAAAGGTATTCCCTCTCTTATGCCACTACCCAGTGGCGGATCCAGACAATTTTTCTGGGGGGGGGGGGGGCACGCCTGTAAACTTTTGAAATTTGAGGCGTTGGCGGAAGCAATTTCGGGGTATTTTCTATAGAAAAAAGGCAATATTTGAGGCTTCGGGGGGGGGGGGGGGGCTCGTGCCCCCGTGCCCCCCGTGGATCCGCTACTACCACTACCTGCTGCTTTCTGACTAAGCAGCTTTGCCAGAGCCCTAATGTAAAACTTATCAAGTAGTAAGGTAAAGACAAGACTAAAAATATTCTATCAACGAATTAGGGGGATAAGGGCTGCAGAATGCAGATCCCCTTCCCTTCCCCACTTTATCTAAAAACTAAAAAGGATTTTAGTGTTCAAGTAATAACACTCTTTCCAATGTACATAAATTTCTCATTGTTCATCTACTTTCAACTACAATTGTATTGGCGCGTTTTGACAGAATCTATGAAAGGGTCAATTCTTGGTTGTATCGAATGCTTAGTCATTCCAGAGTTAACGAAAACGAATCTAAGTATACTGCATACATTCTCATGACATACAGGGTGTTTCACGTAACCTGCTCACTATGGTTTTCTTGAACGGGTGACGATAAAAAAATCTGGAAAAATCAGTTTTACAGTATGTCGGACCTGAAGTTTCATTTAAAAATACTGTCACAACCCAAAATTTGGTTTTTGGGGGGTTTTCAGAAGGGGGCACCCCCCTAATCTCGAGATTTTCAAATAGCAACCCTTATCTTGTGATACCTCCTTTGAAAGAAATTCTAAGCATTTTGGCTTAAACCGGAAGTCGATATCTTTTTTCGTTTTCGAGATATCGAAGGTCGAAGATCGATATAGGACCAATTTTCGAAAATTCTTAACTCCTACAAAAAAAGTCGTAAAACAAAAAACTGCACATGTAAAATGCTCTACTTGATGAGTACTTTCAAGAAAAAAATACGAATTTACAATCAAATTGACCGGCAGACAACTTTTAGGCACCTCAACATTTTTGGCGGGAAAACCCCCATTCCTCAAAATTTTCAAATGGCAACCCCTATTTTTTAAAACCTCCTTTAAAAAGGCGTAAAAACTAGTGCATTTTGGCGCAATCAAAAGTCCGATATCGTTTTTCTAATTCGATATATCGAAAATCGAAGTTCGATTTACACCATTTTTTGACCCAGTAAAAACCGGATCCTATCGTGTGATACATCATTCAAAAGCACATAAAAAACCAAGAATTTAAGTGCAATCCGGAAGTCAATACCTTTTTTCGCGGCCGAGATATCGCAAGTCAAAGTTTAGTCTTTGGTTAGGGCCTACGTTAAACTTTGACTTGCGATATCTCGACCACGAAAAAAGGTATTGACTTCCGGTTTGCACTAAAATTTTGGTTTTTTATTTGCTTTTGAATGATGTATCACACGATAGGATCCGATTTTTACTGGGTCGAAAAATGGTCTAAATCGAACTTCGATTTTCGATATATCGAATTAGAAAAATGATATCGGACTTTTGATAGCACTAAAATGCACAACCTTTTACGCCTTTTTGAATGAGGTATTAAAAGATAGGGGTTGCCATTTGAAAATTTTGAGAAATGGGGGTTTTCCCGCCAAAAATGTTAAGGTGCCTAAAGTCGACTTCCGGTCTATTTGATTGTAAATTCGTATTTTTTTCTTGAAACCACTAATCAAGTAGAGCATTTTACATGTGCAGTTTTTTGTTTTACGACTTATTTTGTAGGAGTTAAGAATTTTCGAAAATTGGTCCTATATCGATCTTTGACCTTCGATATCTCGAAAACGAAAAAAGACATCGACTTTTAGTTTAAGCCAAAATGCTTAAAATTTTACCCTCTTTCAAACGAAGTATCACAAGATAGGGGTTGCTATTTGAAAATTTCGAGATTAGGGGGGCACCCCCCCTGAAAACCCCCCAAAAACCAAATTTTGGATTGTGGCAGTATTTTTAAATGAAACTTCAGGTCCGAGTTACTGTAAAACCGATTTTTCAGATTTTTTTATCGTCACCCGTTCAAGAAAACCACAGTGAGCAGGTTATGTGAAACACCCTGTATAATCCGCATGGCTCTAAACAAAATGAGCAAAGTTTCTGAGTTGTACATAAAAGGGCTCCAAGGGTTTTTAAAGAGCTTAGCAAATGCCTCCCTCTCGAGCTAGAGCCCCCAACATTTTGAATTTTTTTTTTTTTTTTTTTTTTTTTTTTTTTGGATAAGCGTCCTCAAATATAAACCAAATGGTATGAAAATTGGTGCTCCGAGGTTTTTACATGTAAAATTCATTAATGGCTTAAAAAAATTCAGAAATTAAGTCTGACTGTGTTTTTTTCAGGTAATCTTGAATTTTAAGCGGCACACGTTTTAAGTTAAGGACAATAAAATCGAAATCAATTACTAAAATGTAAAGGAAAAACATCTCAAAATGATCTCGAGTTACTGGTATTTTCTCTATACTACGCGATGAAATCGTGATAGTTGCTGACAATGTGTAAAAGGGAGCACTGTTACTAAGGCAGGCAGCAGTAAGTATAAAACCTACTACTCCACTGCTTCTTCGGACGGCCCGCCAAAGTAAAATCAGTGCGGGCCCCTTTGAGTAAAATTGAAAATGGCAGGGAATAAGTTGTTAAAAATTATTTGAGAGCCCTTTCAAAGATTTTCGTTGTAATTATCGAATTTAGACCAGGTTTGGACTTTTTTCTTTGTATTTTCAATGACTTTCGAATGATTTATAACAACTTGTACCCTGCCATTTTCAATTTTACTCAAAGCGACCCCGCCCTCAAAGCCCCAAAATCTAGGAAGAGAGGCCAGGCTGAAGGTAACTCTCGTTAAAATTATCGGATTGAATTCCGGTTTGGACCATTTTTTTCTTCTTTTCAAGAGCTTTCAACTTGTGAGATGTCTCCCTTTTAACGCCGTTTATTACTGATCGCTCCTTCTCCTTCTTTCTCCGCTTTCCCCCCTTTTTGGCTGACCTCCCGGAGGGAAATCTCGGGTGACTTGAATATAAGCGAGAGTTCCTAAGATCACTCGGATATTTCAAGTCACAAGCGAGACTTATATCAGGGACGAATCACTTGAAAGCTCCTTCTATGTGAGAGTTCCTAAGATCACTCGGATAAAAGGGTGACTTTTAAGTGAGACCAAATCCCAAATTCCCAAATCTGGTAAATACCTCCTTCCTCTACATTCTTCCTATACATATTTTGTTACGATTTTCTTTTTGCTCTTTTCGTTTCATATCACTGTAAAAACCGTTTTTTTTTTTTGTTCCGTAAACTTCAGATTTTGTTTTGATTTTCTGTTTTGCTCTTTTCGTTACTTTTCACCGAAAAAAAAACAATTTTTTTTTTTTTGTTTCTTAAACTTCAGATTTTGTTACGATGTTCTTGTTTGCTCTTTCAGTTACTTTTCACCGTAAAAACAAACCGTTTTTTGTTTGTTTCTTAAACTTCAAATTTTGTTTCGATTTTCTTTTTAATTATAGTTTAATTAATTGTTTATGTTCCATTTTTTAGTTCATCAGCGAGTTTAATAATTTCTTCATTTGTTTTTTTTTTTAATTTAAATTTTTAATTTTTTTTCATTTAATTAATTATCTGCATAATAAATAGCATACAGTTGTAGCCTGGGGAATCAGAGTGATTAGTTGAGAAGGGCTTTATTCTCATTTCAACCACTGCGCAGCAAGTCAACACTGTTGCCAGAGTTCGTTCCTTCTTGTCACAAACTCAGTCTTCTTATCTTACTATCTTATCTTACTATAGTATAATCTGATAAGCCCTATTTTTTCGAGTTTTGAGACTTTTTCAAAAAATGTTCAAAAATGTGTTTCCACACTCTACGGACGTTGCTATTTATGTTACAACGCTGTAACTTGGCATGATAATAGATCTTAATGTGATTAGGAGCCCGCAATTTTCAGAATTTTGATACCTTGATTTGTAATCGAGTTATTGCGAATTTGCGTACCGCGGCAATCGCAGCGGGGGGTAGGGTGAATCGCAGAGCGTGTGGGAGATTGTGACCGAGACGAAAAAGGTTCATCCGTCCAGGGGGGTTGGGTGGTCAGATTTTGTCCATTTCTGTGTGTGCAAGGAAGTGCCGTGACTAATTGCTGACATGACTTGGCGACGCGATGGGGGGGGGGGGGAAATGAGCCGAGAGATGGGAGAGCCTCCTCCGCAAGCTCGATCGAAGCGCCGCCACGGTGGATCGAGTCAATGGGGAGCATCGGACATTTGGTTGTGTGACTCTTAAATATCGGGATAACCAGTGAAAGACACATGAAACCTACTCAATTTTTCACGAGGATTTCGATTTTCTTACTTTCATGGGCCTAAAATTATTACCGTGCCTATAAATGTCTCATTTTCAAACTAAGAAGAGGTTAATAAAAACTACTATTTTCTGCGAATTTTTGCGTGTGAAAAAAAGATTAAATACGTTGTAGTTTGAGCAACTGTTGTTGCCTAAGGCTTAGTACTAGTTTATAGACACTTTTCAGATTACATGGGTTCAAATAAGTGGGGGGGGGAGAGAGAAACAATCTTAAGATAAATGCGAGTGAAGACAAATATACAACTAATACAAGTTTCTTCCTATATTATCACTGACTTTTTTAGGTAAGAATTTCCTAAGTATAAACTCAACTTTTACACTATACTTACATACTACTTACAACCTAACCTCACCTAACCTAACCTAAAAGAAAAATAAAAAAATAAAAAATAAACCAAAATTAGCAATATTCATGCGGGCTTTCAGTGATAGTTTGTGACTGATTATAATCTTCAGAACACGTACAAAAATACTAAAACAGCAACAATAACAACAACAATAATTAAAAAACGAAAAAAATTAGTGTTCCTTATTTAAAGGATAATTGAAAGGCGAATCATTCAGAAGTGAAAAAGGATTCTGAAAGATGGAATAGATAACAAATTATCGATCACCAACTCTGAATTAATTAAAATGCCATCTGGTTGAGCTAAAAAGACAAAAAAGATTAGCTATCAGCTATCCAGATTTCTTGGTTTCATTTAAAGACGTTTCAAGACACACAAGAAAAAAGAAAAAATGTTTAACTTCCACTAATTTTTCATCCTATAACTTCACATTTGCAGAAGTTTTCGAACAAATTATCAAATAGAAATCAAATTTTCAATTGCATGTAATTAACTTAAAATTGAACATCTATGCGAGAAGAGACAGGGCTTCTGGTTCAAGCGATGCCTTTTTCTTTGTGGCGACTAAAGTTGGTATCACGTTAGAAATAAGGGGGTCTGATGAAATAAGCATAAAATTTAAGATGTCTCTATTTGCTGCGAGTGTGTCCACAAAAGTGTTTCGTGACATTTCGTGAACTTTTCAATACCTGTCGCATGACAGTCGGGTGTTAAGGTGCATCATCTGCCTCTTAACTTTCCATACGAATTTAAATTGCAATAATTTCTAACCAACTAAAGTAGTAACAATCATCAAGATATTTCCATTCATTCTTCCGATTTTTTTTTCTTTTTTTTTCTCATCAATAACATTTACTTTATAACGCATTTAGATTAGTCAATATGGCAACACCGCAGTAGTGAGCTACAAATTGTCGTACTGTCTTGTACAGAGAAAAATAGCGACTTCAATCAAATTTTTGCCAAAAGAGTAATTTCCATTTTCCATGCGGGTAAATGGTTTTATGAAGAGGGCTATAAGACTTGAACAACCCCCCCACCCGACAGCTCATTATTTATGATTACAACCTCCATTTATTTACTTTAAAGAAAAGCTTTTCCAACCAACATCACCTCTAGAAAGATAACTGATCACGAAAACGCATCTGTCATCAAACCATACCATCAGTCTAGGGTGATTAGTATTTTCACGAAAAAGGCCATTCAAAAATTTCCATTTTTAGCCCTCTAACTTCCGGATCCGCAAACTTCCGCAAGATGTTTGACAAGATATGAGTTTAAGGGGGTGTTAGGAGTCGGGAGATGTGTCGCTTCATTGCAAGTTCGCGCGAGTTTTATACTAAAACCTCAGTTATTCCTGAAAAAAGGGTTTTTTTCAAGGTCCTCCATGAATGCTCTCTACTGAGTCGTAAATTGCAGTTAAAAAAACCAGAATAAGCTTTTCTTGAAGCTAAAGTGACCCTCAATCAGCTCCAAGTATGATAATTGCAAACACAAATCAATTATCTATAGTATTTTGCATTTGAAGTCGCGGAAGTAGAGGTCAGATTTTCGTAAAATTGATTCTTCCTCAAAAATACAAACTTTGAAGTACCATCACTGCCAGAAAAAGTGCCTTAAATTAAATTGTGCACACATTTTTGGGACCCCTGAAGGTCCTAGAATAAGATTCTTTTGTCAGAAGTTGAATTTTTAAACCTCCATTTTTGCCCAAATGTCCGGTGCTTAGTAGCATTGACTCGATCCAACGTGCGCCGCACAGTGTGTCCTACAGCGGCAAAAAATACCTAAAACCGAAGTCTGCCCCATCGAACTTTTTTAGGGTTTTAACATTCCTTAGGAACCGGAGCATCCTTTACAAGCCGTAAAAATTTCTATGTTGCCATATTTCCGTCAGAATACATGCATATAGTTCGACTCTTCAAAAATGGCAAAAATCGACCAACCGTTAAACTTTGAAAGTTGGCTATTTTTTGAGGTACAGGGTAAAATATGAGATGATCTGTTTATTCTAAGTCACTTTTCATACTGTTAGCTTAAATTTGAGGCACAAACGGTTTTTGCAAAACTTTTTTGGGGGGTCATAATAGGGCTTAAACATAGCTCTCCAGAATAATGAAATTTCAATTTTTGGAAAGGCCTATAAAAAAAGCTCCACGAGGCTCCACGCTGGGAATGCCGATTTTGGATAGGTAATATCACTGAGAAAAAGTCCTGAAAATATCTTTGACCAATTTTGACCCATTTGGCTGCTGTGCCATTTTTTCGATCGAGCGGACCGGCACTGATTTGAGAGCTGCCTCGCCAATTTCCCAATTAATCGTTCAAATCCACAATTTTGGCTCAGAAACTGTCCGCTGAGGGTGAGGAAGTGCTTATAAACACTCAGAATCCCTCAAAAGTCGTATTAAATCCTAAAAAATTGATATAATTAAATTCTGAAATCAACCATTATATGGGCCAAAATTTGTGGTTTTAAAGAAAAATGTGAGACTTTTGTAGGCCTCTAAGCATAATTCAACACTTCCTCACCATCATCGTATAGTTTTTGAGCCACACTTGTGGATTTGGATCGTTTTTCAAGAACATTTTTTTATAATAATTTTAGATAATTTTGAAGAAAAAAAATAGGGGCCCAAAAATGGCAACAGTGTAAATTTTAGTTAAAAAATGTATTTTTATCTGAAAAGCACTCGTTTTTTAGAGTGCTTTAGGCACTTCGTTTTTTTAATTCGGACCTTTTTTGGAGGAGTTATGGTTTTTTGAAAATTATTGGCAGTTATCGAACTTTGAGGTTCGATATATCGAAGACGAAAATCGATATTGACATGCGAATTGTGCTGAAAGTCTTAGAATTTTGCGTTCTTTCCGATTCTGCAATAAAAATGGGGAATTTTTAACTACCCTAATTTTTCGAAAAAATTGGGTCACAAGGGGTTGAAAAGGGTGCTCCTAAAAGGGGTGCCTAAATGTTTTGACCTCGTCAGGGCATAGTAGGTGGTCACAATAGTATTTCTGTGAGATTTTTTTTTTTTTTTTTTTTTCATCTTCCTTTGAAATGTACACCTTTTAACGGTATTGAGATAATCAATACCTGTTCCTTGCAAAGGTTCCGGCCATCGATATTGAACGATTGTCTCCCCCATGACGTAATCAGTTGCGGGAACATTCTCAAAGTCATGTGGAGGAATATTGCCGACTAACCAATACAAAAACTCACTTGATGAGCGATTCGTGGAAGAGGGCTCATCCAATCCTGAAAATTGAAAATAGTTTTGTTGAAGTTTAATTATTTAAAACGGTTTCTGACAGTAAACCAGTAAAGTAAAGAAAAGTGCAAAAAATGAGTAGTGGGAGGGGATCGGCAAAAAGGTATTCCCTCTCTTATGCCACTACCCAGTGGCGGATCCAGACAATTTTTCTGGGGGGGGGGGGGCACGCCTGTAAACTTTTGAAATTTGAGGCGTTGGCGGAAGCAATTTCGGGGTATTTTCTATAGAAAAAAGGCAATATTTGAGGCTTCGGGGGGGGGGGGGGGGGGCTCGTGCCCCCGTGCCCCCCGTGGATCCGCTACTACCACTACCTGCTGCTTTCTGACTAAGCAGCTTTGCCAGAGCCCTAATGTAAAACTTATCAAGTAGTAAGGTAAAGACAAGACTAAAAATATTCTATCAACGAATTAGGGGGATAAGGGCTGCAGAATGCAGATCCCCTTCCCTTCCCCACTTTATCTAAAAACTAAAAAGGATTTTAGTGTTCAAGTAATAACACTCTTTCCAATGTACATAAATTTCTCATTGTTCATCTACTTTCAACTACAATTGTATTGGCGCGTTTTGACAGAATCTATGAAAGGGTCAATTCTTGGTTGTATCGAATGCTTAGTCATTCCAGAGTTAACGAAAACGAATCTAAGTATACTGCATACATTCTCATGACATACAGGGTGTTTCACGTAACCTGCTCACTATGGTTTTCTTGAACGGGTGACGATAAAAAAATCTGGAAAAATCAGTTTTACAGTATGTCGGACCTGAAGTTTCATTTAAAAATACTGTCAAAACCCCAAAAATTTTGGGTTTTTTGGGGGGGTTTTCAGAAGGGGGCACCCCCCTAATCTCGAGATTTTCAAATAGCAACCCTTATCTTGTGATACCTCCTTTGAAAGAAATTCTAAGCATTTTGGCTTAAACCGGAAGTCGATATCTTTTTTCGTTTTCGAGATATCGAAGGTCGAAGATCGATATAGGACCAATTTTCGAAAATTCTTAACTCCTACAAAAAAAGTCGTAAAACAAAAAACTGCACATGTAAAATGCTCTACTTGATGAGTACTTTCAAGAAAAAAATACGAATTTACAATCAAATTGACCGGCAGACAACTTTTAGGCACCTCAACATTTTTGGCGGGAAAACCCCCATTCCTCAAAATTTTCAAATGGCAACCCCTATTTTTTTAAAAACCCCCTTTAAAAAGGCGTAAAAACTAGTGCATTTTGGCGCAATCAAAAGTCCGATATCGTTTTTCTAATTCGATATATCGAAAATCGAAGTTCGATTTACACCATTTTTTGACCCAGTAAAAACCGGATCCTATCGTGTGATACATCATTCAAAAGCACATAAAAAACCAAGAATTTAAGTGCAATCCGGAAGTCAATACCTTTTTTCGCGGCCGAGATATCGCAAGTCAAAGTTTAGTCTTTGGTTAGGGCCTACGTTAAACTTTGACTTGCGATATCTCGACCACGAAAAAAGGTATTGACTTCCGGTTTGCACTAAAATTTTTGGTTTTTTATTTGCTTTTGAATGATGTATCACACGATAGGATCCGATTTTTACTGGGTCGAAAAATGGTCTAAATCGAACTTCGATTTTCGATATATCGAATTAGAAAAATGATATCGGACTTTTGATAGCACTAAAATGCACAACCTTTTACGCCTTTTTGAATGAGGTATTAAAAGATAGGGGTTGCCATTTGAAAATTTTGAGAAATGGGGGTTTTCCCGCCAAAAATGTTAAGGTGCCTAAAGTCGACTTCCGGTCTATTTGATTGTAAATTCGTATTTTTTTCTTGAAACCACTAATCAAGTAGAGCATTTTACATGTGCAGTTTTTTGTTTTACGACTTATTTTGTAGGAGTTAAGAATTTTCGAAAATTGGTCCTATATCGATCTTTGACCTTCGATATCTCGAAAACGAAAAAAGACATCGACTTTTAGTTTAAGCCAAAATGCTTAAAATTTTACCCTCTTTCAAACGAAGTATCACAAGATAGGGGTTGCTATTTGAAAATTTCGAGATTAGGGGGGCACCCCCCCTGAAAACCCCCCAAAAACCAAATTTTGGATTGTGGCAGTATTTTTAAATGAAACTTCAGGTCCGAGTTACTGTAAAACCGATTTTTCAGATTTTTTTATCGTCACCCGTTCAAGAAAACCACAGTGAGCAGGTTATGTGAAACACCCTGTATAATCCGCATGGCTCTAAACAAAATGAGCAAAGTTTCTGAGTTGTACATAAAAGGGCTCCAAGGGTTTTTAAAGAGCTTAGCAAATGCCTCCCTCTCGAGCTAGAGCCCCCAACATTTTGAATTTTTTTTTTTTTTTTTTTTTTTTTTTTTTTTGGATAAGCGTCCTCAAATATAAACCAAATGGTATGAAAATTGGTGCTCCGAGGTTTTTACATGTAAAATTCATTAATGGCTTAAAAAATTCAGAAATTAAGTCTGACTGTGTTTTTTTCAGGTAATCTTGAATTTTAAGCGGCACACGTTTTAAGTTAAGGACAATAAAATCGAAATCAATTACTAAAATGTAAAGGAAAAACATCTCAAAATGATCTCGAGTTACTGGTATTTTCTCTATACTACGCGATGAAATCGTGATAGTTGCTGACAATGTGTAAAAGGGAGCACTGTTACTAAGGCAGGCAGCAGTAAGTATAAAACCTACTACTCCACTGCTTCTTCGGACGGCCCGCCAAAGTAAAATCAGTGCGGGCCCCTTTGAGTAAAATTGAAAATGGCAGGGAATAAGTTGTTAAAAATTATTTGAGAGCCCTTTCAAAGATTTTCGTTGTAATTATCGAATTTAGACCAGGTTTGGACTTTTTTCTTTGTATTTTCAATGACTTTCGAATGATTTATAACAACTTGTACCCTGCCATTTTCAATTTTACTCAAAGCGACCCCGCCCTCAAAGCCCCAAAATCTAGGAAGAGAGGCCAGGCTGAAGGTAACTCTCGTTAAAATTATCGGATTGAATTCCGGTTTGGACCATTTTTTTCTTCTTTTCAAGAGCTTTCAACTTGTGAGATGTCTCCCTTTTAACGCCGTTTATTACTGATCGCTCCTTCTCCTTCTTTCTCCGCTTTCCCCCCTTTTTGGCTGACCTCCCGGAGGGAAATCTCGGGTGACTTGAATATAAGCGAGAGTTCCTAAGATCACTCGGATATTTCAAGTCACAAGCGAGACTTATATCAGGGACGAATCACTTGAAAGCTCCTTCTATGTGAGAGTTCCTAAGATCACTCGGATAAAAGGGTGACTTTTAAGTGAGACCAAATCCCAAATTCCCAAATCTGGTAAATACCTCCTTCCTCTACATTCTTCCTATACATATTTTGTTACGATTTTCTTTTTGCTCTTTTCGTTTCATATCACTGTAAAAACCGTTTTTTTTTTTTGTTCCGTAAACTTCAGATTTTGTTTTGATTTTCTGTTTTGCTCTTTTCGTTACTTTTCACCGAAAAAAAAACAATTTTTTTTTTTTTGTTTCTTAAACTTCAGATTTTGTTACGATGTTCTTGTTTGCTCTTTCAGTTACTTTTCACCGTAAAAACAAACCGTTTTTTGTTTGTTTCTTAAACTTCAAATTTTGTTTCGATTTTCTTTTTAATTATAGTTTAATTAATTGTTTATGTTCCATTTTTTAGTTCATCAGCGAGTTTAATAATTTCTTCATTTGTTTTTTTTTTAATTTAAATTTTTAATTTTTTTTCATTTAATTAATTATCTGCATAATAAATAGCATACAGTTGTAGCCTGGGGAATCAGAGTGATTAGTTGAGAAGGGCTTTATTCTCATTTCAACCACTGCGCAGCAAGTCAACACTGTTGCCAGAGTTCGTTCCTTCTTGTCACAAACTCAGTCTTCTTATCTTACTATCTTATCTTACTATAGTATAATCTGATAAGCCCTATTTTTTCGAGTTTTGAGACTTTTTCAAAAAATGTTCAAAATGTGTTTCCACACTCTACGGACGTTGCTATTTATGTTACAACGCTGTAACTTGGCATGATAATAGATCTTAATGTGATTAGGAGCCCGCAATTTTCAGAATTTTGATACCTTGATTTGTAATCGAGTTATTGCGAATTTGCGTACCGCGGCAATCGCAGCGGGGGGTAGGGTGAATCGCAGAGCGTGTGGGAGATTGTGACCGAGACGAAAAAGGTTCATCCGTCCAGGGGGGTTGGGTGGTCAGATTTTGTCCATTTCTGTGTGTGCAAGGAAGTGCCGTGACTAATTGCTGACATGACTTGGCGACGCGATGGGGGGGGGGGGGAAATGAGCCGAGAGATGGGAGAGCCTCCTCCGCAAGCTCGATCGAAGCGCCGCCACGGTGGATCGAGTCAATGGGGAGCATCGGACATTTGGTTGTGTGACTCTTAAATATCGGGATAACCAGTGAAAGACACATGAAACCTACTCAATTTTTCACGAGGATTTCGATTTTCTTACTTTCATGGGCCTAAAATTATTACCGTGCCTATAAATGTCTCATTTTCAAACTAAGAAGAGGTTAATAAAAACTACTATTTTCTGCGAATTTTTGCGTGTGAAAAAAAGATTAAATACGTTGTAGTTTGAGCAACTGTTGTTGCCTAAGGCTTAGTACTAGTTTATAGACACTTTTCAGATTACATGGGTTCAAATAAGTGGGGGGGGGAGAGAGAAACAATCTTAAGATAAATGCGAGTGAAGACAAATATACAACTAATACAAGTTTCTTCCTATATTATCACTGACTTTTTTAGGTAAGAATTTCCTAAGTATAAACTCAACTTTTACACTATACTTACATACTACTTACAACCTAACCTCACCTAACCTAACCTAAAAGAAAAATAAAAAAATAAAAAATAAACCAAAATTAGCAATATTCATGCGGGCTTTCAGTGATAGTTTGTGACTGATTATAATCTTCAGAACACGTACAAAAATACTAAAACAGCAACAATAACAACAACAATAATTAAAAAACGAAAAAATTAGTGTTCCTTATTTAAAGGATAATTGAAAGGCGAATCATTCAGAAGTGAAAAAGGATTCTGAAAGATGGAATAGATAACAAATTATCGATCACCAACTCTGAATTAATTAAAATGCCATCTGGTTGAGCTAAAAAGACAAAAAAGATTAGCTATCAGCTATCCAGATTTCTTGGTTTCATTTAAAGACGTTTCAAGACACACAAGAAAAAAGAAAAAATGTTTAACTTCCACTAATTTTTCATCCTATAACTTCACATTTGCAGAAGTTTTCGAACAAATTATCAAATAGAAATCAAATTTTCAATTGCATGTAATTAACTTAAAATTGAACATCTATGCGAGAAGAGACAGGGCTTCTGGTTCAAGCGATGCCTTTTTCTTTGTGGCGACTAAAGTTGGTATCACGTTAGAAATAAGGGGGTCTGATGAAATAAGCATAAAATTTAAGATGTCTCTATTTGCTGCGAGTGTGTCCACAAAAGTGTTTCGTGACATTTCGTGAACTTTTCAATACCTGTCGCATGACAGTCGGGTGTTAAGGTGCATCATCTGCCTCTTAACTTTCCATACGAATTTAAATTGCAATAATTTTCTAACCAACTAAAGTAGTAACAATCATCAAGATATTTCCATTCATTCTTCCGATTTTTTTTTCTTTTTTTTTCTCATCAATAACATTTACTTTATAACGCATTTAGATTAGTCAATATGGCAACACCGCAGTAGTGAGCTACAAATTGTCGTACTGTCTTGTACAGAGAAAAATAGCGACTTCAATCAAATTTTTGCCAAAAGAGTAATTTCCATTTTCCATGCGGGTAAATGGTTTTATGAAGAGGGCTATAAGACTTGAACAACCCCCCCACCCGACAGCTCATTATTTATGATTACAACCTCCATTTATTTACTTTAAAGAAAAGCTTTTCCAACCAACATCACCTCTAGAAAGATAACTGATCACGAAAACGCATCTGTCATCAAACCATACCATCAGTCTAGGGTGATTAGTATTTTCACGAAAAAGGCCATTCAAAAATTTCCATTTTTAGCCCTCTAACTTCCGGATCCGCAAACTTCCGCAAGATGTTTGACAAGATATGAGTTTAAGGGGGTGTTAGGAGTCGGGAGATGTGTCGCTTCATTGCAAGTTCGCGCGAGTTTTATACTAAAACCTCAGTTATTCCTGAAAAAAGGGTTTTTTTCAAGGTCCTCCATGAATGCTCTCTACTGAGTCGTAAATTGCAGTTAAAAAAACCAGAATAAGCTTTTCTTGAAGCTAAAGTGACCCTCAATCAGCTCCAAGTATGATAATTGCAAACACAAATCAATTATCTATAGTATTTTGCATTTGAAGTCGCGGAAGTAGAGGTCAGATTTTCGTAAAATTGATTCTTCCTCAAAAATACAAACTTTGAAGTACCATCACTGCCAGAAAAAGTGCCTTAAATTAAATTGTGCACACATTTTTGGGACCCCTGAAGGTCCTAGAATAAGATTCTTTTGTCAGAAGTTGAATTTTTAAACCTCCATTTTTGCCCAAATGTCCGGTGCTTAGTAGCATTGACTCGATCCAACGTGCGCCGCACAGTGTGTCCTACAGCGGCAAAAAATACCTAAAACCGAAGTCTGCCCCATCGAACTTTTTTAGGGTTTTAACATTCCTTAGGAACCGGAGCATCCTTTACAAGCCGTAAAAATTTCTATGTTGCCATATTTCCGTCAGAATACATGCATATAGTTCGACTCTTCAAAAATGGCAAAAATCGACCAACCGTTAAACTTTGAAAGTTGGCTATTTTTTGAGGTACAGGGTAAAATATGAGATGATCTGTTTATTCTAAGTCACTTTTCATACTGTTAGCTTAAATTTGAGGCACAAACGGTTTTTGCAAAACTTTTTTGGGGGGTCATAATAGGGCTTAAACATAGCTCTCCAGAATAATGAAATTTCAATTTTTGGAAAGGCCTATAAAAAAAGCTCCACGAGGCTCCACGCTGGGAATGCCGATTTTGGATAGGTAATATCACTGAGAAAAAGTCCTGAAAATATCTTTGACCAATTTTGACCCATTTGGCTGCTGTGCCATTTTTTCGATCGAGCGGACCGGCACTGATTTGAGAGCTGCCTCGCCAATTTCCCAATTAATCGTTCAAATCCACAATTTTGGCTCAGAAACTGTCCGCTGAGGGTGAGGAAGTGCTTATAAACACTCAGAATCCCTCAAAAGTCGTATTAAATCCTAAAAAATTGATATAATTAAATTCTGAAATCAACCATTATATGGGCCAAAATTTGTGGTTTTAAAGAAAAATGTGAGACTTTTGTAGGCCTCTAAGCATAATTCAACACTTCCTCACCATCATCGTATAGTTTTTGAGCCACACTTGTGGATTTGGATCGTTTTTCAAGAACATTTTTTTATAATAATTTTAGATAATTTTGAAGAAAAAAAATAGGGGCCCAAAAATGGCAACAGTGTAAATTTTAGTTAAAAAATGTATTTTTATCTGAAAAGCACTCGTTTTTTAGAGTGCTTTAGGCACTTCGTTTTTTTAATTCGGACCTTTTTTGGAGGAGTTATGGTTTTTTGAAAATTATTGGCAGTTATCGAACTTTGAGGTTCGATATATCGAAGACGAAAATCGATATTGACATGCGAATTGTGCTGAAAGTCTTAGAATTTTGCGTTCTTTCCGATTCTGCAATAAAAATGGGGAATTTTTAACTACCCTAATTTTTCGAAAAAATTGGGTCACAAGGGGTTGAAAAGGGTGCTCCTAAAAGGGGTGCCTAAATGTTTTGACCTCGTCAGGGCATAGTAGGTGGTCACAATAGTATTTCTGTAAAAATTCACTTCAATCGGATGAATAGTTTGGATTCTACGTATTTTTTGCCGTTTCACTGCCGAACGGACACACAGTGCGCCGGACCCTTGAATCCAACCGCAACCCCTCAACCCCCCACGCACCCCCTCCTTCTGTGCTGTTTTCTCAACTTTATACCACTGGGCGGTTGTAAACTGACTCCCGCGGTCAGAAAAAGTTGTAAACTGACTCCCGTCAAATAAGGATTGAAATCGTGAAGCTGGCAACACTGCGTGGATGTAAACCGACTCTCACTGTATAACCCAGAGATTACTGAGCTAAAGAGATATGGCAGAAACGCTCAAAACTGTTAATCGACTCCTACGAAGTATGCAAACTGGCATACGATCTGGTGGACCATTTTTGTGAACAAACCCAAGTGCGTTTGGCTGCCAGTAAACGACTTTTGATTAAAGTTTTAGTGGTTCATTTAGTGGTTAAATTTTTCCCTTGACATTTTCCATTTTGTCAATGTGATTGTAAAGTAAAAAAAAAAATCAGAAAAGTGTGTGCCTTGAATTTATTTCCAGTAACAGCAGTAATGATAGCAATGTTTACGAAAATGGTCCACCAGGTGGTAAGCAGTATTGTATCACGGCCTATTTGAAGGCGTTTTTTACGAAATGTCGATTAACAGTTTTCTAACATGGCGGGGATAGGACTTGCCATATCTCTTTGGCTTAGTAATCTCTGGTATAACCACAGCCAGGGACTCCGCCTGACGATTCAACTGTAGTCGACGATTCAACTGTAGTCGCTAAACTGACTCCCGTTGTATAGCCACTCCCGGCGCGGCGGCTCTGAGTCGGCGATCTACCAGTCGCTGCGTATGCAGATTTGAGTTTGCTATAGTAGATGGTGTACAGCCTCACCATGCATCTTATCATGTACTTTTTCAGACCAACATTTGGTAGCGAATGAGATACACTTCTTTCTACCACGTCACCGTCTAAAATCTTCACGAATGCTTTACACTTTTCTTTGTTTTTTACCGCACAAACCCATCTCTTGACACTATTAGCTAAATTTTTATGAAAAACAAATTTATGCCCACCTATAAAAATAACATTATTACCCCGTTGACTACCACCTGCGACTAAGCCACTCATTTTTGTAAATAATGATATGTTGATAACATGCAGCAGGTAACCTAACTTTTGCATCAAACGATGGATGCATTAATACATTTTCAATCGATCGATGCATCCATCTCACCAATCATCTAAACATTTATCTACCTCTCTATATTGCGCCTTCATATTCAATGCACGCAATTAGCGTTACTTCCAAGCTATTACTTCAGTTTTCACCTTCAATTTGCAGAGATGCAATTTCTGATTCTTCGGAGTTCGCCGCTTATACACCTCCTTTTTTGGAAGGGACCTCTAATATGCGTTACGGCTACTTGGTCCGTACTACATACCACTATCATAGTTTGAATGTTGATTTTTAACAATTTAGGCGCGAAGCGCCTACGGGGGTTGGGCCGCGGAGCGGCGAGGGGGCGAGACCTCCTAGTAGTATAATAAAATACGCCCTCTTTTTTCGAGTTTTGAGACTTTTTCAAAGACTGTTCAAAAATGTGTTTCCACACTCTACGGACGTTGCTATTTATGTTACAACGCTGTAACTTGGCATGATAATAGATTTTGGTGTGATTAAGAGCCCGAAATTTTTAGAATTTTGATACCTTGATTTGCAATCGAGTTATTGCGAATTTGCGTTCCGCGGCAATCGCAGCGGGGGGTAGGGTGAATCGCAGAGCGTGTGGGATATTGTGACCGAGACGAAAAAGGTTCATTTCTACTGTGTGCTAGGAAGTGCCGTGACTAATTGCTGACATGACGTGGCAACGCGACGGGGGGTAAATGAGCCGAGAGATGGGAGAGCCTCCTCCGCCAGCCCGATTAGCGCGCTGGACCCTTGAATCCAACCCCAACCCCTCAACCCCCCACTAGGGTGATTCTTATTTTTCAAAAATGAGTATTTTTTGTGCGAACGGTCGATTTTTTGTTCTATGTGGTCTAAAAAATCGACCCATAACAAGCATTTTGAAAAACATTGACTCTAAGTGGCCCCTCCTCGGCAAAAAGGGCGTAAGTACCAAATATGAATTTTTGGGTGTTTTAATAGTCAATTATGGTGTAAAATGGCCACTTTTGGATCTTTTAGGAGTGAAAGTTTCATTATTTTTGGCTTATCTGCAGTCCTAATGCCACAAAAGTCCATCTTAAGATATGCGAAAAATGCTTTCGCCGCGCTTTAGTCCAGGCAATGGGTAATTATTGGAAGAACAAATTCTTATCAAAGGTTTTTTGGGCTTAATCGCTTCGTCTCGGTGTCAGTAATGACCACCTAAAAGTCCCCATGCCTAGGTGCTGTGCTAAATTCAGGGGAGGGGGGGGGGGAAGGGCCCCAAAATCGATTATTTCGATATACACTGCCCCGCAAAAAAACCGGCGCACCTGGCGCGCTGGATCATTCCGCTCGAAAATGCGAAAAAATTACAAAATTTAAAATCGTCATAACTTTTGAACTAAGTGAGCTAAGAATATTTCAAGGCCAGTGTCGGATTCCTCATACTCTCTGGTTTTTTATACATAAGCTCAAATTTTCTTTTGGTCATTTTTCCGCCCGTATGAAGAGTTTTTCCAAACCCTCGCGAAAACTGTGTTTTTGGAGCACATCTGTAAAAAGTTACTCAAACTTCTCACATCTCTTTGGGATAAAGTAGCATAGATAGACAAAATCTGAGACATGCATCAGATTCCTCAGAGTCAGGGCTATCGACCTGGTTACCTCAATTTTGTCTACAAAATTTTTTTAAGGTCGGAAAATGCACTTTTCCGAGACCATGTAAAAACCGCTTCTCAACACACAGTTTACACATGCGAAAAGATGTTAAAAGTTCAAATCGTCATAACTTTTGAACTAAGAGAGCTAAGAATATTTCAAGGCCAGAGTTGGATTCCTCAAACTCTTCAGTTTTTTATGCATAAGCTCAAATTTTCTTTCCGTCATTTTCACGCCCGGATGAAGAGTTTTTCCAAACCCTCGCGAAAACTGTTTTTTTGGAGCACATCTCTAAAAAGTACTCAAACTTTCCACATCTCTTCGGGCAAAAGTAGCATAGATAGACAAAATCTGAGACATGCATCAGATTCCTCAGAGTCAGGGCTATCGACTTGGTTACTTCAATTTTGTCTACAAAATTTTTTTAAGGTCGGAAAATACACTTTTCCGAGACCATTTAAAAACCGCTTCTGAACACACAGTTTACACCAAATGGTATTGACCAAAGAGCTGTATTCAAAATGAGCCTTTTTGGCCCAAGAAAGAAAACCTTTCAAATTTTCAGGGTTGATAGAACTACTCGAGAGCTTTCTAAAAATGGCCAGTTTTTTGTTCTAGCCCTCTTGGAAGAGGGAGGGCGAGGGGGTCAAAGTTGGAACCATTAACCTCCCGTAACTTTTTAACAAGTTGACCAATTTGAATGCGGTTTTTTTTTAAAAAATGCAGCTTTTTTAATGTTCTTTCGATTGATGTGCCACACATTACCTTTTGAGGATTATACCAATTTTTTTCGATTTTTTCGATTTTTGAAATTCCCCAAAATTTTGGAGGTGCACAGTGCACTCCCTTGATTCGATATTTTGCAAGAGATTAAATGAGAACATTGCAACGTTGTCATGATGCACGCGATGCCACTGGTCGTTAGTTGTTCCGTTCTGTTTGTTTGGAGGAATTGTCAATTTGAAGCTTGCGTTTCGAACATTATTAGAAGGAGTTTATTTGGTATTTATTTATTTATTTTTTTTTTTTTAGAGGGAAATACATTTTTTTTTTATTATTATTGTGGGGGCGGGGCGTCCTTTTTGGGCTTTGAAAGTTGGAAAAATTATGAAAGACCGTTGAAAACACTTGTTTATTAGTTTAAAATGAGTTGAGTATTGGTATTAATCGCGTTAACCCAGAATATTTATTATTCCTTTCCAGTCGGAGCGGCCGACCTTAAGTCAAAAACGCGGGCCCTGAGCACGCCGCAATCGGTTCCGCGTCAACTTTACGTGCTTATAACTTTTGAACGAAACGTTTCCCCAACACACGGTTTAAATTACTTGAAAGCAAATTGAAAGAGCTTTAATTCAAACTGGTATTTGTTACCCTCATTGCGTTTGCCCCGGTTCAAAAATGCAAAAAAAAACATTTGGGGAATTTCAAAAATCAAAAAAATCGAAAAAAAATGGTATAATCCTCAAAAGGTAATGTGTGGCACATCAATCGAAAGAACATTAAAAAAGCTACATTTTTAAAAAAAAAAAACCGCATTCAAATTGGTCATCTTGTTAAAAAGTTACGGGAGGTTAATGGTTCCAACTTTGACCCCCTCGCCCTCCCTCTTCTAAGAGGGCTAGAACAAAAAACTGACCATTTTTAGAAAGCTCTCGAGTAGCTCTATCAACCCTGAAAATTTGAAAGGTTTTCTTTCTTGGACCAAAAAGGCTCATTTTGAATACAGCTGCTCTTTGGGAATTAAACTTGAAGACTTTTTGACCTAATCGGCAAAACAGCAGATGCACGATGTACATTGCACGTATCAACTCGGTGAATACTGAGACAAACGGACGGATTCTGCTCAGTCAGCACTTGATGTGCGCATGCGAACCCGAGGTGAGGAGCAAAACCGAGCCTTGGACGAACTAGGAATTGAAACAGAGAATGAGTTTGATTTGGATCGCGATGGGAGCTAGCTGTGGTCCTTGCACCTGCCTCCCTCGATAAAATCACTTCCCCAAATCAGCCGGATTCCTCTCTCTCTTTCTTCAGACTGCAGTTACACCATATCAACTACAACTAACTATTATTGATAACAATCCCTTTCTTTTTCAGGCGGCACGCACACGCAGGTGTTCTCCGGCTAACTATTTTGTTTGTCTTGTTTGACGCAGTCGTTTGTTCGCGCTGACTACCAATACGCGGTTGACTTTGTCGTTTGTCCTGAGCTTCTGTGAGCTGATCTGCTATGTGAGCTTCGCACTGACGTTTGAGACATATTTGCTTATGTTTGAGCCTTTGTTATGTTGTGCGCCCTATTTCACCAGCTCGCTCGAACGAAGAGATGTCTGCCTTTTTAAGCCTTTTATTACTGATCGCTCCTTCTCCCTCTTTCTCCGCTTAACCCCCTTTTTGGGTGACCCCCCCAGAGGAAATCTTGGGTGACTTGAAATATGAGTGAGAGTTCCTAAGACCACTCGGATATTTCAAGTCACAAGCGAGACTTATCATGGACGAATTACTTGAAAATGAAAGAGATTGTTATCAAGAATAGTTAGATGTAGTTGGATGGTGTAACCGCAGTCTGAAAAAAGAGAGAGAGAAATCCGGCTGATTTGTGGACGTGATTTTCCTGAGGGAAGCAGGTGCTAAACCCACAGCTAGCTCCCATCACGATCCAAATCGAACTCATTCTCTGTTTCAATTCCTAGTTCGCCCAAGGCTCGGTTTTGCTCCTCACCTCGGGCGCGCATGCGCACATCAAGTGCTGACCGAGCAGAGTCCGTCCGTTCGTCTCAGTATTCACCGAGTTGATACGTGCCTCTGCTGTATTGCCAGATTGGGTCAAAAAGTCTTCAAGTTTAATTCCCAAATCTGGTCAAAAAGTCTTCAAATTTAATTCCCAAATCTGCTCAATACCTCCTTCCTCTACAAAATGATGTATCACAACCTATAACTTGCTATTTGAAATTTTTTTCTCAGAGGCCCCAAAAGCCCCAAAATATAATTGGGGAAGGGAGCCCCCTAATTTTTCTTCGCAGAAAATAAGGTTGTGATACAGAAAAAAAAGCATTTGATCTGTTGATTCAGAACATTTTTAGTTTTTTGAATCCGAAAATTTTTAAGATCACAGCGAGCGATTCAAAAGGACCCCAATTTTTTTTTACATGGCCCCTAACTCGAGAAAGAGCCATTTTTTGAAGAAATAAAAACGCCCTCAACAAAAAATGCTTATTTTTAGGTGTACAATCCATTTCTGTAGCAAACAACACCTCTCCCATAGAAGGAAATATCGAGAAACTGCAAGTTGGCCTTTCTTGGAGCCCTAGGAGCCGTTTTCTCGAGGTCCGGAATATTCCCTGCATTTTTAAGGGTCAATATACATTGGAAAAGTTAATAGAATTTCATTATCTTTCTCCGTTTTCTCTAAAAAGATAGTAGACGGGTGGTCTGAAGCACCCTGTATAATTATAAACAAAATTACAATCATATCATGACGCGCTTTATCAATACATAAATTGTATTGGAAATCCCCTGCTTGTTTCTATTTCTGTCTTAAACGTGTTAATATGGTATGACTATTCTAATTATTTAAGATAACATACCAATCATCAGCATTGTATGGTTTTTCCTTAAGAAGTTCCTATAGTTAACCCAAAATGGACGGCATTCAAGATGGTGTATTTCAGTTATTTCGTTACCAAGCAACGCAACTGCACCATCAATCCATTCTACCTTAAAAGTCATCAAAAACTATGAGCCAATACTCGCAAATAGATCTGTTATTAAAATGTTAACAACCTGAAATGGATCCACATTGATATCCATACTAATGGAAGAGAGTCTATTTCTATTCTTCAATGATAAGGCATCAGCCCATCATTTGTTGCTTATTACGCGTCTACTATCTAAAAAAAAAAGGCACTCGAGGTATAGAGATTTCTAGAAAGCTTAAGGCGGCCATCCTGGATCCTGCACGGGTACCAAGGTGGTTCCTGTTCCAAAAAAGCTCCTTTGGTCATCAAGATCGACAACCCAAAGTGGCGTATTGAAGCGGCAATGAAAAAAGTTCAAAGTTTTGATCTTTTTTGTATCGTATTTAACACACTTTTACTCAAGTTTACCGCCTTCTCGGTTAGACGCCAAAATTATGTGCCATGATGGTAAATCCTTTCAAACATTTTTTTTGTGATACGCAATAGAGGAAACGTACTTATTACAAAGGAGTAAGAACATCGTTCTTCACGAGAGATCCACCGGATAAAAACATGACAGCGAGAGCTCGCGGTTCTCTCTTCAGTTTTTTCTGAACCAAACTCGTGCTCCTGATAATGTGGGGAGGATGGCGGGGATTTCTAAGGCTAGAAGAGTGAGGAATTGGCTCCTATCGATTTGCTAAAATTTTTGACTACATTCATACACAGAATGAATAAAGGCTTTAGAAAAAGAGATTTCTTCTCACTCGTAAACTTAAGATTGTGTGATGGTAGGTTGTCCCAAAAAAGGGACGTTGGGTATTCTAGGTAAAATAATATGTTTCAAATTGAAAAAAAAGAGACGGAACTCTCGAAATTGTTGTTGTTAGCAACAGATACAAAGGCTGTCCCGTAAATATCCGGACTGACGCTGTAACTCAAACGTAAGTAACCTATTTAGCTAAACTTGGTCTCATTCGAAAGAAAAAGTAAACAAAAATCGATTGAGACCAATATCAGCTTATTTGAACAAAAATTGACTAAGTTATGGAAGTTTGAACATAGGATGTAAGGAAACACCCTACCGTTTTTAGAGCAAAAATTTATTCTCATCAAAATTTACAAACTCTTCATCACCGCTATCCATGGAATCTTCAAGCTTCCCTCGCTCTTTCTGAGAGTATCTTCTTTTGAATCTTATGCACTTCTCCATGCGTTCCTTCTATTTTTGAACCATAGTCTTCTTGCATTCTTCCTGAGGGATGCTTTTGAAGAATGTCTGGACTTTATTCTGGATTGCTGTCCGTGTTTCGAATCGCTTGCCACGGAGAGCTGTCTTTAATTCCGGAAATAGCCAGAAATCTCAGGGAGCCACATTCAGTGTAAACGGTGGATGTCTGGTCGTTTCAACTTACAACTTGTCAAGTCGTCTTCGACGTTGACCAGTCATTTTTGTTGTAAACAGAACCCCTGGAATTTTTTACGGGCTAATTCTACAAAGAAAAAAAAATGCTCTAAAAACGGTAGGGTGTTTCCTTACATCCCAAGTTCAAACTGCCATAACTTGGTCAATTTTTGTTCAAATAAGTTGATTTTGATCTCAATCGATTTGTTTTTACTTTTTCTTACAAATGAAACCAAATTTAGCTATATAAATCCCTTACTTTTTGAGTTACAGCGTCAGTCCGGATATTTACGGGACAGCCTTTGTATAATCAAAGCTGATGTAAATTGCAGCAAAAATGACGACGAGACCTATAAAAAAGTCTAAAACCCTCTCCTCGCAGGGAAAGCTTCAGTGGAAGTTTGAATCGACCACCCATGCTTACTGTATCTACTTGATACGATTTGTACCTCACATGGAAGAACATTACCTGAGAATTGTAATAATAAGATTGTTGCATTTGGTATGCAATCAGTAAAATTTAAGGTTCATTTTTAACTGAGTTGGTGGCAAGAAGAAGGTGATACCAAGAGACTGCGTTGCGTAATAAGCGAGAAAGTCGGCACTTAATTCAATGAACGTTTTTCTTGCTTGGGATGCAAAAAGTACGTAGTGCATACGTTTACAAGGATAATCCATCGATACTTTGAGCTGAGTTCTTTCTTCGAAGTATAAGTCTTAGATTTTGTCAATAATCTCGTCGTTTATGTTTGCAGGGTTATACATCCATCATTATTGATAGACCATTTGCCTGCAGCTAAACCTCAGATGAAATCCATTCATGAAAATTGGATGGCGCAGGGTTCCTTAAAAATTATTAAAAGTCAGCAACGTTCAGCGCCGTGAGTCAACATGCAAGCAGATATAACATTGTACATTGATTTTTCTTTTTTGTCTGTCAAAAATTGGACGTTGCGTCCAAGTGTAAAACAATGTATTGACGAGTACTTACGAAAATTGTTTCGTTTGGTGATGTCTTTAATAGGTCCGGTATGATTTTATGTTTTTTTAAAACTGCTTCTATTTCCGCGGGAGATCTTTTAAGCTCAAAATTTTCATCATATGGGCTTGCAACATCTGGATCAACCGTCGTCGTCAAACATTCCACTCCTTGCTGCCAAAGTATTTTGGATGTTAATAATACGAAGCCCGTGAGAAAGTACCACATGATAAGGTATGATAATCATTAAAATTGTCTGAAAGAGTTATTACAGAAAGAAACGAAAATTTTGAATATTAAAGCATGAAGGAGACATTCTAATTCTATGCCAATAAACATAGAAACCACATTTACTCTATGTCTGTTGCCTTCAGGAGTTGAGTTAACCCTCAAGACTCGGTCAACTTAAAGTGTGATCCAGAAGGTGCTGTCACTTTATTATTTACAAAGACGGCTTGAGTTAGAAAAATATAAACCAAACTTTCATCATATATATTACTCTCTAAGGTACATCAAGGATACTTCTGACCCTCCCAAACGATCCCTTGGATCAATATCTTTTTTTTTTTTTTTTTTTTTTTTTTTTTTAGAAAGGGCGGTGGTAGAGGGCTATTTTCTCGTGTGTTGAATAGTTCAAATGAGACATGTTTATTTTGACTCCGGATTCCAAATGAACAAGAATTATGATTTTCTTTTTTGTTCTTCTAAAAACACAAAACAATTTTTTGGAGGTCCCGTAAATCAACTTTTCATCAATTTTAGGATACGAAAGGGTTTTCACGTTTGCCCAACTTTGAATGTAGACAAAGAATAAAAAAAGGGAATTAAAAACGAAAGGAGACAATCTCAAAGAAAACACAAGAGAATAAGATGTTCGACAGTTGACAGGACTCCGGACAGCGAGATCGCGATAGATTACAAATGGATAAATCCTTCAACACTCTCACCAACCGAAGACAAACTTAAATAAAACAAACAGTGAAATGCCATCACGCAGGTATTGGAAGAAACGTGCCCATCATTTTAATTAATAGTATTCTTTGTATCAGTTTTAGGTCGTTCATAAGGTGTGATATCTTGAAAAAGCTAGTTAGGAAATAGTCAAAAGAAGAATTAAATGTAACTATTTTTTCTTCCTATTTGCTGCAAATGAACTAGCTTTAGTATAAGAAGAGGCGTGAGGTGGGTAGGAATTTTATGTTGTTGCCGGTTTATCGAACCTAAAATGTCAATATTGACCAATTTTTAAAAATTTCATAACTCTCTTGAAAAATGTTGGAATTTAAAATACTGTCCACTTAAAGTACTCCAGATCAAGTACTTTTAAAGAAAAAGTATCACTTTCATCTAAAATGTACACGGTTTTGAATTTGTGGGTCTCCAGTTTTCTATTTTCAAATAAATTGAAAATTTTACACCGGAAATTTCAGTCCAAATCCACAATTTAGGCTTAAAATCTGTCCTCTAAGTATTGAGTCTTAAACACACACAGAAGCCCCTTTAAAACCAAACTATTTTTATTCAAACCCGTGTTTGGTCCTCCACTGTTGCACCAATTTCTCAAAATAATCTCCACTTATGATTCGAAGGCAAAGGGGAAACTTTAAGCGATGATAACACTACAATATTGGACTTCACTTCTACTGCTAGTCCTTCAATTGCCCGAAATCATGTCAAATTGTCATCAGGCAAGGATTACCTGACTCACATTTTCCTTCCTGAAAAGACAGCGGTCTATTTAATAAATACTGACCAACAACCAAATCGTAACAAAACAGTTAACTGTAAGAAAAATGTTACACTGGTGAACGAGTGACGATTACGGCAAACGTTCGTTCTGCATTCTGTATACCTTTTTCGATCATGCTGGAAGAGTGAAGGAATCAAGTAGGTGATTGAAAACCTGTCAAAGAAGCAATTCACCTTACTTTTCTACATACCTTCCACCTTTAGCTATTCATTTTTTACTATAATTTCTTGATCATCCTTGGTTTAAGAATTCTTTGATCTGATTTCGAAGCCAAGTGTTGACCGCAGCTTTGACCTCATTTTAGACATTTGAAAAACTTAGGCCACCAAGAGCAGCTTAGAAACTGTATTCGTGAGATGATAGGCTGTATAATTTTGTGAGCTTATTTTACTGAATCTGATCTTGAAGGAAAGGTTTTCACTTACGCAAATTTGTGTGAGATTGGTACCTATAAAACACAGGAATTCTGTGTTTGGAGGATCTCTAAACTGTCGGCCTGTCGGTTGAAACGGTTTCTCAATATTTTGGCGAGAACGAATGCCGAAAAACCTACCGTCAATCTCTGTCACTTCTGTTATTTCAAATGGATTCACTGGTATCCTATCCTTGTTCCTGTATTCATCGCGTTAATCAAATTGGTTTGCTTTCAATATTAAGTTTCACCATTATGGTAGGATATTCGACGGTGTTTGTGATTTCAATATTTATGAGTTCAATTTTTCCCCCTTTTATTCTGATATGTTTCATTAGTTCCGATTAAAAGAGCACAAATGCTGTCTCCTAAACTAAAATTAATCTACGAATAGGCTCCTCTTGTTCTTGATAAAGTATGTTAAGTAATCTAAGTTAGAAATCTGCTCCATTGATTACCAATGTGAGTAATTTATGTCATCAATAAAAAAGATCAGCTAAATTTGTATCAACACATTTGAAGAGCCGATGAATATTTGACGGTTCAGTTTCTTTCAAGCGTTTGTAGAATGTAATGAATTCCGTTTTGCATTGAATCCTAGTCTACCAGACAAATTTTTTTGTACGAGTTTGACAATTTTGGGTCTTTTAGACCCATCTTTAAACTGCATGGGTTCAGCGCATTTATGATACAATTTTAATGTTTTTTTACAGTAAATTAGGGTATAGTTGCTTTGTCAGCAGAAGGTAACACACCACATGTAGTGACCCACCATATATAGTGAGTAACCCACCATCTATAGTCCCTCCCTCTATATAAAGCCGGAGGTCCAAATTGTTTTTCGTTCGTTTTCGTCGTTTGTGTATCGACCTTTGACGTTCGATATTTCGAATGCCAAAAAAGATATCAACCTCCGGTTTGCGCCGAAATGCTCAGTTAATTTTGCCCTTTTAACCAATGCATCATTTGATAGGTAGTCACCCCCCGGAATTTTTGAGATAGCCCCCCAGAGCGCGGAGGGGTGAAAACGTTAAAAAAATTGGAGGGGGGCCTAAAACCAAATTTTGACGATATTTGTGTCACAGCCGTATTTGTTTCTGAAAAGTGCTCGCTGTTTTGATTACTTTGGACTAGCAGTTTTTTAAATTCCGAATTTTCAACTTTTTATTATTTTTCTCTTTGAAAATGGAGGAATGAATTTTTGAAAATCGACTTCCACCCTCAATATCTCGAAATTGAAAAACGATATCGACTTTTTGTTAACGCCGAAATGCTCGACTTTGTATGCCCTTTTTGATGATGTGTCACAAGATAGGGGTTGCTGTTTGGAAATTTTGAGCTGGAGGGCCTAAACATGGGAAACAGGGGACGGGTCTAAAAGACCCAGTATTAAAAATGTCTAGTGACTTGGAATTTCATTTTTTTTTTTTTTTTTTTTATTTTTTTTTTTTTGATAAAGCAAACATTGGGTTTCTCTAGATATTTGTAGAGCTATGTGTGAAGCACAAGTTTTTAGAGTCGACAGAAAAAAAAAAAAAAAAAAAAAAAAAAAAAAAATAAGGAAGCCTAGGGTCTACATGACCCGAGTTTAGCAGACTATCGTTAATAACTGTGTTTTAACATTTGCTTATAAGATATCTCTTTTTGACATTATAGGTGTCTCCTCCTCTTACACACTCTAGATTCTTAGGCAGATGTCATGTACAAACACGAATCAAATTTTAACTTACCAAACATTGGCAGAAAAGAAGCAAACACTTTGTAATTTTGTTCTCTTCGATTGCACTCTCACATGTCTTGGAATTTAAAGCCAATGACAAAGCATTATTCTGCCCCCCCCCCCTCTTTAGGAGGATACCCATCAATTAATAACAAGAGTATATCACTTCTTGCTAGTACAATAAACTGGAATAGAACAGTCTCTTATAGCCACACTCAGTTTTTTCTAAAAGCAAAAACGATAATTTTCAATATCTTTAGTTATTAATTTAAAAACCCAAAACCATATGGGTTTAAGGAAAAACCGCCGTCCAAAAAAAATGTTCATCGCTGAAATACTTGCGATGATGAATACTGTCGCGATCAAGTCTCGGGTATATTTTGATTTTATCTCTTAAAATTGAAGTGCCTACCGGCATCTTTCAATTTCGAACCAAAATAAGGATGATATAGACACAGCAATCAAGTTAGTTTAGGTGCGTGTTGACTCCTAAATTAGCCTGCCACATATGTACAGATAAAACCCCTTCAAAAATATCGATGCAACTGCACCAGTTTTACTTACTTCTGATTACTTACCGCATGTATTGACGTTGATCAGCGGCCAATCAGGCTTGCTAAAAAGAATACTGTTTCTGGCACCAGTTCACTTCAATATTTTATAGGACAGACGAGGTTCACGGCTCCTTTGACTCCAGGTGTTTTGGCCGAGAAAAATTTTCTACAAAAAGTTTTTAAGGAAAAAAAAGACTTGAGCCGGCATTTTTTTACTCCAATTTTCTTGAAATCTCCGCTGGTTTGAGGTTGAAATTGACACTATATATTGGAGCAATTAATTGAATGAGGATTTCTCTAAAGGGCTCAAAAGATAGCAAGGAACATATTTTGAGTCACAGATGAGCTCATCCTTTAAACTTCTCACCATCAGTGGTTTTGAAAGTTAAAACTTAGGAAAAGAAGTAAAATTCGTTCTTCTTTAGGAAACCGTTTATTTCTTATTCTTTTTTGATATTTATTGGTCGGCTAGGAGAATATGTGTTTACTTTTTGAATGGGGCAGGTGAATCATACAATCCACGAAATAGGATACTTCCTACAAGGCAGCAAAACAAGCCTGATTGGCCGCTGATCAAAGTCAATACCTACATGCGGTAAGTAAGCAAAAGTAAGTAAAACTGTTGCAGTTGCGATGAGTCCTGGCCTCTGATTGATCAAGACACATCTAGTGGACAATTTATGGTGTATACAGGGACCAACAATTTTGGTGTCCGTACGAAAAAATGAATGAAAAAATTGTTCCTTAACGCATTCGTGGTACACCTTGAAAATGACTATAAGCAGGTAAGTAAGAGGCGGTCAAGAAAGACATTTAGGTAATTTAATCGCATCATACAAAAAAGGACCAAAGCAATTAGCTTACTGTTTTTTCCTTAATCAATAACAATCGTCTGGTTGAAAGTAATTGATAGGAATATATAGGGTGTCCTAGACCTTTCACAAGAAGCGCCTTCCTCGCAAATCACGGGTTGAAAAGTTTCGAAACAAAACAGTCCGAAAAGGAATTGGTCCAAAATTATTCACTTCTCATAATTCAAGAGTGCCTAACAAATTCTTTGGGGGGTATTTGGTTGGAAGGAAGGGGAGGCTCAAACACATTCTTTAAGTAATCTCGCAATAATCTCTAATAAAGTATTGAAAAAAGTTCAATCCTTCTAAGAAGAGACAGTTACCGAAATTATTTCATCTATAATTTTTTTCCCCACAAACCTCCAATGTTTTGAGTTTTGAGGGCTTTATGGACATTTTTTAATCGGCCCTTGTTATCACTCTGTATAGAATTTCTCAAAAGTGTGGGCAGATATTGAAAGAAGAGATGAAGAACCTTTAATTGATGTGTCATCATATGTTACGCAAAAAATAAGGTAATTTTGACCAAATAAAACTTTCGGACTTCGGAGCTTAAAGGGTCAAAGCAATGAATCGAGCCAATTCTGCTATTGAAGCCTAAAAAGTTTTATTTGGTGAAACTTACCGTATGTTTCCACTTTTAGGTAACGCATAGTTCATCAATTGGAAGGTCTTGACCCGCTCTTTTACGATCGGTCAAGATGTTTAAGCCAAGATCTATGCAGGATGTTCACAGGGGCCAGTTCCAAAACGGTACCCGCAAATACACCTTCACCCAAGGGTCTGTTGGAAGCTTTTGAAATTATCAACAGTTAAACGTTTTGGTTCAACTTTCAACCTGGCTTTTTTGTTTCAAAATTTGTTCACGAAACGTTCATGAGAAAAACGCCTCATGTGGGTGGAGACACCCTGTACAGCGTACATACTCGTGTTATTCGTATTAGAATTAAAATAATAAATTAAAAAAAAAAAAAGCAGGGAAAATTTCAACACGCAGGTGTTGGAAAAGCGTGCCACTAAAGTCTAAACATCTTTAATGCTTTTGCTAGCAATGATAATTAGACAGCATTCATTAGAAAGGAACCAAGTGACATGGAGCTGATCTCGAGAAAATTGTGTCCAAAGTATAAGAGCTAGCTCTTCATTTAGCATTTAAACATCTAGCATTGAAACAAAAAACTTGGAATTACTTACGTTTTGGTTTCATTCAACTACCGTGTTACGTTTTTGCATTCCAGCACCGGAAAAGTGGAATTTCCTATGCAGGAAAGGTACTTAATTTTTAGAATTTAAAGTGACTTGGTTCCTTTCTCTCTTTTTTTGGCATAATCACGAAAAACGAATCTCTAAGAGAAACCAAACGGCAGAGTTGGTTTATACTGTTGATTATTTTAAAATCCGTTAATTCGGACCTAAGTCCGTTCCCAATTTTATGAAAGGAACCATGACAGAGTTGGTTCCTTACTTGACTCGGATTAAGGTTAAACCTAATCAGAAATGGAACTAAGTTCTCGTTTTATTCCATCATATGGAAAATGACATCAATGAAGCTCACCAGCTCACTTTTACCTGGAATTTTGATGGGAAATAGTTGTTATTAGAAGAAGCACTTGTTGCTTCGAGATTCAGTATTGCTAGCTCTATCAATCAATAACTCAATTTTATCAAAAATGTCACTCGGTTCTTTTGTGACAAATGCTGTCCAACTATTGAGCTTGTTCGGTGAGCAATGATGAAAAAAAAAATAATTTAGATCAGACATTTCTAAGGAGATGAGTCAGAAGAGTTGTTTTTTGTGTTTTTTTTTTTTTTTTTTTTTTTTTTTGTTTTCGAAACTTTGGAGGGCTCTATAGAAGCGTACCGTATATATACGGCACGCTTAAAAAAAAAAACAAGCAGGGAAAATTCCAACACGCAGGTGTTGGAAAAGCGTGCCACTAAAGTCTGAACAGCTTTAATGCTTTTGCTAGCAATGATAATAATTAGACAGCATTCAACATGGAGCTGATCTCGAGAAAATTGAGTCCAAAGTTGAAGAGCTAGCATTTAAACAAAAAACTTGGAATTACTTACGTTTTGATTTCATTCAACTACCGTGTTGTGTTTTTGCATTTCAACACCGGAAAAGTGGAATGTACTATGTAGGAAAGGTTCTTAATTTTTAGCGTTTAAAGTGACTTGGTTCCTTTCTTCTTTTTTTTTGGCATAATCACGAAAAACGAAACTCTAAGAGAAACCAAACGGCAGAGTTGGTTTACACTGTTGATTATTTAAAAATCCGTTAATCCGGACTTAAGTCCGTTCCCAATTCTATAAAAGGAACCAGTGGCGGCTCGTGCAATGTGGCAACAGTGGAATCCCTCCATTTAAACCTATGTAAAACAATCTATCTTCAGGAGGTGCAATGCACCCCCAAGATATCGATACTTTTGCATAGGTTTAAATGGTAAAAAAGCATGGTTGCCAAATCGCACGAGCCGCCACTGAAAGGAACCAAGTCGGAGTTGGTTCCTTACGTGACTCGGATTAAGGTTTAACCTAATCAGCCAAAGGAACCAAGTTCTCATTTTATTTCATCATATGGACAATGACATCAATGAGGCTCACCAGCTCACTTTTACCTGGAATTTTGACGGGAAATAGTTGTTATTACAGAAGAAGCACTTGTTGCTTCGAGATTCAGTATTGCTAGCTCTATCAATCAATAACTCAATTTTATCAAAAATGTCACTCGGTTCTTTTGTGACAAGTGCTGTCCAATTGAGCTTGTTTGGTGAGAAATTAAGAAAAAAATAAATTTAGATCAGATGTATCTATAAGGAGATGAGTCAAAGGCGTTGTTTTTTTGTGTTTGTTTTTTGTTTTTTGTTTTCAAAACTTTGGAGGGCTCTAGCTCAGAAGAGAAACAATTGCAGCTTATACTCATGTAGGAAAATAAAGTCTTATATATATGTATGTTGACCCCAAAAATACACTCCATAAGTTTGGCACTCAAGTTTTGAAACACCCTGTTCTTGATATTTTGCTTCCCCCCCCCCCCCGCCCCCTTCACAAAAGACAACATCTTGACCATGCACATTTTTAAAATCACAGTTTGACTGTAGAGATATTTTCTCTCCCCCCCCCCCTTAACGAAAAAGGGGAGAATGGGTCACCTATCTCTGATGTTCGTCGTGCGCGTGCACAGATTGTTCGGCTTTACGACTGCAATTTTGGCTTTCTTTATAATGCGTTTTTTGGGTTTATTAGTAGATTTTATGACTATTTGATGCCGCCAATGTAATTTTCAGACAATTTTACATCAGAATCAAAACTCTATAGCCCTGTAGCAAAAGTTTGCAACAAACCCATTGAAAGCTGAAAAGAGAAAATTATTTGATAAGGCTCGATCTTTTTTACCCACATAAACTATAGACAATAGATATTTCTAAATCCCTCCACCTTTTAAACGGCTTGTTCAGGGATCAAACATGAGGTTGCGTTCTTTTGAAGTCAAAAAGTGTCATATTCGGAAAAGCCGTGATTCTAAATAATAAACAGTTTTTTTTTATCTTTTTTTCCGTTTTAGGTGCTGTCAGCACTTGTTGCGATTGTCACGATGTAGATACGTAATATGCATAAATGGAACACTTGCGAATTCATGAAACAATAATCCTTTAATATACAGAACTAACCATTTCAAGTGCCCTTTACACATCAAGCATTCTAGGGGTATAGATTAGTAGGTGTGGAGGTTTAAGAGGTTTGTGGATTTTAATTCCCCCTCTCCCCATTTATTTTCTTGAAAAGTATCGAAAGTTTACAGTTAAAACTATGCCATTATTCACTATAACGCATTGTCATATTATTTCTTTTTTTTTCTGTTGCCGTCGGTCGATATCATTTTTCGTGTTGGAAAAGCAAAGTTCCATATGGACCTATAGTTTCCAAAATTTGAAGAAGCTTCCAGTGAAAAATTTTGTACACGCAACGAACTTTTTAGGATAGGTAAATAAGTTATTCCAGAGTCAATTCCATAGCCGCAGCGAGGAAGCTGTCCAGGGGTGGAAGACACGTGACAGCCCCTCTCACTTTTTAGAGCAATTAATGCGAATTTTACCCCTCTGGCTCCCTGTGTTCTGGATTTTAAACACCTATTTTTCAACAAAACGCCAAAAATGTCCTCAAAAATCCCTTGATTCCATCGACGCTCATTGAGGGGCTTTCAATTTGCCGATCCCCCAGAATTTCAAATGTTTCCGATGCAAAGACCTGTTTAGTGTGACGTCATGAAAAAAATTGGTTCCAAACAAAGGCTCCGTCTCACTCGCTCTCGTGGGTTTTCCCATACGAAACACAGTCCAAATTTTCAAATACAAGTGCTAGTAAACAACACGTTCTTTACACGTTGTGTTTATCACACCATTGGGTTCCACGTCCCTTATAAAAATTTCCGATTGTTTCAAAAAATTTTCCGATTGGATATATATTCCCGCGCTTTATTTCCCATAGAAATAATCGAAATTCCATAGAGACAATCAGAATTCGTGTAGATTCAAGCGCGCTGACTACAGCAACGATAGGTCTCATGATTGAAATAAGGCGAAATCATCTATGGTTCTATTCTTACAGTTTTAACAGCCACTTTTTTCTCAGTGATAAAATATGAGCCCGCTATCACAAACTTTTTGAAACATCGCGCATCGATGCACAATCACAGTTATCAGTTTCTTAAGAGCACAAAATTCTAGGATATAGGCTCATCAGCACCATCACGGCATGTGTTGTACCTCGAACAATAGCTTCGATACGGAGAGAAGTTAGAATGATTGAGTGTCATGCCGGTGATACTACCATAAGAGACCGTGAGTAAGACAAGGACAAAACGTAGAACGTCTTTCGGTATAACTGTGATTGTAAATTCGCTTGTGATCTTTTAGGAATTATGTTACAGTGAAAAGATACTTTAAGGCAAGTGGAATCTAATGGTGCAATAAAATTTGAGAAAACTGTTGGTTAACTAGCATGAATTTGCGTTCGAAAATTTGGATCTGGTAAATCCACGAGAGTGAGCGAGATAGAGCATTTGTTTGGAACTAATTCTGATCGTGACGTCATCACTAAACAGGTCTACATAGGTAGCGTTCTAGAATTCAACCATTTACTGCATCCGTGCAAAAAAGATTACATTACCCTGTGATACTGTATATCTATGTACATTGGAAAGTGCTGCTATTCATAATCTTTTCTGCATCGAGACAATAAAGGGATGAATTCTAGAACGGTACCTTAAGGATATGAATGAGCCTCTCTCTTTTCTATACCCCTCCCGCTCTTCATCAATACCTCGTCGCTTCTTATCGATGTACCCTCGTCAAACAGATTTTGACACATTAACGACCGCTTAATGCACCGTGAAGAAATCTTGTGACCGGTGGAGCCCAAAGGCGAGGGGCAAAGAGGGTTCCTGCGGGAGATGTTTCCACCCCCCTCCTGCCTTTGAATTTTGACTCATAGGTTGGCACAAATGACTTAGGTTGCTGGACCTGTATGGAATTCTCGTTTGAAGGAATTCGACTTTGACGCTTAATAACTTATTGAAATTAACAGGAATACCAAAACTTTTACAATTTTAAGAAAATAGACGCCGAGACCTCCTGGATTGCAGCAATAAATTAACGATTAATGAAACCAGTTTTAAGAAAACACGTTTTTAATTTTTCAAACCTTTCCCGCCAAGGTTTTGCCATAAGCAAGGCATTGGACTTATATATTAGATATGAAAATGAAAACAAGAAGCGCACCGTATATATACGGCACGCTTAAAAAACCAAACAAAGATAAATAAATCGGATCAGGTGCTGTCGGTTGATTTCAAAAGCTAGCAAATAAAAGGAAAAAGGAAAAAGTTTAAAAAGATAAATAAATTAGATCAGGTGCTGTCGGTTTGTTTTGAAAGTTCAAGATGCAAGTCAAAGATGAGCGACAGTCTGGGGGGACCAATAAACCTTACCATTCCGTTTCTACATCATCTACCACATGTCAAACGTAATATTTATTGGTCCCCAGACTGTCGCTCATCTTTGACTTGCATCTTGAACTTTCAAAACAAACCGACAGCACCTGATCTAATTTATTTATCTTTTTAAACTTTTTCCTTTTTCCTTTTATTTGCTAGCTTTTGAAATCAACCGACAGCACCTGATCCGATTTATTTATCTTTGTTTGGTTTTTTTTTTTTTTTTTTTTTTTTTTTTTTTTTTTTTTATCAGTTTTCGGAGCGACAGCACCTGATGAGAAAGTTTTTTCACAATTTTTGGTTTTTTTGCTTGTTTGTTTTTTGTTTTTTTTGTTTCTTTTTTTTATTTTTTTTATTTATTTTTTTCATTTTTTTTTTTTAGTATTTTGGGTTTTTTTTTTTTTTTTTTTTAAAATCAATTTTTTTAAATTTAAGTGCATAAAATTTCAATTTTAAAAAAAATTGTGCGAGTGACCTTATTAGGGCCACGGGTGCCTAATAAGCCCACATGGGTAAAAATTGGACTTTTGTGCATACTTGGCGCTAAATACGAAGAAAAGAAATACAATTTCGTTAGTTAATGAAGGGAATCATAAAATATGATAAAAACCCAACCCAACCACCACCCTTCCGCACCACCAGCCCCCCACGGCCCACCCCCTCTAAGCATAAGAAATTATCGTCACCTAAGAAGAAACTCTCACATATTTCCAACCCAACACATGATTTGAATCTTGTATCTTAGGACCCCCCTCATCACCTTCCCTCCTCACTCCCTCGCATCACCCCAACGTTCCTCCCCTCCCCTCCCCTCCCCTCGTGATCTTTTAGGAATTATATTAAAGTGAAAAGACACTTTAAGGTACGTGGAATGTAATGGTGCAATAAAAATTGAAACAACTGTTGGTTAACTAGCATGATTTTGCGTTCGAAAATTTGGATCTGATTTCTTATAGGTAAATCCACGAGACTGAGCGAGATAGAGCATTTGTTTGGAACCAATTTTGATTGTGACGTCATCACTAAATAGGTCTATTTAAAGGATATGAATGAGCATCGAGCCCCTCTCTTTTCTATACCCCTCCCGCTCTTCATCAATACCTCGTCACTTTTTTTCGATATACTCGTCAAATAGATTTTGAAACTTTTATGAGGTTTCAGACCCTGCGAGTCCCGAGACACAAAACGTCTCTTACACCCTCTCTCTCCCACACATTCACAAATCTCTCCGCTTAATGAACCGTGAAGAAATCTCGTGACCAATGGAGCCCAAAGCCGAGGGGCAAAGAGGGTTTCTGCGGAGGATGTTTCCACCCCCCCCCCTACTGCCTTGGAATTTCTACTAATAGGTTGGCACAAATGACTTAGGTTGCTGCACCTGTGAAGGATTCCCGTTCAAAGCTCAATATTTCAATGAAATTAACAGTGATACCTACAGTTTTACACTTTGTAATCTTATATCTTCTTATTTAATAAAAGGCGACCGTTGAGAATCGCCGAAAATCGCGTTTTACTATGATCTCGAGAACGGAGGCACGCGGGACCTCGAAATTTCGCGACCGGGTCCTGCGCCACCAAACGGTGTGCACATCGTGCCCCTTTTCCCCGTTTTATTTTTCATTCCTTCCCGAGGGTGAATTTTATCGCGGTGTTTTACCCCATTTTTGGCCCTATGGTATCAGAGACCTCGAAATTCCGGCCCCCGATACTGCTCGGTCCTCGAAAGCGATCCAGCTCACCCGGATCGACCCAATCCTAAAAGAAACCCCTCACGGGGGATCTACCCTTCGAGATGGGTTGTTTTGGATCGCGGAAACGGTTGAAGACGTTGTCCAGGTGATCGACACTTCGCAAGAGGGTAGCCCCGGACTCCGGGCGTGGACTTTTCCTCTCGAATTCGCGCGCCGCGAATATCATCCCCCTTTCAGGGTGGTTTTCTGAAAGAAGCGATTTTACGGATTATTTCGGGCACCGGATCACTTTAGACTCCGAAATTTTCCGTGGGGATTGTGCTCCGGTCGGGGGTGTCCGTGAGACTTCGCTCCTCCCCCCGATTTACATTCTACCCCCTGTAGGGGTGGGTTTTCTTATAGGGCGGAATCTTATCTCGGATTTTACGGCTTTGTTGACAACCTAATACGATAACCGGAGTCACGATGATATGCCTTCCCGGTCCTCGAAAACGATCGCGCTCATCCGGACCGACCCGATCTTAAAAGCAACCCCTCACGGGGGATTTACCTTCCGGGATGGGTTGTTTTGGATCGCGGAATCGGTGGTCGGAGACGGTGTCCATGGTGATCGAGACTTCGCACGAGGGTAGCCTCGGACTCCGCGCGTGGAGGTTTCCACTCGAATTCGCGCGGCTCGAATATCATCCCCCGCTAAGGGTGGTTTTTTGAAGAATCGGTTTTACCGATTATTTTGGGCACGGGATCACTTGGGGTGGCGAAATTTTGGTTGCTGATCGTGCTCCGGTCGGGGTTGATCGTGCGACTTCGCTCTTCGCCCCCAATTCTTTTTCTACCCCCTATTAGGGTGGGTTTTCTCATCGGAAGAATCTTAACTAGGAATCTACGACTTTGCTGACTACTTAATAACGCACCCGGAGTCACTCTGAAATGCACGAATTGATCTTTGCACATCCGAACCTGTCCCACCGTTTAAACTACCCCTCGCGGGCGGTTCATTCCCGAAATCAGGTTGGTGGGCTTCTCGACAAAAATCGGCGACAGCTGCGCTGAAATTGTGTTCGTGTATAAATCTTCACTAGCGGAGCAGAACGAATCCACGTGCAGCGCTTCAAATTGTGAACTACCCTTTATACTGGGGCTGTTCGATTCTCGCGGAGTAGCTTCGGATCTTAGAAAGTGCAAAGGCCGGAAGGTCTGGTTTCTTCCGTGCTGTTTCTCCTAGACGATGGGGGTGGAGGTTTTTTTTTTTCAAGTGGTTTGAAAAACATCCCCCTTGAGGGGTAGTTTCATTTTTTACTCCCTACTTTTTTTTTCTTTCATTTTTTAACTTCTGGGATTTTCAGTTTCTTTGAGAGGCATAGTCCTGGACTTTATGAGTGCGCCGTGCGCAAAAATATTTCACTTACTAACGCAGTGACTATTCTGCGGGGGTAGGGATTCTTTTTTATTCATCCTTCGCAGATTAAGGGATTCTCCTTAGCTCGGGTTCTGATGTAGGTATACGATAAATTGAAAATGCATGTTGCTTGGCAACGTCGTTCATTACTCACATCTTCGCAATGATATTGTGACCAGTTCGAATGCCTTCCGATTACTTTATACATGTATCATGAATCATCAGCTGTTTTAGAGTTGCTCATAGGAATCAATGCAAAACATACAGTTTTTAACCTTTCATTTTCTTTAAATGTGTAATTATGGCGCGTGCTGCAAGCAAGAAAAGCGAAGGCTCAAAAAAATGCTGCAAAGAAAAAATGTTTAACTTTGAGAGGAGCACGTTTAAGACAGTCACTTGCATTCTGCCAATGCTGCACTTTGTCCATTTACGCTTAGCTTATGTATATGTTCGTATCCAAGGAATGCACTATGCTTATCCAAAAATTCAACCCGTGGGCGGAGCCAGTAATTTGGCAACTGTGAATTCTTCCCATTTGAATGTATGAGAAAAAATCGATTGTTGAGGGCATGGCCCAATATCTAATCGATTGTTACATCATACATTCAAATGGGTAGAATCCACAGCTGCCAAATTGCTGGCTCCGCCCATGATTCAACCTTCTACACAAGCATAACGGTACGAAATAAAATGTTGCTTTAAAATGCACGCGACAAACTGCAATCAATTTTACATCAACGGAATGAAACATAAACTTGATACGAAACTTCGGCCAAAAAAAAGGTAAACTACCCACATCATTATTCGGCCAAATACGGAAACAAAAATGTCAACAAGTATTCCTGTGCAACTTTTAGAAATTACGGTTATCTTGGACTACGTACGATCATGAGTAAAATGTTAGTCCAACGCAAACCGTTATTACTTCTTACTAAAAACAATTACCTTCTCTTCTACTAACGGAGAAGTAATGAAAGAAGTAAATAAAATGTGTTGTGTACACAAAAAACCATTGACATAGCGTGCAATTTGTGAAAATAATACTCTGTTCAATTAAACAATTGTAAAAGGTCGAATGCGGAAGTGTTCACCGAACAACCAATACTCCGAACTTTTTCACTAATTTGAATAGAAGAGATGCAACGTTGCTAAATTGCACGCTACACCACTGACAGGATCAAACAAAACAAATTAAAAAAAAGGGGGGGAACAAAGCAAAACAGAAAAGAGCAAAAGGAGGATAAATAAAAAAAAAACAAAAAAAAAAAAAAAAAAAAAAAAAAAAAAAAAAAAAAAAAAAAACATTGAAAACACCACAAGAAAAAAGAAACAAAAAAAAAAACAAATAAAACAAAAAAAACAAAAAAACCACAGACGGGCAATATGCTATAGTTAATAGTAATAGTTAATATTTTAACGATTAATGAAACCCGTTTTAAGAAAATACATTTTTAATTTTTTAAACCTTTCCCGCCAAGGTATGGCCATAAGCAAGACAGCAAACACATATATCAAATATGAAAACGAAAACAATAAGCGTACCGTATACAGGGTGTCCCAGACCACCCGTGTAGGTACTTTTTCTCAAAAACGGCTGGGAGTAGAGAGCTGAAACAAAAAAGTCAGATAGGAAATTGACCCCAAAGAATTCAATGAAAATATTTTCAAAGCCCCCCGAGGCCCCCCGGGGGGGTTTTGGGGGGTTCGAAACACATTTTTCCATTTTTGGCGGGAAAAAGCCCATAAAAGGTACAAAAATAAGTTCAGATTCTGAAAGAGCAACTCATTGCCAACATTTTTACTCCAGTAACTTTTTCCAGAAAACCCAAATTTTTACGGTTATGGGCCCTTTTGGGGGAAAATTTTCATTCGGCCACTGTGACCACACTATTCAATATTTTTCAAAAAACTAAAATCCATCTGAAAGAAGAGATTAAGACCTTTCGATTAATGTGCCACATAATACCTAAAAGTGAAAAATTAAGGCCCCCACGTAGATTCCAAAGTTTGGGGGTCTTTGGGCCCCCCCACGTAAAAAAAGTCAAATGGCAAGGTATGGCTTGTGATACATCGATCAAAAGCCCTCAAAGAGTAGAATAAGATGACGCAATCCAAAATTGTCTACAACCATTACTTTCAAAATGGCGGTCATTTGAAAATTATGGGTGTTCAAAGGAAAGTCCTGGGAAAAGAGTCCAAGGATGAACGATACATAGATTGAAAGGCCTTAAAAAAAGCAAACGAGTGGCGCAAACCGCAAATCAATCCGCCTCTTCAATCAAAAGTTATGACCGATTGAAATTTAAGCAGCCTTAAATAGGCCTTATTGAGCTCTTTAAGTTTCAATCGGTCATAACTTTTGATTGAAGAGGCGGATTGATTTGCGGTTTGCGCCATCCGTTTGCTTTTTTTAAGGCCTTTCAATCTATGTATCGTTCATCCTTGGACTCTTTTCCCAGGACTTTCCTTTGAACACCCATAATTTTCAAATGACCGCCATTTTGAAAGTAATGGTTGTAGACAATTTTGGATTGCGTCATCTTATTCTACTCTTTGAGGGCTTTTGATCGATGTATCACAAGCCATACCTTGCCATTTGACTTTTTTTACGTGGGGGGGCCCAAAGACCCCCAAATTTTGGAATCTACGTGGGGGCCTTAATTTTTCACTTTTAGGTATTATGTGGCACATCAATCGAAAGGTCTTAATCTCTTCTTTCAGATGGATTTTAGTTTTTTGAAAAATATTGAATAGTGTGGTCACAGTGGCCGAATGAAAATTTCCCCCCAAAAGGGCCCATAACCGCAAAAATTGGGGTTTTCTGGAAAAAGTTACTGGAGTAAAAATGTTGGCAATGAGTTGCTCTTTCAGAATCTGAACTTATTTTTGTACCTTTTATGGGCTTTTTCCCGCCAAAAATGGAAAAATGTGTTTCGAACCCCCCCAAAACCCCCCCCGGGGGGCCTCGGGGTGCTTTGAAAATATTTTCATTGAATTCTTTGGGGTCAATTCCCTACCTGACTTTTTTGTTTCAGCTCTCTACTCCCAGCCGTTTTTGAGAAAAAGTACCTACACGGGTGGTCTGGGACACCCTGTATATATGGCACGCTTAAAATTAATACAAGGGTCATCCAAAAAGAAAGTGTTGCTATCTCATAACTCCAAAACTAAGAGCGATAGAAAAATCGGAAGCATTGATTTTGTTCGTTTCTATTCAGATTTTCAGAGGAAGCTCAAGTTTCTTAAAATCGGTCTACCGCATCGCGAGAAGATCGACTTTTTGTGAGGGAACCTCTTGTCGCCACGTGCTCACCTCTGAACGCTTCGCGCTGTGTCGAATGGGCACTCCACAATCGATTTTCCTTCAAATCGAAACCGCCTTATATTCCGTGCCTCTCTCTCTCTCTCTCTCTCTCTCTCTCTCTCTCTCTCTCTCTCTCTCTCTCTCTCTCCTGCCCACTCTATTTTTGGAAGAAGAAAAAAAAAAAAAAACAATTTTAAAGAGCTTTACCTTGCTTTCCAACGGAGTCACCATTTGTATCCAGACACTTTCTTTTGATACCGCGTCACCAATTTCTTGATTCCAATTTCGTATAACTGTTTGTCTTTAGCTTCGAACCACTCATCCAAGGCATTCTTGACTCATGTTCATTGCTGGTAAAATGCTGTCTTGCAAGACTTCTCTTCGCTTGTTGAAAAATTTGGAAGTCATTGGTAATGTAAGCTGGATAGCAGGGTGGGGGGTTCCAGCCCAAGACAAAAGTTCTATCAAAACGGAATCAAGAAATTAGTGGCACAGTACCAGAAGTTTCTGGATACAAATGGTGACTACCGTGAAAAGCAAAGTAAATTAAAGCTCTCCTTAAAATTAATTTTTTTGCGTAGCTAGATAGGGCTGGAGAGACAGAGAGAAGAACAAAATTTGAGGCGATTCCGATTTGAAGGATAATCGATGGTCTGAATGCCCTATCGACAAAGCGCGAAGGGTTCAAAGATGGACACGTGGCGACAAGAGGTTCTCTCACTAAAAGTCGATTTTCTCGCGATTCAGAGAACCAATTTTAAGAAACTTGAGCTTTCTGAAAAACTGAAAATGAAATTAACAAAATCAATGCTTTGGACTTTTTTTCAATCGGTCTTAGTTTCGGAGTTATGAGATATCAACACTTCGTTTTTGGATGACCTTATTACGGTCTTAAACCCTTCGGCTCCATCAAAATTGGGTGGACGTTGCTTAATACACTTGTTTCAGGCCAACCATTTTGAAAAGAGGTATAGTTCTCTGTACATTTAGTCAGATTTCACGTCTGAAAAAGGTACACGGATTTCAGGTCCATTTATTTATGTCTACTTTATTTCCGTCCACTCTTTTTAAAGTCCATTGTCTTTTTTGTCCACTTTAAATCGTACGTCCATAACTTTTTAGTCAACAAGTTTAAAGTCCACTGGTTCCAAAAACAAAAGAACGAAAACCAAAAGACGTTAATTACAATCGATTGGACAAAAAACTGAATGGAGTTACAAAAGATAATTTTTTCTGTACATTTGGGAAAATCAATAAAATTGTTTGCAGACTTGTGCGTTTCCTCTAAATGTGTCCATCTTTCTCCTTTTCAACAGTTTTGTTGATTTCAATTTATTTTCAATCTGTATGAGAGTCCACGGAGATTTGTATCTATGTCCGTATCCTGGTAGGTTTCATGTTTTTTGCGTCATCGTTGCATTTCGCCCATTCTAACGCGTGTAACATATTGATTCAAGGGAGTGAACTGTGTACCTCCAATAGTTTGACATCTTCAATGGCATTCAATGGACAAAGTGCAGCGTTGCTGCATTGCATGCTGATTCAGAGACTTAACCAAGGTGTTCTCTAATATAGAAGAGCAATGCTGCTAAGTTTCTTCATGACAGTTATAATCAAAGATAAGTATGAAATTTAAGTAGGGGAAGTGTGGGTGGGATGGGACACTTTTTTTCAAACCTGTCTATGGGTCCCTTAATTTTTTTTTCTTCAAAAGTTGCTATTGTAGATTATTCAGACTGTCAATAAAAATGTTTTGCCTTGATTTGGAGAAAAAATATTAAAAACTAAATTTTTTAGAGCAATTTTTTTAAAAATTCAAAAAGTGTCCCATCCCTAACTACCCTGTATGGGTTGGGACAGGGCTCAGTGAGGGTTGGGACATGGAATGATTTTATCAATGTTTTAATGTTTTAAACAACTTTAATTAAAAAAAAACACTTCCAGAACGTAAAAAGGTTTCAAAGAATACAAAAAATGGTAGAAAAAAATTAAATAATTGATAAAAACTGCCTCCGCGGTTAGAAATATGGCGCTAGCAGCTACGGAAAAAATTATGAATTAAAAAATCAGTTTTAAAGTTAAAAAAATTTAGAAAAATTAAAAGAATAGTTAAAATTACTAATCTAATGAATTTAGGACCTTAAATATGATGGTACTGAAAAGTTTCCACAGTTTTCAAAGTTTTTCAGTTTTTTGTGTTTGAGAAGCACTTTGGAAATGTGTCCCAACCCTCCCTGAGACCGATGTCCCAACCCTCCCAGAACGACAAAATGTGAACAAACAACAATACCAAAAAGTGAGGTTAGGTTATGAAGATTGCAACTGCGGGAAGTTTCACCTAAATATATACTGTTTTCGGCCCCCCAATTGTGAGAAGTTTAAATAAATACAAAGCAAAAAGTTTAAAGAATTAGAAAATGCCAGAAAAAAAATTAGTATAGGTCAAAACAACAAAAATGACCTAGCGGGAAGAAGATAGGTGATATTGCCTCCAAACTCCGTTTGGCAGTGTGGCCTCACTAGTAGAGTTTTACATCCTAGGATGAAGTTGGTAGTGCCAACCTAAACTGAGAAAAACGCAATGTCCCAACCCTCCCGGTGTCCCAACCCACCCACACTTCCCCTACACTTTTATAAGTGGACAATAAAGACTAGACAAGATGTAGGAAATACAAATTAAGGGACGAATAAAGTAGGTGCACTTGAGCAAAAGCGGACATGACGTCATTAGATGGAAAGCCCTGGAGCCCAGAGTACTGAGAAAACCCGGGTACATTTGAGTCTTTTTGATAAATTTGAAATCATGGAAATCAGATTAGGCCGATTCACAATGAAATCTGATTTACATCGGTTTGGAAAGTAACGCTTTAGTTCGTCGCTTGATATTTAAAGCAACATGTAAACAGAATGGCGAAACAGACGATTTTATGTTGCGAATTTAGCTCTATGAGGGATTATATTCCCCCGATTAATTAATTGTTGTATATTGAATGAGTTGGCGTTGTGAATGGTTCTTTTCGAGAAGTGTCAGTTGAAGGACGCTTGGATGCTGGTTGGGTTGTCCGCTCTGTTTGAAAGAAATTTATCGCTACTGGCTCACCCATCTCATATTTATTGGCGAAATCTATGTTTGAAAAATTACCTCGTCTATAATCTTCGTTCCTGACAAGGTGAAAAGACGAAAACCAAAATTACTATCAATGATTAAAATCAATTGGTCCTTAAGGATAAAGAGACGAAGAGGGTGAAATATGTGTTATTTTATTATGTGGAAACTTTAGTTGCCTAGTGAAAAAAACAGAAAACTTTAGGAATAATCATTAACGCATACGGTATGAAATCAAATAAAAAATCCGAAGATTGTGAAATGTTGTACAACTCTCAACGAAACTTCACAATTATTTTGTATTTTTACGATCGAAAGTCTGCGGGTTCTTGCAACGCTGATACAAACAAACCCCAATGATAATACAAAAAAAAAATCAACAGGATTAAGGTTAAACCTTTTTTTGACTTATAAGGTACGAATGATAAGTGTTGTATCCCCAAAGATGGTAGTCATGTTAGACAGTGGACTATTTATAGCCGCTGTCAGGTTGCCGTCCCTAGCAAGTATATCTGTAGTTACGTAATAAAACGAATAAGTGCAATCATCTAACTCGTGTATGTATAATTGCTCTCGTAAAATTCATCCCATTCTAAATATCTTGTCATCTCTTCTTTTAACCATCATAACAATAAGCAATATTAATCAGAAGCATGCATAATGCATATCAATGGCAATCGAATCTACACACTATTCTGTCAATTATTTTTAGGCAAATTTATGTATTTTCCTTCATTAACGAGCAGGGATGCGAACCGTTCCAGAATTTAGAACCGGTTCCGGTTCCCGGTTCCAAGTCATCTGATAAATTTAGAACCGGTCCCGGTTCCGGTTCTAGCATGGATCTAAAACCGGTTCCGGTTCTAGAACCGGTTCCAGAACCTGCTTCCGACTCCCGGTTCTTTTTTTTCTTTATTTCTCCCCAGTGTACTGCTTTCAAGCACGAAAAAAACTTTCGGGCTTTCGGAGTGAATATGATTTATTGTTTTATATCATTTCGCATGAAAGTAACATGAGAAAAGTTTTGATTCTTGCAATTTGAAGATAACGTTCAGGCAAAAATACTTACTTCAAAATGTATCCCAAGCATGTTTCTAAAATTCTTTTTAAAAAAGTAAGGTTTATGAAAAATGAAAATTACTCAAAACGGCAATTTTGGATCACGGTGAACATAAGAGCTCAAAAAGAATCGAGTTTCAGGAACCTATGTGGAACCGGTTCCATTTGCGGTTCTCAGACTTTAAATTCGGGTTCCGGTTCCGGTTCCGGTTCTGACGTAATCAAAGATCCAGGTTCCGGTTCTGGTGCCGTCAAAAAGAAGGGTTCTCCCGGTTCTCGGGTTCCGGTTCTGGTTCCGGTTCGCATCCCTGTTAATGAGTCCTAATATTTCATATTGTTGGTATATATCAACTATCGATGGTGACCTTGGAGTCATTTGGTTTATTCCTCCAGCAGAAGTGTCAGCTTTTGGAACACGAGTCAGAACAGCTGGATTTTTGTCATTTAAGGCGTTATTTGAACGAATTTTATTCCAGTAAAAAATTATTCAATAATAATACTTCACAGAAGATATTTGTGGAGAAATCCTAAATTTCATTCTGGGTCGAGGAGGGGACTGATCCCCCAAACCAAAAAAAAAAAAAAAAAAAAAAAAAAAAAAAAAAAAAAAAAAAACAAAAAACAAGCAGGGGAGCTCCAATACAATTTATGTATTGGTAAAGCGTGCCGTGATAAGTCTGTATGCAGCCACGTCAAGGGCCACCCGGAGGGAGCAAGTCCGCTCGCGTCGTATATGAAATTTGATTTTTTATTTTTATTTTTTATTTTCAGTCTTTAGACAAAAGCCCATTGCAAAAAAAAAAAAATGAAAAATTGTTAAATCACTCAAATTACACATAAACTATACCAGACAAATTAAATAAACTAACGTAAAATTAACATAAAAATTAAAGACTGAAAATTTGGTACCTCCATAGGCTAGCCTGTTTTGGAGGTTACCAATTAATCACGTGGTCTTGAGCGGGGAAAGGGTCATCTTTAGAGGCGATTTTCTCAGAAACATGTAGATTAAAAACAATGGGTAGTGCGAAAATCTTGCTCAATAAGTCTAATGGCTGTGTAAAAAAAAAAAAAAAAAAAATGGCTGAAAGCTTTGATCCTAGGTATAGTTAAAAACCTGGGTAAAAAAGTCAATTCCGCCCATTCGAATACAAATAAATTCAAACGTCCTGCTACAGCGCGGACCTCCAGAAAATCCTCTTATATTCAGGGACCCTACAGCAGAAAGTCATTCCGACTAAAGACTGACAATGAGTGCTCATCGTTGCCTGCTCAGATCACTCCACATACTCACCGATCGGTGCGCGTTTGGTACTAGAGTACCTATATGTATAAGAGATAGTATGGCGGTCTGTGAATCCTACGCTGATTGGCTGCGACATTTTAGGCGTTCAAGGAGCTCTTAGGGCCCAATTTCAAGATGGCCGATCGGGTCGATTGTGTAACCGGTGTAACCGTTGAGGTTATCTTCATACATTTTCTGGCGGGAAACGGTCATCAAACTCACCGTTTACCGACTCCGTTCTCATCAACAATTTAACATAACCTCAAACAATACGACCGCCGCCATCTTGAAATTGGACCCTAAGAGCTCCATGATCGCAGACCGCCATACTCTCCTTACCTATACATATAGGTACTCCATTCGGTACTGCTGTTCCGTTACAGTTTACGCAGCCTGTTTGGATATTTTTTATTTTCAGGGGAATTAAACTGCCAAACGCCCTTCGGGCGATTACGCGCGCTTCGCGCTGCGTTCACTCCCCGCTCGCTTCGCTCGCTCATGGTCTTTTTTATAATCCAACTTGGGGTTGTCTGCACTCAAATAGGGGGGTTTTATGGGGGGGGGGAAATAAAAGTTTATTACCTACTCTCGACCGAACGTAAAAATCCTGACACAAAAGCAAATGTGGCAGTTACCGGGGAGCCTTCGGGCGGATCCGCGCGCAATATCATCCGGTCTTTTGTAAAATCAAATTTTAACCGAAAAAAAAATTCGGAAGAGAGTTTTTATAATAGGGGGCTAAGGGGAGGGTGATAATGAATGGTCCATTAATTAAACTAAACCCAATTTTTCAACTCTATAAATTAACAGGGGCTGATCACTGGTGCGAATACTGGGAGGGGGAAAAAGATCGGAGATAGCCGATAAGTATAATAAAACAGGCACTAGCAGAATTGAAGCCGGCGCTCTCCCGATCCAAAGCATGAGCTCTTAGTCCTCGGAGCTGGTGGTAGCTGACCGAAGGGGAAGAAATAAGCCTTTTGTAAAGGGATGCAATCTGGTTTTGCTGGAAGTTCCTCTCTTTGCCGAAGAGTGATTGCTGGAGCGCTGCGGTAGCAACGCGGTGAGCACTCACAACCAGTCTTCAGTGAATAAAAGTCCTAGAGAAGAGCGGATCTTATTGTGAGTAAAAAAAAACTGTCGTGCACGCAGGCGAGAATAATAGAGAGAGGCAGCATCAATCTCTAGTCTCTCTCACTCGTCGGTTTGCGACGCACCGATGCTGGGCTATGAAGTCTGGGTTTTGAATAGCGGAGTCAGTCATATAACTGTCAAAATCTGAGTAGGGTGAGCTCTAGCTTGTGCGTGTAAACTCAGTATATTTTCTGTGTGTGTGTGACGAAGCCACTAAACACTTGCGCAATCTGTGTGTGTGTGCATCGCATCGAAGGCAAATCAGGAATCTAAAACGGGGCCTCTTAAAACAACAAAATAAAATCGGTGAAAGCATCAAATGACTCCAAAAAAAAAAATTATTCGTGAAAAAGTGTTTGATTTAACATACTCAAAAATCTCTCGAAAATACACAATACAACCCGATCACGTAAGTTTTGATTCATATCCTGAAAAGGAAATCTCCAAAACTCACATGGCCACCAGAGGGCGCCTCTTTCACTGTATTATATTATTCATTGTATACAGCAAAACGAGAGGAAGAAGCTTGCCATATACTTCGTATGGCACGCTTAAAAATTGTCGTTTTGAAAAACCCGGGAAGTTCAACCGCTATGAAGTTTTTTTGGAAAAACATTCTTCATATTTCTATAAAAAGAGCACAATGCGTAATTTTTATTGTTTTTCTCCTTTTTATAGCAAAAATTACGATGAAAAGAAAAAAAAATCTTGAGACTAATAAGTAAGTTGTGTGAGAATGAGTCTGTCTCCAAGCGTTTGCTTCATGAACAAAGAAGGTTCATGCACGTGCAAACTCAATTAAAATTAGCGTTGAAAGCCTCAAAAAGTTCGATACTTCACTCACAAACCTCTCATTTGACAAACGACCTCGAAGTTTGTTTCATCACATCCATTGTGTTTGTGAGTCAGTTCTGTAACTGGTTGATGTTCTTTACGAAATTTTTCAGGCGATTTTAGTCTAAAATTTACCATGGTTAGTGGTTACTGCGATAGCAAAATTTTGCTGTAGACCCATTTAAGGTATGCAAATATCGGAAAACGGACTTACACTCAGCATCATACTTATTCTCCTCAATGAATATTTATTTGTTTTGTTTTTCCTCTGCAGGACATGATTTTTTAATGAAAATTTATTGTGTTGGATGGCATGCATTTCGGACATTCGCGTGAACACAAGTATACAAATAAACATGGTAGGATTCAGTTTTCTTTGGTTCATCGTAAAAATGAGGGAATATACCACCCAACATTTCAACACACGAATGCCTCTTCAACTCTTAGCGAGTTAGGGTATCGTCCCGACTATTGTCACGAATACCGATCCAGAACTTTGCTTTGAGGCTCGTAGCTTTATAGATACTGGTATGGGATGGCGAGGCATTGATTTCCTCTTCAAGACAAACAGGCGTTGGCGGCGGCCCCGGTTCTCTCCTCAAATACCCTGCGGCACGGCAAGTTATGCAGGTGAACCGCGCCCGGGAGCGCTTTGGTTTGGAGCTTGTTTTGCTCGTGTCACCTGTAGTGATCCCTGAGACAACGGTGATAAGCGGCGAACACCGGCCCCAAAAATCTCCTTTTGCTGTCTCCGGGATTTCGAACTGACTCCTTAAACCCTCGGAACAGTCATCAAGCCGTCTTTCGTCGCCCAGGGCCCCTGCACAATCAGAACCGGGCCGCGGTTTCCCCGGTGGAGCCTCTCGGAGCGTTCTCATCAGACGTCCGTGCCTTTTTTTATACTTACGTTAACGTTTGAGCCGGGTACATTGGACCCGTATTTAAAATACGTGGGTTTTAGCAGTTTTGGTCCTTTTTTCTCCATTTTACTCAGTATCTTAGCTTTCTGGTTTTAGAAACAGGTTACAATACTTCAATGTTGTTGAAAAAACTGACAAGCATGATCACCAAACCCTTTCCCCCCTCTTCCTCCCCCAACCCATTCATCCACCCCCTAACTCCGTTTGCTGTACGCCCACGAAATCTAGCTCCGAAGATAAAACTCTAAAAACTTACTCTATTATTCCTAAAATAATAAATTGGTATTTTTGCATGTACACCAAAGGTTTAGAAAACAGGCATCATTTGGAGGGGCATGAATAGCAACCCCCCCTTCCCCCAACTCTCCAAAAAGGATCATTTGTAGTTAGCAGGGGGAGGGGGTCATTTGCTCCACAAAACCCTGCAATTGATGCCTCTGTCTGAAAATACAGGGTGTTGACAAACTGTTCCTGAATATTTCAGGGGCGGATTCTACAGGTCAAAATAAGACTTTTTTTGCATAAACATGGGTCCGAAATTGCAGTCTCTTCAAGTTACAGTGTTGCAAAGTTTCCGAAAACAAATTGAAAAATTGTCATAACTCCTTCGTGAATTTTTCTTAATGCTCGTAAATAGGTGCTCAGGTGTAGTGTTAGGCGTTCTTGCCGATTTTGGCCATGAAAATGCTGTGTGCAAAAATTTGAGGGGGTTACGGGGGTTTTTCTTGATTTTTCTCACTTTTTTTTTGCCAAATTATGTGAAAACATGCTTTCGGATTCATTGAACCCAAAAACGATTAGCATTACTCAAAAGTCTGTAAAAAAGTATGCATTTTTAGTCCTTACAAGTTTTTCCAATTCGTAAACCATTTCCAAGAAAATCGTCCCTGAAGTTGGAGAAGTCGCTCGGCCAAGAATTAACAGAATAAAAAACAAGCAGATAGTTCTGACACTACAGTGTCAGAGAAGGCGCACCTTGAGCAAATTTGGTCCTCATGAGTCAAATTCCATTTCCACCATCTCAAAAATAATGTGTCCAGCAAAAAACCGGGTCCGAACCTGGATGCGGCGAGTGGGTAGGGGTTAGGACCACTACATACTATCTTATATGGGACAAACCCTTCGAATATTCCACCACCTCAGAAAAAATTGTCCAGCAAAAGTGAGGGTCCGAACCTGTGTGCGGCGAGTGGGGGGGGGGAGGGTGTAGAACCCCTACAGACAATCTTAGAACAATCCCTTCGAATTTTCCAACATCTAAAAAAAATTGTCCAGCAAAAGTTAGGGTCCGAACCTGTGTGCGGCGAGTGGAGGAGGGGGAGAACCATTACGGACAATCCCTTCGAATTTTCTAACAACTCAAAAAAATTGTCCAGCAAAAGTTTGGGTCCGAACCTGTGTGCGGCGAGTGGGGGGGGGGGGGGGTGTAGAACCACTACGGACAATCTTAGAACAATCCCTCCGAATTTTCCACCATCTCAAAAAAATTGTACAGCAAAAGTCCAAGTTTGAACCTGTAAGCGGCGAGTGGGGGGGGGGGGGGGGGGGGGGGGGGGGGGGGGGGAACCACTACGGACAATCTCAAACCCTTCGAATTTTCCAACATCTCAAAAAAATTGTTCAGCAAAAGTTAAGGTCCGAATCTGTGCACGGCGAGTGGGGGGGGGGGGGGGGGGGGTAGAACCACTTCGGACAATCTTAGAACAATCCCTTGGATTCTCAAAAAATCATCTCAAAAAAAATTGTCCGGCAAAAGTGTGGGTCCGAACCGGTGTGTGGCGATTGGGGGGGGGGGGGAGGTTAGGACCACTACGGACAATCTTAAACCAACCCCTCAGATGTTCCATCATATCTAGCAAAAGTTCGGGTCTGAACCTGTGTGCGTCGTGTGGGGGGGCGGTGGGACCACTACGGACAATCATAGAACAAATCCTTCGAATTTCCCACTGCACATCACTAAACGCACGTAATAAACAATCAAATACTCATAAAACAATTTTGAACCCCCTTTAGTAAAAAGGTAGTTAACGATATAGTATGTCCCGCAAAATAGGGACATGAAAAAGTGATAGGTAGTAAGAAGAAATCGGACCACCAAGAATCGATTATTTTTCATGATGTGTTAGAGTAGAGAAAAACAATGTTGCCATATTCCATTAGCTGGCACCGTTCTTTGGTTGCCCGGTAAAAAATTTGAAAGTGAAGTGTGATGCCAAGTAAAACAAAGGACGCCATGGCAAAACGTAAGAAAAGATGAAGAAGTTACAGTGAGTCAAAAGACATCTCTCCTAAATGTCCCCATGACGTCCCACGACTGGTGACAAAGCATTTGATCCGCGCACAATGGCCGAAATACGTTAATCAAATCTCGAAATGATAAAAAATAAACTGTAGGGAATACCCTACGAACACTTTCTCACATAACTTTTATCTGAGGGAGACCCCCAGACCCCCCCACCACTAAAGAATTCTGGAGGAGACCCCCTAACCCCCTAAAGAATTCTGGGGGAGACCCCCAGACCCCCTTTAGAATACTAGGAGAGACCCCCAAACCCCCCTTTAAAATGCTGGGGGATACCTCCAGACCCCCCTTTAGAATTCTGGGGGAGACCCCCAAACCCCCTCAAATTTCAAATATTTTCACCTCCGGACATAATATTTCTGCCTTCAATCCGAAGAGTTTGCAATTTTGTAGAGAAGCTGTAGGAATAGTTGCCTATTTTGTTATTTGAAGGCTAATTGGGAACCTTAATCTGATGTTGCTTATAACAGGGTTTAGAGTAGGTAATTCAAGATTCCAATAAGTTTTTATTCTTTGAGCTGCATTCATTATATTTGCTCTTTGCTCTATTTTTGGGAGTTTCTTTTTTCCCTTAGTTTTTATAGGAGGTCGAAATGTACTGATTCTTGCATTTCCTCCATTGAGTACTATGTTTGGTTTCTTCTTTCAAACTGTGGATATTCGAAATAATTTTTTTGTTTAATAGATTAACCCCCCTCCAAAGATGTACTTAAGTCGTAGATTGTGCAAACAAAATTTCAACAAAATTCATTCAGCCATTTTTGATTGACTTTTCTTTATAAAATGAATTTTCCTTGAATATTCTATTTTTTGGTGTAATGAAACCTATATTGCTTTTAAACAGCTTTAGACTTAAAAGTTGGATATTGTAGTAATACATTGAAAAGAAATTTCTGCCTAGGCTGATTGCAAACGTTTTGATGCAATTTTCATCGAACTTAATTGAGTCATACTTGAATTACTTATTGCAAATATTATGTTTGTCTTAATATTTGCTTACAATTAGTTTCAAAAGATTTTTGCTCGATCGTACCTATATTGCCCCTCGAAACGGTCGTAAGGTTTTTATGAGGACTGTACCAGAAAAATGTTTTAGTGCACACAGTGCAGTGTTTAGTGTATTTTTTTAACACATTATGTTTGTGAACATTTTTGTCAAAATCAATCCCATTAATGATTGACTCCAAGTTTAAAATTAATTCTTCACTTTCATTCTTTTTTTTTTTTTTCGTCAAACACCCTATTTTGATTTTTTAAACTCTCTTAAGGGTTGTATATTGTAACTGTAAGGGCTAATTTCTTTTGTAAACCAATTGTAGATTTTATTTGCCAGATTTTGTCAAAATCCATTGGACCAAACCTGAATTATCCGAAATAATAAGATTATGTTTTTATTTGCTTATATACCCATATTTTTTTCTCAATCGCACCTATATTACCTCTTGAAAAGGTCTAATCGGTTGTGTATGGTGATCAAGAGAGGATAATATGTTAGTACTTTGATAGTAGATTGTGTGTAAAAAGTTTCATGAAAATTCATCCAGCCATTATTGATTGACTCCAAGTTTTAAGATTACTTAATTTCTCACGATAATTCCATTTTTTGGATCGAGCGCACATATTTTGATTTTTTAAACGGTTTTGAGGGTTGAATATTGTAACTATAAGTGGTTTATTTTATAGTAGGCTGAATGTAGATTTTTTTCGCTAACTTTCATCAAAATTGATTGAACCAAACCTGAACTATCCCAAATAATAGGATTATATTTTTATTTGCTCATATTCCCAAATTTTTTGCTCAATCGCACCTATATTACCTCTAGAAATGGTTTTATCGGTTGTTTTTGGTGACACAGAGAGGAAAATATTTAAGTTTATTGATAGTAGATTGTGTGTACAAAGTTTTATCAAAATTCATGGAGCCATTATTGATTGACTCCAAGTTTTAAGATTGATTTCTCACGATAATTCTATTTTCCGCTCAAGCGCACTTATTTTGATTTTTTAAACAGTCTGAAGGAATGAATAAAGGAACTATAAGTGGTTCATTCTATAGTAGGCTGAAAATAGATATTTTTTTGCTAACTTTCATCAAAATTGATTGAGCCAAACTTGAATTATTCCATTTTTATTCATTTTTATCCATTTTACCATTGATTTTAATGAAAATAATTTTTTCCCCATAACTACCCTAAAAATCAAAATTTCAAAAAAACAAAAAAGTACCTCTGGGGAATCTAAAAAGCAACAACTGTGCAAAATTTGGATGCATAAGGATCAATGGTTCAAAACTTATGCCTAGGTACGGAGTGACGAACAGCCGGACTGACGGACAGACGCCACAGATTTTTTTTACATAAATCTCTCTAAGTCAGAAAGGGTTAAGAAATAGAAAATATGATGGAAGGATGTTCTTATGGATGGTATTAGACATGATAAGAGGCAATTACTTTGACTAAATCATGATTGACTTTGTCCTGAGAGGCCAACTATCGCAACAAAATACCTTGAAAATCTCTGCGCCAACGCAATACAATACTTTCTCAATTTTTCTAATTTCATTTGAGTGAGAAAGTAAAAATACAATCACACCATCTCCGTCGGATGTAGACTTTTAGGCATGACTGATCCAACCTCAACACACCTAATCAGTCCCTAATTCTGATTATTAGCGTTAAAAATATTTGGCTCAAATTAGCGCTCTCACCTCAGTATCAGTAAAAACCGATGCGCTGACATAATTTTTAGAAGAATTTGATGAGATCACACAATTTTCAGAAACGCATGGCGCGTTGAGTCATTTTGCAGCAAAAAAAAAGCGCCATAACTTAATTTTAACCAAATTGTGGTGCACGACTTTAATTTTCAGCAAAAGTATAAGCACTAACTCAATTTCCCCATTTTCTCCAATGCCGTATTGTTTTCTTTTTTTCTTATAGCGTTTGAAAATGTTTTTGCTCAAAACTGTGCGCTCACTCAAGTTTCAGTAAAAAACAGCACGTACGCTGACATAATTTTCAGAAAAAATTGACTCGGTAACACAAATTTCAGAAAGAAATGGAGCGCTGATTCATATTTCATCATATGACGCTAACTTAACTGTCACCAAATTGTGAGGCGCAATCCCAATTTTGTACAAAAGTCTAAGCGCTAAACTTTTAGGCATGACTGATGATGATCTCCGACAAAATAGGTGACTGTCAAAGGTTAGCGGACTACCAAACTGTATGATTAAGGAACCAGTTTGAGTGTCTCAAGATACTTTGAGACATATAAGGAGAGTGACAGCTTGAATCAACATAGGTAGTACAACAGATGTAGCATAAGGTAGCATAAGAAATCAGGAAGTTCCTGGAGTACTAGAAATTTACTTGTAAATAGAGAAAGAGCGAAATAACTGCATTGAATATATGATGCCTTGAAGCGCTAAGTCATTTGACGGGAGTTGCCAGACTAAATAAAATGTCAGAAAATTTGACCGCAAAGCACATTTCTTTAAAATTGAAAGAGGGCTGACTTCCTTTAGGACCTTCAAAACCAAAAATGTAGAAGTAGAGAAATAAGAAGCATTTCCTTGTTTCGTTCTGAATAGGACTAAGAAATTTCACATACAATAACAACATGATGGAAATATAAAGCAAGTCAGCACATCACACTATTCAGAGGTCCCATTGTTGAACCTTTGAACTCTTACCAATTCACGAGTCATAGCTACTATAAACGCAAGCAGAGTAATTTTATTACGTTGAGCGTAAACAAATAGCTGAAATTTGATAGGAAATATGGAGGAGGTTAGGGCAGGGACCACTATGGAAACAACGACATCAGGGCTGAATAATAAGAGATCCTCTTCGATGCGCAGTAATTTTTGGTAATTAAATGAGAATTCTGAGTATTGAGATAAGGAATGTTCAGAGTTCTTGCTGTAGGGGCTTTCCGTTTTGCGTTTGACCACACGCAATAATTAATTATAATAATTGCATTTACATGCAAAAAAACAAACATTCAGAACGGCAAATGATTGGTTCTCTTGATCACCTAGAATATATACCGGGAAAATTTGAAATAATCAAAAAGTGAGGTTGGAAATTTTTGACATAGAATAATTTTAAAAAAACGTCAATCAATGAACATGAAATTACTCCCAACCAACTCAGAATTCAGTCGTGGCTGGGAGAACATTAACTGTTCAAATGAAATTAGCATAAAAAAAACACAGGACACAACCTAAATTTCACGACATCAAAAAAGCTCATTTCGCCATTTGATCACAAGGTGGCGTAGTATACTCTATTGAGTATCAGGGCGATTTCAATAGGCGCACGTTGTGCCAACGGTGCGCCTAAAAGGCGATTATTGGCCGACCTCTGAAACTTCAGGGACGAATTTCTCGGAAATGGTTTTCTAAGTGGAAAAACTTGTAAGGACTAAAAATGCAAACTTTTTACGAACTTTTGAGTAATGCTAATCGTTTTTGGGTTCAATGAATCCAAAAGCATGTTTTCACATAATTTGGCAAAAAAGTGAGAAAAATTAAGAAAAACCCCCGTAACCCCCCTCAAATTTTTTCACACAGCGTTTTCATGGCTAAAATCGGCAAGAACGCCTAGAACTACTCCAGAATACCTATTTCCTTAGATTTTGTTCAGAGCAAGAGTAGGTGAGCGCATGGCAAACGGGGTTCGGGGAGGGTTGAATGAGTTGGGGGAGGAAGAGGAGAAGTGGGGGGGGGGGTTCTGTGAGCATGCTCGACAATTTGTTCATGAACATTCAAGGATTGCTACCTGTTTCTAAAACTAGGAGGCTGAGATACTGATTAAAATGGAGAAAAAAATGACTAAAACTGCTAAAAGACAAGATAAATAAAAACTACTTTCCAAAGTCCAAAATTAGCCTTATCACTGTTTTTTGTTTGTTTCCATGACGTCAAAATGTAAAACTCATGACGTTCACTGTAGCCAACTGTCAACATCACGAAGTACTGAAAATGTTCACCGAAAAAAAACAATATCCCAACAATATCACATTACAATAACGGACGGGTCCAACGGACCCGGCTGGGTCTTTCTCGGGGTAGTCGTAAAAAATTAGGCCCTGTGCCCCCCCTTATTTTTTTTTCCAAAATGATGAAATTCCTATTTTTGAGAGTTTTTTTTAGAGCATTGCATGAAGCTCAAGTTTGTATGACCAGTGAACAGCTGCTGGCAGCCGATTTCAGCATACGACGGGTCCATTGGATCCAGCTCGGACATCTAAGGGTTAAACTTTTGGACTGTGCTCTCGAGGTCGAGGTACATTCACAATCAGAAACTCATTAGAAAAAACAAAATAGAGTACTCACCTTGATTTTATTGGTTTCTCGTTGAATTCAATTTTATGAGGCTGCTTGTATACTACTATTCCATGCCGATGCAAGCCTATAACGTAGAAAACATACTTCTGTTGAATTTTGACTGAGGGGGTCGATGAGAGGTATGAAGTTGAAAAAATGGGTTCCATTCATACCACAGCCTTCGTTATTTCAAATACAAAACACGATTTTGATTTTTTTTTTTTTTCATGCAGAACAACTATTTTTTAAAGTTTAAAAACACCATCAGAAATTAGCTACCATCAGAAAAAAAAACATTGCACGTGCAAATCCTCATAAAGGAGGGTCTTAGTACATTAAACAAGCATTCATAATGAAACAAGTTCAGCATTTTTAATTTTTACTAATATAAAATGTAATCAAGCCTATATATTCCGTGAAATCTAACTAGGTATGATGCAGAACCTTACGTTAATTCTATACTTTCTTGACTAATTTTGTACCAGATTACCTTACAAAAACCACCCCAGAGCCACAGTTTGGCAGCAATGTCTTACCAATTATGTGACGGTTATAAAAATCCAAATGCATTTTAATCTCCGTCTGTCTCCTTAAACCAAATATATAAACAAAGAAAAAGAGTCACACCGTTTTTCCAGGTTGATCGAAACGTTTTGAAAATGTACAGGGTGTGTTACTCTCTTTCAGCGTTCAAAGATACTGATATTTTTCTCTGAATGCCCTGTCATATTTCTTTCCTCCCTCTCCGTCCTTCCTCTCAGGTGCTTGGTACAAATGGTGCAGTTAATCTTTTTTCTTTGGAAGGAAGTCATTCTCTTTTGCCGTTCAAAGGTACTGATACAAATCATTGAACGCCCAGTCATGATTTGGACTCTCTCTTTTTCCATCTGTCCATCTCTCTCGACCCCTCCATCTTCTTCTCCTTCGGAGGAATCGTAAAATTAAATCGAATTAAATCGTAAAAGATTCTACGCTGCATGTAAAATTGCATTCCTTCTCAAAGTATAAAAGCAAAAGAAACTACTAAAGTAAAAAACCAAAATAAACAAGCAGCCTTCAAAACACGCTTAATCAATAATTGATGGGCAGGGTGCTTCAGGTTAATAAAGTCAAACGGTTTAGTCTGACAGATTTTTATTACTGTCGTTTTGCATTTTCTTCTAACATCAAAGTTTGACATTAATTCATTAATTATTTCATTAATATTTATACATTTTAACAGAAAGGTTTGGAACATAAAAATTTGTGATCTTGAATTTATACTTATCACAGTTGTCACTGCTACCAAGGTAGGTGACCCAAAGGTGACCATACCTGAGCTTGGAGCCAATTTACACTAAGAAGGCATGAGAGAGAGAAAAAACGAAATACGCCAATTTACTCCTCAGACAGTTGGCTATCATATACTGATTTCAGTTTTAGAATTTTGTTTTGTTTTTGGGCTTTTTTTGTGTTCGAAAAAAATAGGGTTTTTGACATCGCGCAAAAGGTGCACCTAAGGTGGCCACCCCCTACAAAATTTCATTAATACGCATTCAAATGTTATTGTTTAGTTCACAGAAGATGATATCAACACCTTTGTTCAATCAAAAATTACAATGATAATGATAAAGTTAGAATGTTAAAAGGTGGTTTTAACCCTTTTGAGCCCCCTTATATTTTTTCATTTTTTATCACTGATTTTCCCCTTTATAATTGATGATAATATTCCAAAAATGGTTGTTAGTTGTAATTAATTAGCTGCCGAAAGTACTTAATTAGTTCATCTTTACCAATTACCATTAAAGAGAATGAACAACTAAATATTAGTGCCCATCAGGGAGTCAAAGGGGACCATAAGCACCTGCAGTGAGAGCAAAGAAAATAGAGGGAGAAAAAGCTTATTTTTTCATATTTTCCGTGAAAATTTATATTCAACGGAATTTTTTATTTTTCTTTTCTACTTTTTCGTCCAGTTGTGCGTTTTGAATCCTTATGCTAGTGATACCGGTCTATCACTCGTTAAAATTAATTTTTCACCTATCGTAGGTTAATATAAACATGTTACAAAAATGAGCGGGCCACCTTAGGTGCACCAGTTAAACCACGTGTTTACACAAATATTTGCTGATATCGTCAAAACAGGTAAAGTTTACGAAAATATGATCATGACTCGTGAAAGAGGGGTAGATAATCAGTTAAAAAATGTATAACAAGTCAAGATTAAATTAGTTTAAAGGCTTAGCTTTTACGCTTGTTTAATTACGTGAAAATTGTAAGAAGGCCTACCAAAATGGTGATCACCCTTTTCCGCACCGACTGAATCACCCAACACACTTCATTTTTGGTATGGGGGAAGCAGTAGCATCTCGTTACTCAGCACTAACGCCATCTGTTGTCAATTCACGAAACTAACGGAAATAAAGGGGGTGGGCCACCTTTGGGTCAACTACCTTAATTTTTTAAGAGCAAGTATGTATCAAAACAGGTTGCCTACCAATTGACCAAATTGAGCGGCGTTCTGTTCTCTGTAGGGTGTTTCAGACCACCTAGCATTCTTGTATTGGAGCTGAACTATGGCAGGTACTTGAAATTTGGTGAAACACGTTCAACGAATATCGACCCCGACGAATTAACTATAACCCCCAGCCCCTTCCCTAACACCATTCCTTGGGGTTACTGGTTATTTAAGAAGATGGGTACCCGTATCTCAAAAAAATCAAATGGAAGAGGTGTGTTTTGACTTTTAAATCTATAACGGTATACATTTTTTTTCTCGTAGTTGTTTTTTTCTAAAAACCAACCCTTAATGAGCTTTGGGTAATTTTTGAAAAGTTTAGAGGCAATTTTTGATTGACCGCTGTGACCGTCCGAATTAAAAAAAAGTCAATTTCCGGATCTCTAGGTAAGCCCCATATGAAACGGTAGAGATGCACCTTTACAAATCGATTCAAACGTCATCAGTGAGTACTCACAACTCACACCAAGTTTCAGCCGATTCTCTTGGGCAATATTGTTTTTATGATCCACAAAGCATGGATCTTTTTTTAAGAAAAAAAGACCCTGACTTCCTGAAGAGAAAAGACGACTGAGTGTGTGTTTTGATAAGGTTGATCTTGAGGGGGGGGGGGGGGGTGTTGGATTTTTCATAAATGCATGAAGGAAATGATGCAAGGTCCTTGAGGGGGGGCGGGGTTAGTACCGTTAATTGTTGTTGGAGTGATGAAGGGAATAGATCTGTTGCTCTTTTTGGCTAGATCGTTTTAAAGTATCAATTCATGTGTAAAAATCAGGAAAAATGACAATGGCAGCATCGGAAAACACCAAAATTCATTCATAAACTCATAAATTGCGAAAAACATGAGGCACTATTCACCCCTGTATCTTCCACCAAAGTATACAATTTTCCGCGAGGATTGGCAGGGCGCATTCAAATAATCATGGCCAACAGCTGACTTCATCATCAAATAAACATTAGGTAAGCACTAACGGCCTCTCCGCTTCTGCTCAAATTCTTGCTCAAATTCTTAAGTCTCAATATCCTCAATTCCTCACAAAAGGTTGTGAAAGGTATACAGAAATCGATATGTGTGTGTAAAATTATCAAAATTAAACAATAATATACAGGAGTTCCAAGTATGATGCCAACTTAAATCATCATCTTTATAGAACTTCTGTTTGTTATTGTTTCATTCTGACCAAGGTAGATTAAAGAAGGTATGTGCAACACTCGCTCTTGCCGCCCGCAGCCGCTCCAAGCGCTAGCACTTTTGCAAAAAAATGACGTCATGCGGGTGAAATCTAGTGGCGCGCTGTTCAAATGTACGTTGGACAGAGGAATCATTCCTAACTGTGAAGGGACATTGTTGAACTTTTAACTCTTAATTTATTAACTCTGAAAACAGAAATCTGAAAATTGACAACTTCGATCATCTTTTGCTTGACACATTCCTAACTAATAAAATAAACACATACATTTCAAACCTCCCGCTCATGAAAATGTGACGTAGTGCGGGTGAAATCGTTCTGATTGGCTAACATGTTTTGAAGCAGCTGCGGGCGGCGCGAGCGAGTGTTGCACATACCTTCTTTAATCTACCTTGCATTCTGACATTTTATCTACAGTCATGCTTTAGATTGATTTACCACATGAAAGCGTACATAGGATTAATTTACTCTATGAAACCGCACTGAAAAAAAAATGATTGCTGGAATATCAAAATTTGCTTTGCTGAAATAGCAAATGAATCAATTTGCTGGTTTATACATGCTCATGGATAATTGAGCGATAGTTTTGTAAAAATTACAAAATGAAAATTGTAAATATTGCAAATTAAAATATTGCAGTTTTTGTATTCATTTTTTATGTAAACATAACAAACAATTTGCTAGTTTATCAATACAAATAGCAAAAAGAGCAAAATTGAATTGTAGTTATAGCAAATAAAAAAATTGTAAAAATTGCAAATTAAAAAAATGCTATACGAGCAAAATAAATCGGCCAATTTGCAAAAACATTTATAAAAATGGCAAAATTCCAATTTGCTCAAATTGCAAATTGACATTTTTGGGAAAATTGCAATTTGTTTTGGAAAAACAGCAATAACATTTTTTAAAAGTAACAAAATTGATTTTGCTCAAATTGCAAATTAACTTTTTTGCGAAAATTGCAAATTCATTTGTTTGCAAAAATTGCAATTTGTTTTATAAAACAGCAAATTATTTTAATTACAAAAGCAAAACATAATGGTATCCGTTCGGTCGTTCGCTGGGGCGCGCCTCCTGCGGAGTGCGGAGTCCGGTCAAAGCGAGCCTTATCAAATAATTTTCTCTTTTCAGCTTTCAATGGGTTTGTTGCAAACTTTTGCTACAGCGGTATAGAGTTTTGAATCTGATTAAAATTGCCTGAAAATTACATTGGCGGCATCAAATAGTCATAAAATCCATTAATAAACCCACAAAACGCATTATAAAGAAAGCCAAAATGGCAGTCGTAAAGCCGAACAATCTGTGCATGCGCACGTCGAACATCAAAGATAGGCGATCCATTTTTCCCTTTTTCGTTGAAAGGGGGGAAAAGAAAATATCTCTACAGTCAAACTGTGATTTTAAAAATTTGCATGGTCAAGATGTTGTGTTCTATGAAGGGTGGAGGGGGGGGGGCAAAATATCAAGAATATAGTGTGTTTCAAAACTTAAGTGCCAAACTTAAGGAGTGTATTTTTGGGGTCAACATATATTTAAGGCTTTATTTTCCTACATGAATAAGTGCTGCAAATGTTTCTCTTCTGAGCTAGAGCCCTCCAAAGTTTTGAAAACAAAAAACAGAAAACAAAAACAAACACAAAAAACAACACCTTTGAATCATCTCTTTATAGATACATCTGATCTAAATTTATTTTTTTCATAATTTCTCACCAAATAAGCTCAATTGGGCAGCACTTGTCACAAAAGAACCGAGTGACATTTTTGATAAAATTGAGTTATTGATTGATAGACGTAGCAATACTGAATCTCGAAGCGACAAGTGCTTCTTCTAATAACAACTACTTTCTGTCAAAATTCCAGGGAAAAGTGAGCTGGTGATCCTCATTGAAGTCATTGTCCATATATGATGAAATAAAATGAGAACTTGGTTCCTTTTTCTGATTAGGTTAAACCTTAATCCGAGTCACGTAAGGAACCAACTCCGACTCGGTTCCTTTAATAGAATTGGGAACGGACTTAAGTCCGGATTAACGGATTTTAAATTAATCAACAGTGTAAACCAACTCTGCCGTTTGGTTTCTCTTAGAGATTCGTTTTTCGTGATTATGCCAAACAAAAAGAAGAAAGGAACCAAGTCACTTTAAACGCTAAAAATTAAGTACCTACCTTTCCTGTATAGGAAATTCTACTTTTCCGGTGTTGAAATGCGAAAACATAACACGGTAGTTGAATGAAATCAAAACGTAAGTAATTCCAAGTTTTTTGTTTAAATGCTAGCTCTTCAACTTTGGACTCAATTTTCTCGAGATTAGCTCCATGTCACGTGGTTCCTTTTTAATGAATGCTGTCTAATTATTATCATTGCTAGCAAAAGCATTAAAGCTGTCCAGACTTTAGTGGCAATCTTTCCCAACACCTGCGTGTTGGAATTTTCCCTGCTTGTTTTTTTTACTTTGAGTTACGCCTGATTCAATTAACCGTATCAACTGCACTTATAACTTTTTCCCCCGGACAAAACTATTATTTAAATTTTGTTTTACAAATTTCACCCTTGAATCAAACGTTTTATTTAAAAGTTATGAAGATTTTCGTGTTTTGATAGACATTCCTTCCCTCTTCCCGGTTCTCAATGGGCTGGATCAAAAGTAATCCCAGTTTTGGACGCCTAAAATCAAGTTCCATCACCTCCCAAAATATCAGTACAAGATAGACCGAAACTATTTTTGCCCATATTTTAAAGATAGTTGTTTTCGAGTTTACCTCTCCACCCTAGGGAAACTTCCCCAGGAGTCTTAATTTCGAAAATTTCCCTAGCGAATTGGTCCTTCGAAAAGATAAAGAACGGCGCAAACCACGTCCAAATATCTTTAATAGTGCAAAAGTTATGACCACTTTCAGTTACTTTACAGCCACCCTGTATATAAAGTTACCCCCCAATCTATTATACTAAGCCCCTCCGCCCCCCACTATATCTCTTGAGTAAGAGCCATCGAAAATAGCACCCCCTGAAAAAGCTATAAACGTAGGGAAATGGCGCAATGTTCCATCGATAAGGAAAAAAGTTAAAAGGTGCATTATTTTTGAATCACCCTATATATCCCTAATGGTTTTTAATATTTTGAAAATCCAACATCAGATTCGTTTTTCTTGACCAAAAATACCCCTGACTACCAAATTTCATGCAAATCGGACGTTAAACAACTGCTATTTGTCCTTTTTTGCTGCCCGCAAGCTTATATACCGAAATTGTGTCCGCATTCACCATCGGCTCTAGCTGGTGTATTGGATAGGATACTGGATTAGGAATCTGTAGGAATAGGTAGGTTGTAGGTTCAAATCCCGGTCGGGAGCTAGACAGCTAAAAAATTAGGAATAACCACAGAGTCCGCGGTATTTGGTAGCAGCGCGCTGTGTGCCCAATCTAATTGCATGACAATATTACCTAGTATAAATTGCAATTTGCTAATGGTCGAATGGCGAGTTAATGTATTGTAACTTGTACAGTAAAATTATTGTTGGTTGAACAAAAAAGTTTTGTTAATATTGCAAATTGAAAATTGCTGGTTGAACAAAAGGGAAATTGTTGATATTGCAAATTGAAAATTGCTGGTCTACCAAACTCATTTCGTAAGTTTTGTAATTCAAAATGTCCAAATGACAAACATACTTTGCTAATTTTGCAATCCTTAATTTGCAATTTTTGCAAAGTAAATGTTTGCAATTCTTCCAAAACATTTTGTTATTCGAGCAAAACTGTCATTTTATAGAATTGCAAATTACTGTTTTGCCAGTCCAGCAAAATGAAGAGTGTAACGTTTTTTTGCAATTAGCAATTGCTATTTTAGCAATGCCCCATGCTCTTCCAACAAACCTTTTTTTTCAGTGCGCGCGCTTTGGAGTCTTATAAAATTTGAAAGTTTCCGTTGGATTCATTTGCCTATAAATAAGCGTGGTTTGGAATAATTTTTCCTATGAAAGAGAAGTTCGGATTATTTTCTTCATGAAAGCGTGCTGCAGGTTAATTTACCCTATGAAAGCGCGCTTTGGATTAATTTACCTTCTAGAATAATGCCTCTGATTAATTTTCCTCGTCAATATTCGGTTTGGATTTATTTTACCCATGAAAGCATGCTTTTTATTAGTTTACCTTACGAAAGTGCGCTTTTGATTAATTTGCCCTCTAAAAGAATGCCATTGATTAATTTTCCTCATGAAAGTGCGCTTTGGATTTATTTTATCCATGCGTGCTTTAGATTGATTTACCTTATGATAATGCGCATAGGATTAATTTACTCCATGAAAGCTTTGATCTTAGATTAACAGTGGCGTTAGAGTTGTCGCATGGCTTACGAAGAAGAAGAGAACGCGATTCCAATTTCGAGAACTTTGAACAGAAACAACAAACAACAGTAACAGGATTCAAAATTTGAAACGTACTAAATACATTTTAACTAGATGAATCCAATGAACCTGGATACAGTGGTGTTGAGAATTACTCGAAGAACAATGGAACAAAATATCTTTCTTGTTCAAGTTATAATTCAAACGCAAATTGCAATTCTAAAAACCTAACCTAACCTATCCTGGACATAAGTTCCCGCCACAGAGAAATCACTCGAGTTCAGGGAGACACGGGATTGGTGCAATCGAGCAGACCAGTGATCCGAGAGCAATAATTCTTGATGCATGCTGGAATGCGGAACTTAGGAGCGGTGACTATGAGAGGACAGGAAATCCCATGAAGAAAGCAACAACTCAGAAACCGAACAATTCGAATAGAGGGTGATACTCATGCTCTAAAATATACAGAGTGAGAAATACAAAACTTTTTTTCTCCATAAATTTGCGCATATTGCAATGGAAAACCTTCGTTCGTTCAAAAGATATTTCAGTTTTAGGTGAGAACTTTGGACCTTGGTAACGGTTGGACTTTGGTAATGGTTTTTTTTACCAAGAACAAAGCTTTGTGAGATTTCCCGGCTTGCATCTAGGCTAATCAGCATCCAAAATGTATGGTAATCCTAGAGTTAGCTAGAATGATTCATTTCATATCGTGTCTTTTATCGTATCGAAGTTTGAATCTCGCGATTTCGAAAACTAAAATAAAAACAAACTTTTTATACTGTGAGTATCGAAACTTTGCTTACTTCGAAAAAAGTATTACTTAACAGAGTTTATATTTTATCGTTGCAAGTCACCCTTTCTCCCATTTTCTCACCATCAGTCATTAAAATAGAATAAACCTATTAGGTAATGATATAATGAGAAGAGCAGGCTACATCTAGATAAAGTGTAGCTGAAAAAACAAGATAGTTCGGGAGGGTTTTTAATCTTTAGAGATATTTTGTATTAAATGTTCATGGCACCTAGTACAACCCCGTTCCTTCTTCAAATCCTGAAAATATATTCATAGTATTTCAAGTTTACTTGGAGTTCTGAATATTGGTACAGTTTTTGCCACTTTGTGCAGTCCAATAATACAAGTTGTCATTAGTGTAATTGCAAACCTATTTTTTTCTTCAAGCTTACCAGTGTCTTCTGCAGGATTAGGGCCAACATATGAGACTAGAGTTTCTCCTTCATTCAATTTGTTCCCAGGTATGTTAACAATGACCCAATGCTGAAATTCTCGGAGTGATGGATTTTTTCGCGATGGTTCATCCAAACCTATTGTAAAAGTTAAATGCATTATTTTAATTACTCGTTGTTTTCAATGAATATTGACGGAGCCCATTTTATTTATAATGACATTAATATTTTTCAAAAGAGTCGAACTTCCCTTTTCTCCGTGATTAACGGAGGAAATGGCAGCCTCCAGCCCCGTATCTGCTTTAGTTCACTCCTCAACCCTATTAACCGCAGGTATATACATTAGAATTCGATTCGAAACAAGTATCTCGACTATAACTCTTACAAAAGTATTGTCGGAAGAAAATAGCCAAAAGCCACGGAAAAAAATGCTTCTAAAGCTCTTATGGCTGCAGAATGCCCATTATAACGTCTTAAACACTATATTAAAAGTTTACCGAAGATCGCCTATTGAAAAGGAGGAAAAGCTTCTTTCTCCCCAAAAAAGTTTCAATTTTCCCTTTTTTTCGATTTTGATTTATTTGGATTATTTTTTCAAATTGCGCACAACTAACGCGTCAAATGTCAAAACTGCTGAGTACTAATTTATAAGAACAATACATTTCCTTCATACTGAGATAATATTTTTCGAATTGAATCAATCAGAAATCTAGAAATCGCGATTTCCGCTGTGCAGAAATGCGCCAAAATCTACCACAAAAAACTGTTTAAGCAATTTGTAAAAATAAAGTGATTTTTGCCTAAAAATTCAGGAATAGCATGCTAGAGTCAGGAAAAGACATAACGCGAAAGAAAATGTTGCTTCGGCCATAGAAACCCCGACTCTTTCTAATGTTATTTCCAAAGAAAGCCAGAAAGAAAGAAAGAGGAAAAGTTTGTTGCTTACATACGTTTTTATTGAAGGGGTGTCTCAGCAACTCAGGCCTTTTGCACCCCTGTAAATACATGTTAGATATTTTTACTGTATACAAATTATAATAGGTCAATAAAGAAAGAGGAAAATTTGTTTGTATATATTTACACGGGTAGTCCCGTTGATTGAATTAAGTTCAAAAGTTTAGTTTTCTCTGAGAACTAAGAGGTCCAAGAGAGGTCAGGAAGGAAGAAAGAAAGTAGCAGTAGTAAATTTGTTTTAATTAAATGAGTTATTTAGCAACTTAGGCCGTATACACCCCTATGATAAGTACAGGGTTGAAAAATTAAAAGGCAAAGTCAGCTTTTATTTGTTTGTACAGTGGTGGTTATTTGTTTGAGGAAGTTAAAAATGTTTTTGATGCTTTTAGTTACTGGAAGGTTGAATTTTTGGCGAAGGTTTTTGTGATCTGGGCAGTGTAGAAGGACGTGGTTGACAGTTGAAAAAGACGAGGAACAGGGGAATAAAGGGGTTGTTCTTCTCTTTTCATTAGGTATCCATAAGAGAAGGTAGTGTGTCCATTCCGGAATCTTGTAACGGTTATCTTTGTTCTTTCCATCTCAGAGGTAAATTTGATAGGTTGGAGAGGGCTAGGAGACTATCGATAACTTTATTTGAGTTTCAAGTTGAAGTCCAGTTTTCCATGAATTTTGTTTTCAAGATTTGTTAGAGAGTCCGATGCGGCTACGCGACGGTGCCCCGGACGAAGGATCTAATGGTCAGGGCTGCTGATTTTGCTACTTTATCAGCAAGAGAGCTTCCTTGGATACCAACGTGAGCAGGGCACCAGCATAATACCACTGTGTACTTATGTGATTGGAGGACAAGCAAAAAGTTTTGGATTTGGCAGATGAGAGAACGGGTGTGAGAAGATTTCTAAAGTGATAATACAAGGCTCCTAAAATCAGAACAGATTATGGAATGGGAAATATTTGATTTACGGATATATTGTATGGCTTTACAGATAGCGCAAGCCTCTGCTGTCAGGATAAAATAGCCTGGGGATAAATTGTAAGTCAGAATTTTGTTATCAACTTCAATAATTGCAGAACCAATTTTGTTTTCTATTTTTGAACCAACTATGAAGATATGGTTGTAATTTTTGTAGTTTTCTAAAGTAGACCAAAAGTTATGTCGAAGTTCTTCTTGAGGTGTTCTTGATTTAGATTTGTGAAAGATGGTAGTATTCCATGGATTTTTATTTCTTGGTGAGTCAACGGTGGAATTCTAGGAAAAATGGGGGGAAGAATATCCTTGAAGTTTGAGTCAAGTAGAACTGATTGAAAGAGGTGGATTTCTATGGCAGACTAAACAATTAATTTCGATGGATGATCTGGAATTCTCTTTTGATAGTTTAATTTGTTTCTTAGTTAAATTTTTTGGGGGGGGGGGGGGGGTTCGAAACCTTCATTGTAAATGAATGCAGATGGCCTTGATTTGAAAGCTTCAATTATCATTTTTTTCAGGCATTCACTTTCTAATACGGTGACATGTTTTTCCTAGGTAAGTTTCCGGTCAGAGGTGAGGCCTAGACATTTTACTGAGTCTTCAACGACAACTTTGTTGTTAAAAATGTAAAGATTAAGCAAGGAAAGTGGAAACTGCACAATTTCTGGTAAAATCGTGTCTCTAATTTTTATCTGAGAAATTTTGAACCCAGTCGTTTCGGAACATTTCTCCAAGTTATTAATTGCTTTTTGCAGTAGAAACTTGGCTTTTTTAATGATTTTAGTTGTGATGTGAACGCAAAAATCATCAACAAAAAGAGATCCACGAGATCCGTTATGAAAGATATTTTAAGGTATCATCGAAAGCAATCAGAAGCAGGATGACACTGAAGACGCTACCTTGTGGAATGCCATTTTCTTGGGTGTAATAGTCAAATCGGGTATTGTTGGCTATAACTCGGAAATTTCGGTGCACGCTTGACTCAGCTGAGTTCTCAGTTTGGGCTCCCTTCCTCAAACTCTTAACGCAGTTAGACTTCACTTAAATATTTGCATATATACACACAGCTTCCTTGGAATTTTTTACAGATATTTACATTGGTTTTTCCACTTTCACCTTAATTTTAAAAATTCTCGAAAGTAGGTATGAAATGGCATATTTTGGTCTAAGTTTCTCAAAAAGGAGATAACACCAAAATTACCCAAAATTAGCTAAGCTTCTGACGCAGCAAAGCAAAACAAGAGTTCGTCGTGTGTTAGTAGTAACTGAAATCATATAAAGAAGAAAGAAAGAAAGTACGTATGAATGAAAGACGGGGAACTACAAAGGAAACCGGCGAACCAAACGTCCATATTTGAAGTAAGAGAAAAGAAAAAGGATAGGTAAATTTTGTCAATTGACAGCAAAAGTAATCAGAAAAGTCAGAAAGTAGTGACCGCGCTCTGTCCTCGAACGTTGAGAGCCAATGTGTTATCCAATCTCTTGCGCTTTATCGAATTTCATAGGAGGTAAAAGCGACCGTTATTCCTCTCAATGATCGAGATCGTGCGTGGGCGCTGCTTTTTATTTTGCCGTTCGCTTATTCCCTCGTAGTCCTTGATCACAACTTTAAATCTCAAAAAAGGGAGAGGATTGGTGAAATATGCCTCTTGAGAAGTTTATGACGAATACTGGATGTTCATTGTTTAGTTAAGAGACAAATATTTGGTCAAGATCATCTGTTCATTGGAACAGAGAAAGACCTTTCGTGTTCAGTCATTGACTTCATCTAATGTGCTTTGATGAAATACGCAAATCCCTCTCGAGCGAAAGTCATTTAGTAACAGATACTAGAAAATCAGTAGTAGATTACGTTGAAGGAAAGATCGTGATAAACTGACATTCGAATGAATCGATTACATCCCTGAAAATAACTTTTTCCGGTAATTATTTTCTTTTGGACTCTTTCGAAGTCAAAGGTGTACCATATGACCATTTTGAATCAACATTAAAAGAGAGCAGAATCAATAAGGCGCAATTACAAACCTGACATAATGAATGTATAATACTCTGTCTTGTTCCCTTTCCAATCTAGCCAGTAAGGTGGGTGGTTAACGACGTCTAATGGGATTAAATTTCCTAAATCAGCGAAATTTCCCTCAACCCATTCGACCTGAAGGAAAAAACGTTATTCAACATTTTGAGGAACGGAAGCGCAACATGATAAAGCCGTTTGATGAAGGACGACACTTCAAGAAGCACTTCAGATTTAAGCTGGTTACAATGATACATATTAAAAAATAAACAAAAACAAAAAAAACTATATTTTCATTTTTTGGTTGTTTTTGGTTAGCTTAAAAATTACTTAGAGGTATTTCTGTAAAACCAAATCTAAATGACGTATTCTGAATTGATGCTGTAAATTAAGTTATGTTCCAGTCAAAACCCGAAACCTAGGCAAAAGCGCGATTTGCCCGTAATAACATCGAATAATAAAAATTAGTTTGAAACTTAAGGAGAATCCTTTTTTAAGTGAACAAAAAAAAATAGTAAAACATTATTAGAACAAAACTCTTTTTGAACAGTTCATTAATTTTATATACCTACGTTACAAAAAAGTATTTTGTAAGCCAAAAAAATAAGTAACATTAATTTGGCTCACAAGTAATTATTAACCCTTAACTGCAGATGACCCCAGATCTGGAACAATTACTTTGAAGCCTTATCTAAAAGTAGGGGATTTGAGTTGTACTGTTGCTGCATGGTGGGTCACATGTGCAACAGATACTAAACGAGTTAGTATTGTCGCTTTTGTCCTAGAGAGCGCAGCACAGGATAGAGAACGTGCAGAGTAGTTGAAAATAGCTTACTGAAAATTCGATAGAGAGCAGCCATTTTATTGTTATAGTAACGCAGGAATACCATGTACAAAAAAAAACTATTGAAACTTACTAACTTATTTTTTACTACTTAACTTATTTTTATTTTATTTTTTTTTAGCTTGAAAACTTTTTTTTCAGTTGCATTGATACTTAAATGTGGGTAAGGCCATATTTGGAACAATTAATATTCAGGCTCTTTACCATTGAAAAACAATGAAAAGAATTTTTTCACTATTTTTCCCTGTTTCAGGGATCAAAATTGTACTGAAAAAAAAAAAACAAAAAAAATTTCATTGAACAAAAAAAAATCATGCAGTAATGTTGTTTTCGCCTTTTTTTGTTTCACATAGTAATTTTAAATGTAGAATTCATTAATGACCTTGGAAAATTCAGAAATTAAGTCAGACTGTACATTTGAAGCAGTATTGTACCTTTAATAGCACAAATTTTATGTCACGGATTAAAAATTTGATAGTTAATAACTGAAATCTCGTGGGAAAAATTCTTAGAAAGATTTTATTAACGGCCGGTTATGGGGATTTTAGGGCCCGCCAACCTAAATAAAATTCTTCAAATAGGGACCCCAATTTTTATTTGATGATTTGAAAAAGAATGAAGTTCTAAGACTTTAAGCGTAAACCAGAAGGCGATTTCGTTTTTAGTTTTCGATAAATCGAAGTTCAAACTTCGACCTATTTTCAAAAATTCACAACTACCTTTTAAATTATTCAAGTTTAAAATAAATATTGGGTTCAAAATGGTCTCCAAAGCAAGAATTTTCCATAAAAATACCAATTTTCAGAAGAAGTTGATCAAATGGCGTTTTTGAGCTCCTAATTTTTGTTTGAAAATTTAAAATTTTCAGAAGCTGTAAAAAAATTCACTTTGGATCTCAAAAAACGCTGAAACAACGGTTTTTTTATAAGGGGTACATCTTTTCAGGGGTCAACATTGTGAGGCCCCCAGGGAAAGCGAGGGTGGGTGTCACAGCCCCCCCCCCCAAATTTAACAATTTCAAATGATAATGTCATTAAAGCCCACTGTGTGCATCGTCACAAAGGACATTTCAAGTCAAATCTGTTGGCACAAACTGAAAGACAATATCGTTTTTTGTTTTCGACCATATCGAAGGTCAATATCGTTTTTTGTTTTCGACCATATCGAAGGTCAAACTTCGGTGTTGATCAAATTTCAATAATTTGCAGCTCCCATTCAAAGGGATCGCATAGTTAAGAAATGAAGCTTACAATGCTCAACAGAGCATTGAGATGCTGCATCAGTGGATGGTGTGCCTCTTGTGCGCTCAAAGTCTTAGAAATTCATCCTCTTTCCAATCATCTAATAAAAATTGGGGGTCCCTATTTGAAGTATTTGATTTAGGGGGTCGTGCCTCCTGAGAGCCCCCTAGGGCGGGCCCCAAAATCGGCTACCTCCCCCTCCTTAAAGGTATCCCTCTCAAATTAATTGAACACATATTTTAGCCATTTTTGGATTTCACAATCGTTTCCGAGATAACTTAAGTGGAACTTATTTTCATCAACACCCTGTTTGTGAGGCCGCATTTCACTAACGCCACGAACTTCAATTGTGTGAGTCCATGACTCAAGCAGCATAATATTAACCATATGAACCGGCATAGTACATGTAGCTTGTAAAATGCCTGAGTATTCAAGTTTTCTGGGACATAAATAAATTGAACTAATTCAAAATCATACAGTTATTTAAAATTCAAAGTTGTGACTGTTTAATCTGCTTTAGAGAGCGATACAGATCTCGTTGATAAATCATTAGACTGCGGTTGCGTGTGACAGCACAAAAGTCAACATTTTAGCTACCGATGCATTTACCAACATCGTGGTGCTTAAACATGTTTCTGATTCCGGAGTGCTGTGTATTGCTGTTTGCTTAAGGAGATAATTTGACCCATAGTTTGCAATATTTTAATTTTTTTTTTTTTTTTTTTAAATTACTCAAGAATCTCTGTCTTAATTTGTATGAGCTTGGGTGGCTGTTGCCGCTTGCGATCAACCACAGCTTGGGATTTCGCAATAGCCCTGGTCTAATAATTGACAACGTTTTCTTTTTTAATTACTCGGGAGGCTCTGCCTGAAATTAAATGGTCCTGAGCGGATATCGCCGCTTATGATCTGCATAGGCTTAACGGCCACCGCTGCGCTGCTGACACAAGTTTTACTAAAAGGGTTGTTGAATTAAAGGCGATTATAGCTCTGCGCAAGAATCAGCAATGGACATGGCCTGACGAATTTTTGGGATTGCAATCCGTTCTTTAAAGCTTAGGTGAAGGAACAACCCACCACAAGCGCGGATCCGCAACTTGGGATCGAAAGCAGGATCCGACCATCCCAAACTTTTGTCGGATCCAGTTGTTCCGGTGAGAAAAGAAGTAATGCATCAGAGAGCACAGGTAAACTTAAGAAGAAAGATAAAGTGTCAAAACTTGCTTGTATTGCATGTCTTTCTTTCTGGTGCACTTACGACTAATAACACACAAATCTTACGAGTTGTGGAGTCCAGTATGATGATAAAACTCTCTGCATGCACGGACTATTAAGCCTTTGTTCCAATCAAATACAGATCATAGGTTTAAAGTTCTTAACCGACAGATGGATGTTGATTCACGTAGGTGAGTGTAAGTTAATCATGATCATGACGTTCTAACGAGGGAACGATCTTTTGAGCCTACGTTTCTTGGACAACAAAGGCTTGGCTTTCAAACAAGACTAAGTGGACACCGTCTCTAATATCGAGATCAATAAGGCACTTCGCAGAGTTCCATGAAAGGAATTCATGGAGTAAAATTAAATAACCTACTCATGATAGTCACCTAACCCTTGTTCACAAAGAGGAGTCAATGATGACTCCTCTGGAAACTGATGAACGAAACCTTTTTTTTTCTCCAAACTTTTACACATTCAACTGATGATAGTGAAAGTGAAGCAAAGAAGAAGCTGATTGCGAATTGAAAGATATTTAGAACTTTGAATCTTTATTAAAACATAATTACTATGAATTGAAATGATGTCAATTGGGGTTTACCATTGTGTTGTTGAGACAAACAAATAAACCTATAACCTACAATCGTGATGTTATAGTATCGATGTATCAATTTGAAACTGTTAGCTGAATCTCCACCTAAAATCTGATTTCAAGCTAATTTTTCTTAAAAAGCGATAAAATTTGGCCAACTTGGCAAAGGTTTTTTCCTTAGATCACGAGGAATCTAATAAGCGGTAAGTGCACCCTTCCAGGTGTGTTTTCTGACCGGACCTGAGCGGCTACCACAGCTAATGATCCAAACATGGCATTTAACATCGTGAAAGAACTGTGGATACCTGTTTTTAACAAACCATAGTATAATAATTCCTAAGCGAAAAGATTAATGAATTAGCTCCAGCGAACTAAAAACACAATAAATAATGATTTAAATAAATTTGGCTGCAAAAATTACAGCAGTCATATGCATTTCGTATTCGAACGCCAGACACCTACAAGAACGTCGCATTCCAATTGGATGGTGTAGGTAAATCAAAGAATAAAAAAGGCAACTAATAGAATTCAAAACACGGAACCGCACTCAACTTTAAAAACCACTGCCGGCTGCAAATTTGGAAATTTCAGGCGTATTTACAAACAATAAAAATCACTTCTTAGATGAACAATAAACTTAAATATAATGAAAAAATCGCCGTAATGCAATAAATTCATCACAATTATAACTAAACGTGCCAAATTTAAACTATTTACTTAGGTCAAGACCCTGTTTTTTTCTGAAAACACCTCATGTTACCCAATTGAAAATAGTGGGACTCTAATAGTTACAGCCAAGCCGGCAAAATATATTTGAAAAAGCATGCTCTTTATAGGCACTCTTAAAAAAAAAACTTGGGGCATAATTTTCGTTGTCGTTTGCAAGTTATAAAGAAACAAAACATACGCCATCCATCATAACAAACAAGATGCGTCCTTAAATGCTCTGTAACTAGTCTAAGATTGCTGATTTTCTCCACCGCCCATTGGTCATGAAGCAACATGACTGGATATTTATTGCCATGACCGTACAGAAATATACTTGCTTTGGTTACTTTCCAAAATCCACGACGCGTTTTGACCAGATTTTGGGTTTTGACTGCTGCAGATAATGTCAACAGGAACAATTTCATACTAAATCATGTTTTGGATTTAATCCCTAATGAAGAAGCAGCAAGTATTAATTACCGTACAGACAATGAAAGGGCAATCGTAGATGAAGTCTGCGATGAGTTCATGTCGAAGTAGATCTCCAGTTAATTCACCTCTACCTTTAACAATGTCACTTTTACGTTTCTCAATTTTTGTAACGTTGCAATCATTTTTTTGTCTATTCTTAGCCTGCTCCTTCCTCTGCATATCCATCATGTCTTTGATAACATCATCAGAAAGGTTTCCAAAATCATCCTCTTGACAAACAGTGCAAATCCACGTGGAAAAAAGGATTGCCCCAACGAATCCATTCTCAAAACAAATAACTCGATCAAAAAAATGCATCGCTTTCTGTGTATAAACAAAAAATGTTTAACTTTAGAGGAACTCTTTTCAATGCATTCAGAACAACCTACATACAGGGGTATCTAACAGTCTCGCACCGGGGTCATAACTTTTGTATGGTTTCGCCAATAAAATGCAAAACTTTCAGGATCCCCCTAAATCAATGTGATCTACTATTTATCCGAAATTTCCAAGGAGCATCCTGATTGGGAGGTTTCGCCCCCCCCTCTCAAACGTTTCAAATGGCAACCACTATCTTTTCATACATTGTCTAAAAGGGCGAGAAATTTTAAGACTAATCGTAAAAACTATAGGATATTTTTTTTTTTTGTTTTCGATATATTTTAGGTCAATGCTTGATTTCGATCCATTCTCAAAAAAACAGACCTTCCAATTGAAAAGTCGGAATGTAAAAAGCTAGGAGTCCTAAATACGTTAAAAAACAAGTAATTTTCAGGAAGAATGCAGTTTTGACAAACATTTGGTCAAAATTTGGATTCAGAGCCCCCGAAAATTTCTCAAGGACCTGTCCCTTAGGGCGGCTATGTAAAAATTACGAGGCAACATCCTTGTTGAGTGATGCATCGTTCGAGAGGGCACTAAAAACTTAGCCCGCATTTTGGGGCTAACAGCAGGTCGATGTCGTCTTACGTTTTCGATACATCGAAATTTGACAATTACCGGGTAAAAATTCGACCTAGCGCTTTGATACAACCGAAAACCAGAAACGATATCAACCTGCTGTTTGCACTAGAATGCTCAGTTTTATGTTTCCTTTTGAGCGGTGGATAAGAGTCGTGCAATGTAATTTTTGAGGTAGTCCCCCTAAGGCGCAATTTCTTTAAAAATTGTTTAAAGACTCTAAAACCAAATTTTGTATAAATTGTTGTCTAGATTGTATTTTTTCTGTAGATTACTTGCTGTTTACAATATTCCGGACTCCTAGTTTTATACGTTCCTATACTTTTGAAATGGGAGTTATGATTTTTTGAAAACGGGTTGAATTCAAACTTACACCTTCAATACATCAAAAACAAAAGGTTTCAGGACATTTCGTCAACGACTTATTGTCCGCGCGCATGTTTCGTCCAGTGAAGCCCATAAGCCCAAATTTCTCAAAGTGAGAGCCCAAAAGCGCGAATTATCCTTTTTGCGCTTTTAGGCTGTCGATTCGATAGGTTTGTTTGGCGCGATCGATATGAGTCGCATTTTCGATTTATCGAATAAGGATATGCGGCAACTGCGTTTGGCCGAAACATTCGGAAGCGCGCGGCTGATTATACAGATAAGCTCAGTGCGAGTAGGGTGCGAGTTTATGTTATCTAACGACGTGTTATACGCATACCGGGCTAGGACCCTTTGAGTTTTATACAGGATCTTCAAAAAGTCCGAGTACACCCCTGTAACTACTTGACTGTGACTACTTAAGGTAAGTGTACCAGTACCCGGAAGTGCACCAGTAGCCGGAAATTCACCGGTTTTCCGTAAATAATAAGCTGCATAGACAAAACTTTGAAAGGGGCGGTAAGTTTTCTAATTCTACACATAGAGGGTGAAACTATACAGCATAAATAAACTGTTTTCACTGCAACAATCATCTGATATATACTTTGAAAGTGACGTCACTCGAGAACCTTCCCATAAGCCGGAATACTTAAAGTCGTCGACTTAGAAATCAGTAAGCGTAAATAAGGTCTCATGACTTTACTTTTCGGTATTTTACCGCCGTTGTGATGTTATTGTGTTCTCTGTATCTTCAGGAATCTTTTCCATTAATAAAGTTTTAATTTTGGGCAAGTTTTGTTTGTTCATTATCCGTTCCGGGTATAGGAACACAAAATTCCTAAAAAGCACCAGTATCCGGAAATGATTTCCAAGCATAGGAACATGCTCTATATGAGTGTATTAACTTTAATAATATAATAATTTAGCTTCCTACTACTCAATTTTACATTAGTGCTTCTGAGTAGTCTAGAATTATTATTAGGGGACATTATTTATGTTCGATTAGAAAAACTTCGGCTGATGCTCATTAGATTGGAGGTTAAGATTCACTTCCTATGAATGCATCAGTTTTTGTTGTTTTCTGCTTTCAAGAAAGTACAGTTTCTTCTGAAAATTAATGTTTATCACGTTGGATGCAATTTTGAAAGTGTTTAATACATTTATGTTTATTTTTCCATCCTAACTGATGGTTTTATTTGCATTTTCCGGATACTGGTTCAAAGTTTCCAGAGTTAGGAACAGTCAAGCACAAGAATTCCGGAAACTGGTACATTTCGACTTTCTCTCATGTTTCCTTTTTTCCAAAATAACTGATGATGTAAACTGAAAAAACCTACATATCATTTGAAAGTTGATTAAATTCTGAAACTAAATATGTACTTCTCACATTTTTCAGTTGATTTTTCAATTTTTACTCAGCTCTCAAAGTCTGAAAATTCCTTAACGTTCCGGGTACTGGTACACTTACTACTCGATAATTTTATTATGATGTGCCCCCCCCCCCCCCCGAAATCTGGGCTGAGGCTCCATCAGGTGCGTTTTCTTCGCGGGCAACAAACGGCCCCGAGTCGTTCCATCATCATTTCAGAACCAATTTCTACGGCTCACACCTTCACATTTACTACTTTATTGAAGTGCTCAAAGATGTCCAGGCAGAAACTTATGTGAAAATAAATAGCATCGAAACACCTCTTCCCGAATGCAAAAAAGAAGCCGACAAATCAGATTTCCTGCAAAGAACACATAATGAACTGATAACCAATAAAATTTCTATCCTTAATTTCTTAATAAAATTGGGGTGAAATGTCAAGCGAAACGGATATAAACGGATTTTAATACTTTGACGCAGACCTGTGAAGTCTAAGAATTTTATGCGATACACCACAATCAACAAGATACAGCGGTAAGCGACTTCTGCCCCCCCACGTTATTTATCTCTTATTTCTCCACTCGATATTCGATGTATATATATCGAATCGCATTTCGATTCAATTTGCACTTATGGGCTTTGAAAATTTGCGCTTTTCAGGTGTCAAATTTGCGCTTTTAGGCTCTCGATTGGGTAAATTTGCGCTTATGGGCTATGACCTGTTTCGTCTAACTATTTACATCACTGACTTTTTTCGGCAGCATCATGTTGGTCCATTTAGTAAATGATGTCCTAAGTTTATTGGTCCAAATAAAAACACCAGCTCCATACAGGAAATATTGCCAAAATTGGGAAACATCATAATTTCGGTATAATTTTTGATATAATCACATGATCATTCGTTGGGAGCCTTATAAGAGGCAGCTACCTGCTACGGGCTTTACTAAAATTGTGACATTTTAAACAAATTTTGGCAACAAAAAAGTTGGAAAAAAATAAAGAAAAAAAAATAGAATGACATCGGTACGGACAAGAATTACTCCACTTGAAAATGAAGTTACCATAGCAGCCACCTTCATCTACCTTCCATTTTCTTATTTTCAATGTTTCCATAAATTATTTCCCTTGCAGTATGATCATTTTTCATACATGTTCTTAACTGTTGTCAAAAATTTTAAATATTCAGTGAAATCAAATATATGGACCAAAACTAAACGCATGGACCTATCTTTTCTTGCCTTCATACATGCGTGGACGTAAAACGCCTAGACGAATTTGTATCCGGACAAAAAGTCGTTGACGAAATGTCCTATAACCAAACAAAATCCGACATGGTACAATAGTCTCCGCCAAAAGTCTTGAAATGTCTCACTCTTTTTAACAATGTATCACAAGTTAGATAGGTGTTGCCATTTGAAAATTTTCAGCTGAGGACAAAATCCTCGAACCCCTTCATGGGGGTGGGTGCATTTCGGAAATTTTGGATTCGCCAGAAATTAGATCACATTCTCTTAGAGGATCCTGAAAGTTTAAGTTTAAAGTTGTATTTAAAGGTGAAAACGTTCAAAAAAAATTTCCCCGGTCCGAAACTTTTGGATATTCCTATATATTAACGAACTCTATCAAAGAAAACGATGAATTCATCAATAAACTTTTGGACATATTTGGTTCAATGGTCAAAGGCCTGTACAACTGTACTCAACTGGCAGTTTTCACAGAGACAAATAAAGACTCAGCGCAAGGCATGCGACGCACAGGTGGCACTTTTGATGTATCAGATTTGTTCGGTAATCTCCAGCCTCAACAAAAAGGGGTCGCCTACTGTTGACTGGTGAGCAAGAAGGAAGGCTCTGATTGGTCCTGGGATTTACTGAGCGCGCGATTTGAATTTGCTAACCAAAACAAAACGTGTTTTCATTTTTAGGACCACAGACCTATCACAACCATTCAAGTCGTTTTGCTTGCCATTCAACGAAAGGCGAGTATTTATGGTTGAGGCCGGTGACCCTTGAGTAAAATTGGAGCATCTGACTTGCCTCACTTTTTTAACATCGGAACCACAGTGTTTGCTGATTCTCTATTGATCTCTTGGTTTTTAGGAACTTAAAAAAATGAGTGATAAATTCAAGCTCATAAAGTTATTGTAATATCATGTAAAAGTGGAATTTTTCGGGATGTCCTTTATGATAAAATAGCAGGGACCAATAAATGTTCGGTACAGGCGGTCTTGCATCCAGATGATTGGTTTGCACCTACGGCCATTTAAAAGCACACGTAAGCGCTCACCATCCAACGTCTTTCGGGGACCGTCTGTACCGAACTTTTTTTGGTCCCAGAAAAAGAAGGCACTTTTCAAATTCGATTGTCTTAAGTCACTCGTAGTTAAAAGACTATGCGCTAATCAAAAACTAGATTGGTTTTTCATGAATATGATATTTTTAAGGTGGAAATGGAATTTATCTAGATACCCCTCCTTTAATTAAACTTTGAATATAACGTAGAGGTCTTTAAAACTAAAATCTATTCGCGTTTTCATCATAAAGATTAAGCATATTCTGATTAAAACCGATCAACTTTTCCAATGTAAAAGGTGCCAAATCTTTGGGCACAGCTAAAATTACTGTTTCAAGTCAGCTGGATGTTTTGAATGTGCTGACAAACATTTAACAGAGGACTGTGCTTGTACTACTGGAATCATAAACTCGAATCCTGAAAAGCCACGCGCTTGACTCGCTAATTAGAAGGAATGCTCGATTTACTTTGAAAGGAGATTCTTAGTAGTGGTGGAAAAGTGGACACAATATGCATCTCAGAGCAATGGCTCCACTAGGATCAAACTATCTTTAATTTCAGAGACTATTGTTTCACGTATCTTTCTCTAGAGATGGTAGTGGTGAGTGTGGTGATTGTTTCTATGTCACACCTTCTCACTCTCTCACCTTCGCAGACTTAGAATATGTAGATGAACTGAAAGATGGAAACTTTTTGCGATCAGTGCTATTATGATTACGAAATGAATTAATACCTTTTATCTAAATAGATAAACTTCCTCCTCCCAACTAGTAATCATGCAGAAGATCTTGGCTCATTTTTATTGTAACAAAGTCACACAGTTAGTGTTTATGGTATGCTAAATATACCTTTCCAATTCTTTGAGACTTTATTATTGATTAAGTTGGAAGAGAGTCCAGTAACGAAAGATTAGCTTTCAGTTTTTAGAAGTGCTTCGTTTCCCTCTCCTCCGGGGGGCACAAAACTCTTCCACGGCCTTAACTCGAATATTTCAAATGACGACTCCCATCTCGTGATGCATTTGAATTGATCAACAGGCCGTGAAATTCTAAGATGTTTGACCCAAATCGGAGATCCCTGTCGTTTCTGTTTTCGATATTTCGTAGGTCAAAGTTCGATTTCGACTAGTTTTCAAAAAATCATAGCACGAGTTTAAAGAGTCGCAATTTAAAAACTTTAGAACTAAAATACCTATTCTAAATTGCAAGTGATTTACAGAAAAAAATACATTTTTGTGCTTAAATTAATCAAGGACGGCTTATTTAATGGACTTTTAGAAAAAAAAAAATAATGGTTGTTCTGAAACTTGTAAGAGAGAGGAAAGTTGAAACATAGGGATGTGAAGAGAGGAATTCACATTTTGCAAGGACTGTTGGCCGTTGGGAGAGGGAGGAAACATTCTTAACATTCTTAACATTTAATGTATTTTCGAAGGGTGTACGTATCACAAGATGGGGGCACATCTTCAAACTTTTTTAGTTAGGGGGGGGGCTTTGGGGCTATGTACCATTGTACCCCCTACCCCTGAGAGGTGTAGAGAACTCAACCCCCTTCGAAAGTTACTCCACTAAAAAATAATGGATACATGTTTTGCGTTGTTTGAAAGTCGCATCCGTTCCTCATCTTTCAGGGCCTCAAAGTTCGTGAAATCGAAGCAAACAATTTTGGGGGCCATCAAAGACTTTGGTTAATTTAAGCACAAAAATGTATTTTTTTCTGAAAATCACTTGCAATTTAGAATAAGTATTTTAGGTTTAAAGTTGTTTAAATTGCGACTCTTTAAACTCGTGCTATGATTTTTTGAAAACTAGTCGAAATCGAACTTTGACCTTCGAAATATTGAAAACAGAAACGACAGGGATCTCCGATTTGGGTCAAACATCTTAGAATTTCACGCCCTGTTGATCAATGCAAATGCATCACGAGATGGGAGTCGTCATTTGAAATATTAGAGTTAAGGCCGTGGAAGGGGTTTGTGCCCCCTGGAGGAGGGGGAAACAAAGCACTCCTAAAACTCTTTCCCCTCGAAAATATTAAAGACGTGTTTCAACGTTTTTTTTTTTTTTAACTTTAAGGCCGTTCGCGAAAAACGCTAGGGAGGACATATTTTTTCCAACACTTTGAAGAATCTGAGAGTGCGCTGAAGAGGTTTCTCAGATACATGGGAGTAAATGACACAATGAGGGACATTGAATTCAGTATAGTTGGAGCAGAAAATAAATGTTATTATTAGAAATTTTGCCAAGATCGGGTACATTTTACTGATCTTACACATTGAAATTAAATGTACGGAAATTAAAGTTTATCGTGCAGGTCCAATCTGAGTAATTGCAAGTTAGTTTTACGCTGCTTCTACGCTCCCTGGTTAAATTACCCTCCCCCCCCCCTCCGCTTATACTGGTGTACAAGTATTAAACATTGGTCCATTGAAAGATGCACATAGTTCAATGAAAGCTAACCTTTCGTTACTGGACTCTCTTCCAACAAATCAATAATAAAGTCACCAAGAATTGGAGAGGTAGATTTAGCATACCATAAACACTGACTGTGTGACTTTGTTGCTATAAAAATGAGCCAAGGTCCATTGCATGATTACTAGTTGGGAGGAGCAAGTTTATCGATTTAGATAAAAGGTATTAATTCATTTCGTAATCATAATAGCACTGATCGCAAAAAGTTCCCATCTTTCAGTTCATCTACATATTCTAAGACTGAGAAGGTGAGAGAGTGAGAAGGTGAGAGAGTGAGAAGGTGTGACATAGAAACAATCACCACACTCACCATTGCCATCTCTACAGAAAGATACGTGAAACAATAGTCTCTGAAATTGAAGATAGTTTGATCCTAGTGAAGGCCAGTGCTCTGAGATGCATATTGTGTCCTTTTTTCCGCCACTACTAAGAATACATCAGCAAGCTGTACAGTCGTTATGAAGCTAGGCTGCTAATCATCCTAATCCAGAAGCAATCATGCTTTTGGTGGATTATGCACGCCGTCTCAAAAGACGAAAACCTCAGGAGCTTATCATTGAGGATTTTCTCGAAACCTAATTTTTGTATAAAGGCCTTTAAATAAAAAGTCGTGTTCTCCATAGTTATGTAACACTTCTTATCTCTGTTTATTTGTTAAATTCAAAATTCATACCTTTATGTACAGGTTTTTGAACCTAAAAAAAAAAAAAAAAAAAAAAAAAAAAAAAAAAACTAAAAAAAAAACTAAAAAGCAAAAATGAAGCTGAAGAGAATGTAATGGACTTTATTAATGAAACAGAAAACCAAAAGGAAATTTCTGTGAAGAGAATCAGATTGGATAATTCGGGAGAGTTTGTGTCTAACTCTTTCCAAACTTTTGCCAAAAGTAAAGGAATAAAATTAGAGTATACGGGGAGTTATTCTCCTCAGCAAAATGGAAAGTCCGAGCGCATGAATCGGCATGAAAATTCAGTGCGTATGAGTTAAATAGATCCCCTTCGTCGTCTCTACCTAGAAACTCAACTCCGTCGTTGTTATGGCACAATAGACTAGAAATCTCGAAAATGAAGATTTTTGGAGCAAGAGCATGGTACACTGTATTGCCGAAAGGGAAAAAGTTAGAAGCTAGGTCAAAACGAGCAGTTTTCATTGGATACACCGGAGGTGGTTACCGACTGTACGTACCAGAGGAACAAAAATTCATTAAGTCAAGAGACGTACGATTTGATGAAACAGTTCAGGAATTCAAAGAGCGAGAGAGAGCAGAACACATAGAAAAAGGAAAACTATATGAGTCTGAAAATAAAAACGAAAATGATGAGCTGGAGAATCAAAATGTAACGAGTAGGTCAGGAAGGGTAATCAAAGCGCCTTTACGGTTAATTGATGAAACAGACATTTACTCAGCTTATTGTTTCCTATCGCAAACGTACGCTCCAAAAACCTTTGAAGAAGCTATTGGACAAGATGACTGGAAAGCAGCGATAAAAAGAGAGCTAGATTCGCACGAAAAGTTAGGGACTTGGACTTCATGCAAAGTGTCCGCTGACACCGAGGTGATAGATACAAAGTGGATTCTTACAGTAAAAGGAGACGGGACTAAAAAGGCAAGACTCGTTGCAAAAGGTTTCCAGCAGCAACATTGTGACAGTGAATTTGCATACTCACCAGTTTGCAGGATGAGCACGCTCAGAATTTTTCTATCTCAAGCAGTCAAAAATGATTAGAAACTTAGACAGTTTGACGTTCCTACAGCATTTTTGAATGGTTACCTCAAAACTGATATTTTCATCAAATCACCGAAAGAATTCGAGACGACAGAAAAACTTGCAAATTGAACCGGTCACTTTATGGCCTCAGAATAGCCCCTCGATGTCGGAATGACAGATTTTCAGAAGTCATGATTGATTTCGGTTTTCAGAGGTCAAGTTATGATCACTGCCTTTATTTTTCTGAAGATGTTTTTCTCTTACTTTTTGTAGACGACGGATTAGTGACAGGAAATGAAGAGAAAGTTCAGAAATTAATGGAGTATCTCTACAAAATATTTAAAATGAAGATTATTTTAGACGAAGCTGATGTTTATTTAGGACTGAAAATAACTCGTGACCAAAATAAATTAAAGATAACTCAAAGTAGAATTATTGATAGAATTTTAGAAGAATTTCGCATGGATCATTGTCGAAACGTTTCAACTCTGATGGAAACGGGGTTCCAAATTGAACAGGAGCCTCAGATCGAGAATGTGCCGTACCGTCGACTAGTTTGCAGTTTAATGTATCTGGCTTTAATGACAAGACCAGACTTGTTATTTTCAGTAGCTCTTTTGAGCCGATTTTTAGACCGACCAACACGTCAAACATGGACTGCAGCGAAAAGAATTTTGCGCTATCTTAGTGCCACGAAAGATCTTGGGCTAGTTTTTCGGAAAGGCGACCCTTCACTTATTTGCTTCTCTGATGCTGATTGGGCAGGAGACCAAACATCACGAAAAAGTGTCAGTGGATTCGTAGCTTTTGGCGGACCAAATGTCATAGCCTGGCATTCAAAGAGCGTTCTTGTGTTGCGCTTTCTACAATGGATGCAGAGTATTATGCAGCCTCAGTCGCCGCACAAGAGGTTGTAAATCTAAAAGGAGTGCTATCTACGTTTGATCCCGTTTACAGTGATGTTTCAACCATCAATGTGGACAACCGAGGTGCAATATCTGCAGCAAATTCTTTCGAAAATTCCAAACGAGCAAAACATATAGACATTCGGATCCGTTTTATTCGGGACCTAGTAGTCAAAAATTAAATTAAATTAAATTACGTAAAACCTGAAGAAAATGTGGCGGATATGTTTACCAAACCGCTACCTACTTACAAATTTCGGAACTTCAGAGCTTTAATCTTTCAAAATACGTGTTAACGTGCAATTTTTCGTTTTTTGTTTTATCAAAATTAAAATCCTCAAATTGAGGGGGAGTGTTGAGAGCTGAATCAGCCGATGAGAAGAAAAAAAAATCTTTTTCATTCTCTGCTTTAACCTAGAATGTAAGACTTACTTTTTCCTATGCTTTTGTTATTTAATCAGAATAAAACTTCTTTAAGTTCAATCGTTTTCCTATAACAGTTTTAAATGTTTATCGCAGGTTATTCTTTGTTAGCACTAACACTCATTGCACCAGAGGAGTGTGACAAGAAGATCTCATTTCAGATCTTCTTAGTTAAGAGGAAACTGTAAAAGTCTCCGCTAAATGATAGTATTGTTTGTAAATTGTTAAGTTGTATTTACAAAATAACAAAAAAAAAAAAAAACAAGCGGTCATTTCAAACCCATTCGTGTTAGAATACATTGTTAAAGCCCCCCGTCTACCTTGAAGGGGGGGAGCACCCCGATTTTTGGGTAGGGGGGAGGAAGGACTACAAACACACGAAAAATAATTCGAAATAATGAATATTGACCAAAATTACAACTTTTATCTCAACTCGTTCAAAAGTTAGACTAATATAAGGCACGGTGGGGGGGGGGTGAAATCCCCCTAAAAGTTGTCATCCAACAAATGAAGATTATTAATCGAAACGGCAACTTTTTATCTCAACTCGGTCAAAAGTTAGACGGAGGTGGGGCACGGTGGGGGGGGGGGGGTAGAACTATAAAATAGAATGTTGGTAAAAACTGCAACTTTTTATCTCAAGGCGTTTAAAAGACGGGGTGGGGCACGCAGGAATGGGGGGGAGGTTGTTGGACTCCCCCAAAATAACTGTCATCCAAAATTATGAAGATTAATCCAAACAGCAATTTTACATCTCAACTCGTTCAAAAGTTAGGCGCGGAGGGGGGGGGTGTGATGGCACGCCCGTTTTTGTTTGGGGGGAGGGGAGAAAGGACTTTAACCCTTTACTGCGTGATTTTTTTTTTTCGTTCGAAAACATGAATTTTCAATTGATTTTGACTCAAAATGAAAGGGAAAAATAGTGAAAAAATTCCTAGAATTAATTCTTGCCCCCAAGAGATCTACAAAGTACTAAATTTAACATGGGCCAGTATAGGGAGAAAATCAAGGTCAAACGGTTAAATATGTTTTCAAATGCTCAGATGGTGCCCTACATGGGGCCTTGTTTTTTCAGACTTCGGTGAAAAATCAAAACTTTTCCTCGATATGTGCCGGATGGATGACGACATGGAAAAATATGATATTTTAACTTCAAGAGTTCAAAATGGAGGAAATATATTATGTGCCTCAGGGGTGCCACGGCGCAGTTAAGGGTTAAAAAAAACCTCCGGAATAATGAACAGAAGTCAAAACTGCAACTTTTTATCTCAACTCGTTCATAAGATAGACGGGGATGATGCACGGGGGAATGGGGGGGGATGTTTGGATTCCCCAAAATAATTGTCATCCAAAATTATGAAGATGAATGCAAACAGAAACTTTATATATCAACTCGTTCAAAAGTTCGACGCGGCCGGGGGGGGGAGCACGCCCGTTTTTGGGAGGGGGGAGTGGGGCTACGACTATAAAATGAAACCTCCGGAATAATGAATATTGGTCAAAACTGCAACTTTTTATCTCAACTCGGTCAAAAGTTAGACGGTGGTGCGGCACGGGAAAATTGGGGGGGGGGGAGTAACTCCCCCAAAAAAATATCATCCAAAGTTATGAAGAGTAATCCAAACAGCAACTTTACATCTCAACTCGTTCAAAAGTTATGTGCGGGGGGGGGGGTTGGCACGCCCGTTTTTGGGTGATGGGAGGGGGGATAAGAAAAATAAAAACAAAACCTTCGGAATAATGAATATTGGTCGAAACTGCAACTTTTTATCTCAACTCGTTCATAAGTTAGACGGTGATGATGCACGGGGCAATTGGGGAGGGGGGCGGGGTGTTTGGATTCCCCCAAAATAATTTTCATCCAAATAATAAAGTTGAATCCAAACAGCAACTCTATACCTCAATTCGTTCAAAAGTTCGGTAAGGGGGGGGGACGCCCGTTTTTGGGAGGGGGGAGGGGGCTAGGACTATAAATTGAAACCACCGGATGAATATTGGTCAAAACTGCTACTATTTATCTCAACTCGGTCAAAAGTTATACGGTGGTGCGGCATGGGCAAATTGGAGGGGCGTGGGGGTCCGGGTGGACTCCCCCAAAAAAATATCATCCAAAGTTATGAAGATTAATCCAAACAGCAACTTTACATCTCAACTCGTTCAAAAGTTAGGTGAAAAGTTTGGCGCGGGGGAAAGGAAATAAAAACCTCGGGAATTATGAATATTCGTCAAAAGGAATCGGCCGGAGTCGATTACTTACGCATAGGAGAAACCTAGAAAGAGAAAGAGAATTAGAATGAAAGAGAATGAAGGGGAGGTAGCATGCACGAACGGTCGAAACGACGGCGAACTTCAACGATGCGCGAAGCGTTTTATTATAGGCAAAAAGCAATAAACTTTGTTCATTAACAACACACTCTTGCAAACGTACGCTGCGCGACGACTGGTGTGCGAATTGCCTACTGGTTTATACGGGCTGAGGCATAGTGCGCCTATACGAGATCAAACGATTCAATGTAATTAGATGGCGGCAAAACAAAAATAACACATTGTCTTTAAAAATGTAAAAAACGTAGTATAGGCACGCTCACAATAAAAGGCTCTAATAGTTGCATCCAAGGCGACAAGATCGATTTGAAAAAGCATGCCCTACGTGGGCACGCTTAAAAAAAAAGAAACAAAAACAAAAAAAACAACAAAAACAAGCAGGGAAAATTCCAACACGCAGGTGTTGGAAAAGCGTGCGACTAAAGTCTGAACAGCTTTAATGCTTTTGCTAGCAATGATAATTCATCAAAGAGGAACCACGTGACACGGAGCTGATCTCGAGAAAATTGAGTCCAAAGTTGCAGAACTAGCATTTAAACAAAAAACTTGGAATTAAGGTAGATGTCCCAATTACCGCCCATGTCCCAATTACCGCCCCCCTATTCATTTATTCTTTAAAATAAGCTCACACTAGCAGGGAAATTCAAGTGAATATGGAATAAGTGTTCTAAATAGGTCGGCTGAACTGGTGAAAAAGTTTGAAGTTGATAGGTGGCAGCACTGTGCCCTAAAAAAATCACGGAAGTGGACACCTGCCGAGCACCACCTGTTTCCGCTCATTTCTTAGCTGTCACGTTAAGAGACAAGTTAAGCAAATCACTCATTTTCTCTTATACGTTACATTGTTTTAATATGTTTGGTTGTTTCAGGGTTTAATTTAATGATTTTTCTGACTGAAAACAAGTTTGTTTTGAAAGGAACCTCAATTTTACTATTTATTTGTGATGGGGCGGGAATTGGGACATCAAAAGTCACTGCTGTCCCATTTACCGCCAGGGGTGGCGATAACTGGGACATGCGAAAATTCACTATGTCCCAATTATCGCCCCCATGCTTTTTCTTTTTGAATCTTTTGCGTTTTAGATTTTGTATAACGCTCTTACGTTAGAGAAATCATATTTGGAGTAGAGTTGATACATTTTTAGCATTGCATACATCGAAAAAAAGGGATCGTAATCCAATAGGTAGTCGATTTGTTAGTAAAAAAATGCTTCCTGTTTCTAGGTTGTTTTATTTGCCGTGGGCCCTAACTCAATATACTTAAAATGTTGGAATAGTTGCTTGCAAATCTATCATTTTACATCATTTGAATCATTTAACGTTCTTTAAATTTTGATGAAGCAACATATTAAACTCTTGAATTGACATTCTATACCTCGGTTTAACATCAAAGAGTGTGTCAAATGAATATTTTCTATTGTTCGCTAAAACAATATTCCAGCTGACTTACCTATCTGTAAAAGTAACAGTCATTGCTGTTGTTGTTAAACAACAGTAAAAGTGTTTTTTGGATACGCTATTTTCGAAGGCGGGGGAGGGTGGAGTGGGGAGGGGGAGGGGGAGTGGGGAGGGGTAGGGGGCAACTTAATTTTCTTTTACGGCACACCCCACCTTGTGATACATCGTTTGAAATGACTTTATATTCTAAGACTATTGGCGTAAGCAACAGCTTGGTAGCGATTTTGGTTTTCGATATATCGAAGGTTAAAGTTCGATATGGATCCGTTTTCAAAACATCATTACTTCAATTTGAGGAATCGGAATTTAAAAAACTGGGAGTCTAAAATACTCCAAAAAGCAAGCCCTTTTGAGAAAAAAATAAGGCTGTGACTCAAATTTAGTCAAAATTAGGATTTAGCGCTCTTGAAAATTTTTAACGCTTTTGCCCCCTAGGGAGGCTATCAGAAAAATTCCGTGAGAAGATCCCTATTCTGTGATACAGAACATACCAAAATTAGCATTTGGCGAAAACCTGAGGCCGATATCATTTTCCACATTCGAGATATCGAATTTTGTAAATCGACTTTTGACATTCGATATCTCGAATATGAAAAACGATATGGACCTCCGGTTTGCGCCAAAATGCTCAGTTTATTACGCCTTTTTGATTGATGTATCACTCAATAGGGGTCGTCTCTCGGAATTTTTCTGATAGCCCCCCGTGGGGGCCAAAAACGTTAAAAATGTTTGGGGGCTTTAAAACCAAATTTGGACTAAATTTTTGTTAAAATTGAATTTTTTTCTGAAAAGGGCTTGCTCTTTAGAGTATTTTAGACTCCCTGTTTTTAAAATTCCGACTTTTCAAAGAGGAGTAATGATTTTTTGAAAATGGGCCCAAATCGAAATTCGACCTTCGATATATCGAAAACGAAAAACGATATCGACCTCCGGTTTGCACAAAAAGTCTTGGAATTTTACCTTCTTTTCGAATATTAAATAAAAATTGGGCTCCCTATTTGAAGTATTGGATTTAGGGAGGTCCTGCCCCCACTGGGGGCCCCTTAGAGAGGGCCCTCAAATCGGTGACCCCCTTAAAAGATGTCCCCTTCAAAATAATCGAACACGTGTTTCAGCGTTTTTTGAAATTCGGAGCTGTTCGCGAGATATTCGGCCTGACTCCTTTTTTAATTGACACCCTGTATAATTATTGTTTAGCCGACGTGGTTAGTTCATTTTAAGTCATTTACGTCCTTCTTTGTACTTAATTTCTCCTCAGGATTTAAAATTATATTCAGTAAGGCAAAAATGTTAAGTTCCTCTTTTAAAGTCTAGTGTAAAAATTTAAGTCCTTTTTTAGGTTGCCTTTGACATTACACATTTTTTTTTAGTTTTCAAAACAAGTACTTGAGCGCCCTCCTACCCTTCTTTTGTAGTCATTTTTATTAGTCGTGTGGACAATTTTGCCTCTAAAGTGAACATTGTTTTTGTTTTCTTTGTTGCCTTTTACTTAATCATTAACTAACATAAAGTTCTATAACTCTTTTTTCATTTGAGTGCATTCAAAATTTGACTGAAGTTGCTAATTTTTATCGGTGGCTTAGCGTGCGATTTGGCAACGTTGCATTTTTCCCATTCAAACCCATGCAGTAGGTCGAATGCGAAGGTGTTCACCGAACACCCAGTATTTCGATCTTTTTCATTAGTTTAAATGGACAAACTGCAATGTTGCGAAATTGCACGCTACGGCACTAAATTGGATCGGTCAATGACTGAAACCTACAAATTTTAGAAAATATTTAACTTAAAGTTACTCAATTTTACTCAATTTTCTTTGTAACTAGTAGTTATACTTATTAAATATCTGTTATCTTCACTTTCTGCGTCTTAAATCATTATAATTTCATTATTTCCTGACAATAAACACGATAGTTTGAATGAAAAGCCCGTAAAAATATGCAGGGCGGTAATTGGGACAACTGGGGTGGCGGTAATTGGGACAAAGCCACTTTTGGGGGGGCGGTAATTGGGACATGGGTCATTTTTTCGAGTTTTATTAATAATTTTTTTTTCCTGATTGATTACGCCAACTTTATATTTTTTTCATAAAACTAGATAGTATTTGAGAGGCCCTAGTGAAAACCGATCATAGATTTGATAAAAATTAACATTTTTACAGGCATTTTACGGCAATTTTTTCTTAAGGGGGGCGGTAATTGGGACATCTACCTTACTTACGATTTGATTTCATTCAACTACCGTGTTCTTTTTTTGCATTTCAACACCGGAAAAGTAGAATTTCCTATGCAGGAAAGGTACCTACTTAATTTTTAGCGTTTAAAGTGACTTGGTTCCTTTCTTCTTTTTGTTTGGCATAATCACGAAAAACGAATCTCTAAGAGAAACCAAACGGCAGAGTTGGTTTACACTGTTGATATTTTAAAATCCGTTAATCCGGACTTAAGTCCGTTCCCAATTCTATAAAAGGAACCAAGTCGGAGTTGGTTCCTTGCGTGACTCGGATTAAGGTTTAAGCAAAAGGAACCAAGTTCTCATTTAATTTCATCATATGGACAATCACTTCAATGAGGCTCACCAGCTCACTTTTACCTGGAATTTTGACGGGAAATAGTTGTTATTAGAAGAAGCACTTGTTGCTTCGAGATTCAGCATTGCTAGGTCTATCAATCAATAACTCAATTTTATCAAAAATATCACTCAATTCTTTTGTGACAAGTGCTGTCCAATTGAGCTTATTTGGTGAGAAATGATGAAAAAAATAAATTTAGATCAGATGTATCTATAAGGAGATGAGTCAAAGGCCTTGTTTTTTTGGGTTTGTTTTTTGGTTTTTTGTTTTCAAAACTTTAGAGGGCAGTAGCTCAGAAGAGAAACATTTGCAGCACATATTCATGTAGGAAAATAAAGCCTTATATATATGTTGCCCCGAAAAATACACTCCATAAGTTTGGCACTTAAGTTTTGAAACTACCTATATTCTTGATATTTTGCTCCCCCCCCCCCCCCCCCGCCACCCTTCACAGAACACATCTTGACCACGCAAATTTTTAAAATCACAGTTTGACTGTAGAGATATGTTCTTTCCTCCCCCCCCCCCTTTCAACGAAAAAGGGGAAAATGGATCGCCTATCTTTGATGTTCGTCGTATGCGCGTGCACAGATTGTTCGGCTTTACGACTGTCATTTTGGCTTTCTTTATAACGTGTTTTGTGGGTTTATTAATGGATTTTATGACTATTTGATACCGCCAATGTAATTTTCAGGCGATTTTACATTAGAATCAAAACTCTATAGCGCTGTAGCAAAAGTTTGCAACACACCCATTGAAAGCTGAAAAGAGAAAATTATTTGATAAGGCTCGATCTTTTTTACCCACATAAAGTATAAACAATATATATTTTCTCCACCTTTTAACTGGCTTGTTCAGGGATCAAAACTAAGGTTGCGTTCTTTTGAAGTCAAAAAGTGTGATATTCGGAAAAGCCGTGATTCTAAATAATAGACAGTTTTTTATTTCTTCTTTTTTCCGTTTTCAGTGCTGTCAGCACTTATTGCGATTGTCACGATGTAGATATGTAATATGCATAAATGGAACAATTGCGAATTCATGAAAAAATAATCCTTTAATATACAGAACTAGCCATTTAAGGTGCTCTTTACACGTCAAGCATTCAAGGGGTATAGATTAGTAGGTGTGGAGGTTTAAGACGTTTGTGGATTTTAATTCCCCCTCCCCCCATTTATTTTGTTGAAAAGTATCGAAAGTTTACAGTCAAAACTAAGCCATTATTCATTATAACACATTGTAATATTAATTTTTTTTCTGTTGCCGTCGGTCGATATCATTTTTCGTGTTGGAAAAGCAAAGTTCCATATGGACCTATAATTTCAAAAATTTGAAGAAGCTTTCAGTAAAAAATACTGTACTCGCGAGAAACTTTTTAGGATAGGTAAATAAGTTATTCCAGAGTCAACTCCATAGCCGCAGTGAGGAGGCTGTCCAGGGGTGGAAGACACGTGACAGCCCCTCCCACTTTTTAGAGCTTTTAATGCGAATTTTACCGATGATTTTTTTTTTTTTTTTTTTTTTTTTTTTTTTTTTTTTTTTTTTGCATATTTATTTGGATTTTAAAAACCTTTTTTTTTTCAACAAAACGCCCAAAATTTCCTCAAAAATCCCGTGATTGCATAGATGCTCATTAAAGGGTTTTCAATTTGCCGATCCCCCAGAATTTCAAATGTTTCCAATGACCAAGACCTGTTTAGTGTGACGTCATGAAAAAAATTGGTTCCAAAAAAGGCTCCGTCTCACTCGCTCTCGTGGGTTTTTTTCCCATATGAAACACGTTCCAAATTTTCAAATACAAGTGCTAGTAAACAACATGTTCTTTGCACCAGTTGTGTTTGTCACACCATTGGGTTCCACGTCCCTTATAAAGATTTCCGATTGTTACAATGAAATTTCCGATAGGATATATATTCCCGTGCTGTATTTCCCATCATAGAAATAATCGGAATTCCAAAGAGACAATCGGAATTCGTGTAGATTCAAGCGCGCTGACTGTAGCAACGATAGGTCTCATGATTGAAATAAGGCGAAACATATATTTGGTTCTATTCTTACAGTTTTAACAGCCACTTTTTTCTCACAAGGGTCACGATGTGTCCGGCTCCGATTTTCATGAAATTTGCATGAAAATGTAGCTTAGGTACGTCTTATTGAGGATCAAGAATCGTTATCGGCAAATGGGCACACGGAAAGTAAAAAAAAAAATTTCAAAGTTTCGTCAAAATCTGCGAAATTCAAAAGTGTGCGGCTGATGAATTGAAATTTCCGGGCTCTCCTGTGTAGCAGTTCTGTGGCCGACTGGTACAGCGCTAGACTCGGAATATACAGGTCGTGCGTTCGATCCTGGAGTCGACCGCTTCTTTTTTGCACTTCAGTATCCAATTTTAATTGCTGAATCTCATGTTGTTGTTGTTTTTTGTTTTTTGTTTTGTTTTTTTTTTTGTTTGTTATTTTGGTTTTTTTTTTTTTTTTTTTTGTATGTCGGGAAAAAAATTAGACTGAAAAAGAAATTTTGAAAATGATTGAATAACGTATTTTGGATGAAAAGCTAGAGTAATTTTTTAATATTTGACAAGATTATAAATTCGATTTGATCATGCGTCGTGCAATGACAATACGTTTCAGAAGAGAGCGGAGCTAGTTGTGAGTCAATTGCACTATCAACAGAGATTACCTACCTACACTTTTAATGGTTGAAATTTGTGTACAATGCCGAAAAAATTATAACGCTCTTATGCCTCAATGATAGAAGCATAAGAGCGTTATAATTCTTTTCATCCGAAATACGTTATTCAATCATTTCCAAAATTTCTTTTTCAGTCTAATTTTTTTCCCCGACGTACAAAAAAAAAAAAAACAAAAAACAAAAAACAAAAAAAAAAACAAAAAAAAAAAACAAAATAACAAACAAAAGAAACAAAAAACAACAGCAACATGAGATTCAGCAATTAAAATTGGATACTGAAGTGCAAAAAAGAAGCGGTCGACCCCAGGATCGACTGCACGACCTGTACATTTCGAGTCTAGCGCTGTACCAGTGGGCCACAGAACTGCTACACAGGAGAGCCCGGAAATTTCAATACATCAGCCGCACACTTTGAATTTCACAGATTTTGACGAAACTTTACATTTTTTTTTTTTTACTTTCCATGTGCCCATTTGCCAATAACGACTCTTGATCCTCACTAAGACGTACCTAAGCTACATTTTCATGCAAATTTCATGAAAATCGGAGCCGGACACATCGTGACCTCCCCTTGTCAGTGATAAAATATGAGCCCGCTACCACAAACTTTTTGAAACATCGCTCAACAATGCACAATCACAGTTATATCGAAGAAAGTCCTATGTTTTGTCCATGTCACACTCAAAGTTTCTTATGAGCACAAAATTCTATGATATCCCTGGTAAAAATTTTAGCAACATAGCACCATCATGGTGCTAATTGGAATGGTGCTGGCACCATGAGCACCATGGAATCTATGGTGCTAGCACCATGAGCACCATGAAATTCATGGTGCTAGCACCATGAGCACCATGCAATCCATGGTGCTAGCACTATGAGCACCATGCAATTCATGGTGCTAGCACCATGAGCACCATGAGCACCATGGAATCCATGGTACTAGCACCATTCCAATTAGCACCATGATGAGACCCATGGTGCTCATGGTGCCAGCACCATTCCAATTAGCACCATGAGCATCATCATGGTGCTCATGAGCAACATGGTATCATACTGTTCTCAACAGCGCACTCTAGGTGAGAAAAAATAAAATGATTATCATATGTGCCGTCAGATACGCAGCTGCTGCTGCAGGGAACGTTACGTCTGCAGACCAGTCTGAGCTGAGACACCATTCTGAAGGTTATTCGATCATATTTGGAACGATTAACGGTGCCCGACCCGGGACTTGAACCCAGGTTTCTGGCGTGCTAGACAAGTGCTTTACGCTTTGAGCTACCAGATCGCATATGGAGAAGGGCTGTCAAAACACTCTTATAAATGAGCACCATGGAAAACATGGTGCTAGCAACATAGCACCATGAGTACCATGAGCACCATGAGCACCATGAGCACCATGGGAATCATGGCGCTAGCACCATAGGTCATGGTGCCAGCATCATAGGTCATGGTGCCAGCATCATAGCACCATGAGCACCATGGAAAACAAAGTGCCAGCTTCATCGGCCATGGTGCCGATAACAACATCGGTCATGGTGCTGTGTTCAGTGGCGGATCCACGGGGGAGCAAGGGGGCACGTGGCCCCCCAGAAGCCTCAAATGTTGCCTTTTTCTATAGAAAATATCCCGAAATTGCTTCCACCAAAGCTTCAAATTTCAAAATTTCACAGGCGTGCCCCCCCCAGAAAAATTTTCTGGATCCGCCACTGGCTGTGTTGCTAAAATGCTTACCAGGGAAACTGGATAAACGAAACAGTGTTTGATGGAGGAGTCACACTGATTTTAATTTTGAACTGGAACCCTGGAAAATATGTAATGCATTCTTGAGCTTATTTAGAGCCTGGAGGTTATGTAATGGTCTCCGTTACACTTCCCCAGCCCCTGGAAGTTATGTAATAGATTCTTGAGCTTATTTAGCGCCTGGAGGTTATGTATAATTGATTTCATTGCACTTCTCCAGCCCCTGAAAGTTATGTAATGGATTCTTGAGCTTTTGTGACACTTTTAGGTTAGGTAATTGATTCTATTACATTTCTACAGCCCCTGGAAGTTATGTAATGAATCCTTGGGCATATTTAGCGCCTGGGTGTTATGCAATAGTCTCCTTCACACTTATCCAGCCCCCGGAAATCATTTAATGGCTTCGCGGGCTTTTGTGGCGCCTGGAGGTTATGTAATTGATTCTATTACACTTATCCAGCCCCTGGAAGTTATGTGATGGATTCTTGAGCTTTTGTGGCGCCGGGAGTTTTAGTAATTGATTTTATTACACTTCTCTAGTCCCTGGAAGTTATATAAGAGATTCTTGAACTTTAGTGGCACCTAGAGGTCATGTAATTGATTCAGTTACACTTCTCCAGCATCTGGAATGGCGCTAACACCATCAGTCATAGTGCCAGAAACGTAGCACCACCAGCACCATGAGCCCCATGGAGCCGAGCACCATCAGTCATGGTGCCAGCAACATAGCATCATGAGCACCATGAAGCCGAGCACCGTCAGTCATGGTGCCAGCAACATAGCACCATGAGCACCATGGAGCCGAGCACCATTGGTCATGGTGCCGGCGACATGGCACCATGAGCACCATGGGCACCATGGGCACCATGGGAATCATGGTGCTAGCACCATGAGCACCACGGGCACCATGGAAAGCATGGTGCTAGCACCATGATTTCCATGGTGCTCATGGTGCTATGGTGCTAAAATTTTTACCAGGGATAGGCTCATCAGCACCATCACGACATGTGTTATACCTCGAACAATTGCTTCGATACGAAGCGTAGTTAGAATGATTGAGTGTCATGGCGGTAATACTCCCATAAGAAACCGTGAGTAAGACAAGAACAAAACATAGAACATCTTTCTGTATACTTGTGATTGTAAATTCGCTTGTGATCTTTTAGGAATTATATTAAACTGAAAAGACACTTTAAGGTAAGTGGAATCTAATGGTGCAATAACATTTGAGAAAACTGTTGATTAACTAGCATGATTTTGCGTTCGAAAATTTGGATCTGATTTCTTACAGGTAAATCCACGAGACTGAGCGAGATAGAGCATTTGTTTGGAACCAATTTTGATTGTGACTCCATCACTACACAGGTCTATTTAAGGATATGAATGAGCGAATGAGCCCCTCTCTTTTCAATGCCCCTCCCGCTCTTCATCAATACCTCGTCACTTCTTTTCGACCCTCGTCAAACAGATTTTGACACTTTTATGAGCCCTCAGACCCTGCGAGTCCCGAGACACAAAACCTCTCTAACACCCTCTCTCTCCCACACATTCACAAATCTCTCCGCTTAATGAACCATGAAGACATCTCGTGACCGGTGGAGCCCAAAGCCGAGGGGCAAAGAGGGTTTCTGTGAAGGATATTTCCGCCGCTCCTCCTGCCTTGGAATTTTGACTCATAGGTTGGCACAAATGACTTAGGTTGCTGGACCTGTATAGAAATCTCGTTCAAAGGAATTCAACTTTGACGCTTAATATTTTAATGAAATTCACAGGAATACCAAAACTTTTACAATTTGAAGAAAATAGACGCCGAGACCTCCTGGATTGCAGGAATAACTTAACGATTAATGAAACCAGTTTTAAGAGAATACGTTTTTAATTTTTCAAACCTTTCCCGCTAAGGTTTTGCCAAAAGCAAAGCATGCAACCTATATATTAGATACAGGGATGCGAACCGTTCCGGAATTTAGAACCGGTTCCGGTTCCCGGTTCCAAGTCATCTGATAAATTTAGAACCGATCCCGGTTCCGGTTCTAGCATGGATCTAAAACCGGTTACGGAACCGGGTTCCGACTCCCGGTTCTTTTTTTTCTTTATTTTTCCCCAGTGTACTGCTTTCAAGCAGGAAAAAAGCTTTCGGGCTTTCGAAGTGAATATGATTATTGTTTTATATTATTTCGCATGAAAGTAACATGAGAAAAGTTTTGATTCTTGCAATTTGAAGATAAAGTTCAGGCAAAAATACTTACTTCAAAATGTATCCCGAGCATGTTTCTAAAATTCTTTTTAAAAAAGTAAGGTTTATGAAAAATGAAAACTATGCCAAACGGCAATTTTGGATCACGGTGAACATAAGAGCTCAAAAAGAATCAAGTTTCAGGAACCTATGTGGAACCGGTTCCATTTGCGGTTCTCAGACTTTAAATTCGGGTTCCGGTTCCGGTTCTGACGTAATCAAAGATCCAGGTTCCGGTTCTGGTTCTGGTTCCGTCAAAAAGAAGGGTTCTCCCGGTCCTCGGGTTCCGGTTCTGGTTCCGGTTCGCATCCCTGATTAGGTATAAAAATGAAAACAAAGAAGCGTACCGTATATATACGGCACGCTTAAAAAAAAAAAAAAAAAAAAAAAAAAAAAAAAAAAAAAAAAAAAAAAAAAAAAATGTGGTTTCCTTGGCTATTCGCATTCTCTATTTTAGGGGTAAAACTCCCCCTAACAACCCTCAAATTCAATTTCAAGAAAACACAAAGAAACCACCTCTAGCACTATCAGAAAAAACCCCCTCTAGCCAAATTTGGATGCAAATGGACCCATGTGTTAGAAGTTATGATGTACCACAGACAGACGGACAGACGGGCAGACATTTTTTGGGATTATGATTTTTGAGTTCAGAGGGACCTGAAATGCCAAGATATGGAAAACCCCCAACTTCGAAATTTTTCATGAAGACTATACTTTCTCTCCTTAGGGGGGAGCGAGAAAGTAAAAAAAAATGAGACGCTCTGAGCATAAACCTTTTCTTCAGCTTGCTTTACCTGGCTCTCAGTCAGAATCTGTGATTTTACAATGTGTTAGCTCATAGTTTCTTCATGGTTCGATCCATGGCCTCAATTGGAAAATGCTTCAAAACATCGCTTCCACAAAGCTTTGGGAATTTGAGCACTGGGATATGATAATACAGGGTGTAACAAAACTATAAACATTAATTTTCAGGGCGTGTTCTAGAGGTAAAAATAAGACTTTTTTCCTATAAATATGGGTCCGAACCTGTAGTCTTTTCGAGTTACAGTGTTGCAAAATTTCCGGAAAACAAATTGAAAAATTGTCATAACTCCCTCGTGAATTTTTCTTAATGCTCGTAAATAGGTAATCTTGTGTAATTTTATGCACTTTTGCCGATTTTGGCCGTGAAAATGCTGTATGCAACCATTTGAGGGAGTTTTGGGGGTTTTTCTTGATTTTTCTCGCTTTTTCTGGCCACATTATATGAAAAAAATGCTTTTGGATTCATTAAACCCAAAAACGATTAGCACTACTCAAAAGCTCGTAAAAAATATGCATTTTTGGGCCTTACAAATTTTTCAAATTCGCAAACAATTTCCGAGAAAATCATCCCTGAAGTTGGAGAAGTAGGCCAATAATCGCCTTTTCTTTGATTTTGTCAATTCTGGGCCGACTTCTCCAACTTCAGGGACACTTTTCTCGAAAACGGTTTGCGAATATGAGAAAATTGTTAAATCTAAAAATGCATTTTTTACGAGCTTTTGAGTAATGCTAATCGTTTTGAGGTTTAACGAATCCGAAAGCATGTTTTCACATAATTTGGCTAGAAAAAGTGAGAAAAATCAAGAAAAACCCCCAACACCCCCTCAAATTTTTGCACGCAGCATTTTCACGGCCAAAATCGGCAAGAATGCCTAAAATTACAACAGAGTACCTATTTACGAGCATTAAGAAAAATTCACTAGGTAGTTATGACAATTTTTCAATTTGTTTCTCGGAAACTTTGCAACTCTGTAACTCGAAAAGACTACAATTTCGGACCCATGTTTACTGGGGGAAAAGTCTTATTTTTACCTCTAGAACACGCCCTGAAAATTAATGTTTATAGTTTTGTTACACACTGTATATGCATGTGAATGGTTTTCCCAAAGATCCCCCTCCATGTAACTAGAAAAAAGGTAGAAGCGTGGAAGATTAAAAATTAACGGTGTTTGGGGGGTGTTTATATATTTATAGGAAGTACTTTTTGGCGTTTCCAAAATTCTCGGGGGTATAATTATGGGCGGGGGCTTCCGCCCCCAGCTCGAAATTTTCAAATGGCAACCCTTCTGCTGTGATACATTGTTCGAAAGGAGGTTAAAAAACTGGTAGGGGGCCCTGAAATCGGATTAACTTTATATCAAAACCGTACTTCTATTTTTGACAAGTATTTTATTTCTAAAGTATTTCAGACTCCTTCTTTCTTAAATCCCGACTTTTTCAATGAGGGTTCTGATTTTTTGAAAATAAGTCAAAATTGAACTTTGATATTCGATGTATCGAAAATGGAATACTATAACAAACCCCGGTACGGGCCAAAAGTCTTAAAATGTCACGTCCTTTCAAACAATGTATCACAAGACATCAAATGCCTCTTGAGTTGTGGGGGGCCGAAAACTCCTCTTAGTGACGCCCCCGGATTTGGATTCGCCAAAAAGTAGCTCCTATTAAGTTATAGATCCCTGATCCTCCAGTGTGTTTTTTTCCCTTATCTTTGACCGTTCAAAAGTTAGACGGGGGAAATATTTGGAACACCCTGTACATGTAATCCTTATGATAACAAAACTCACATTGATTGAAAATGAAAAGTAATTTTAAAGGATTACGTATTGGTTAAGTGGTATTCCATGAACTCGATTTTGCTGGGTTGCCTGTAGACCAGAAAAACATAGCGATGAGGTCCTGTAGGATGAAACAAAGTTAAAGATATCTCGCTATAGAGTTGAATAGAAATAATATGATAGTACAAGTTGTCCCAAAATTCAAAGTAAAGATTTTTACCTCGTATTTTTGGGGTCAAATAAAGATTTTTTTTCTTAAGAACATTTGTCCAAAAAGGTGCATTCTCAGAGCAATAGTCCCCTAAAGTTTTTTTGGAGAAGACGGTTTGCCCTCGATTCAAGCTATACGAATCTCAGTGAAAATGGTTGAAAATTCGGTTTGTGGGTAATTTAATGCGTTCTTTTTGATTCTGAAGTCAACGTTTTTGAAAAAAGTCGAGAAAGGTGGATTTGAGGGGGTTCCAGTATTAAATTGAAACATTTTCAGTGAAACGTAAGAGAATTAGTAAAGTAATTAAAAATCTAACAAAACAGATTAAAAGAAACTACTTTGGTTTCTTGTGTTTTTCTCGTAAGATGCACGAATAACGAGTAAAATCGATTTTTTTTTTTTTTTGCGCGAGCACTCGGACGGTGCACTCGAGTTGGGACATCGAAGACATTCTTCGAGTTGGAAGATCGGCTTTACCCACTTTTCGTGCATCTTACGAGAAAAACACAAGATATCAAAAATGTATCTGTTTCGTTAGACTCTCTAATTACTTTTCTCATTTTCTTACGTGGGACTAAGAAATGTTCAATTTAAAGTTCGAAACCTCCCCTCTCCTAAAATCCCCCTCCTCGACCCTTCTCAAAAATGTTGACCACAGAATAAAAAAAAAAAAAACAGCAGATTTTGTATCGCAGTCTAGCGATACAAAGATAACATGCAGTCAATCAGTGTAAGCTGCTTTGACTGCATTGTTATTCTTGTAATACCGCTTTTCATTAAGTTTCATAGCATATAGGGTGTCAATTAAAAAAGGAGCTAGGCCAAATATCTCGAGAACGGCTCCGGATTTTGAAAAACACTGAAACACGTGTTCAATTAGCTTGAGGGGGACATCTTTATAGGGGGTTTCCGATTTCGGAGCCATCTCTGGGGGGCCCGCAGGGCAGATACCACGTCCCTAAATTCAATACTTCAAACGAGGACCCCCATATTTTATTTATTAATCAAAAAGAGGGTGAAATTATCAGACTTAGGGTACGAATCGAAGTTCAATATTGTTTTTCGTTTTTGATACATTGAAGGTCAAAGTTCGATTTGGAGTAATTTTCAAAAAATCATTACTCCTCTTTGAAGAGTCGGAATTTAAAAATCAAGGACACAAAAATACTCTAAAAAGTAAGCCCCTTTCAGAAAAAATTCAATGATAACAAACATTTAGTCAAATTTTGGTTTTGAAGCTCCCAAAACTTTTAGACGTTTTTGGCCCCCAAGGAGGGCCATCTGAAAAATTCCGAGGTTTGACCCCTATTGATTGATACATTAATCGAAAAGGCGTAACAAACTGAGCATTTCGGCGCAGACCGGAGTTCGATATCGTTTTTCACAATCGAGATATCTCAATCTGTAAATTGACATTCGATATCTCAAATGTAAAAACGATATCCACCTCCGGTTTGCGCCGAAATGCTCAGTTTGTTACGTCTTTTCGATTGATGTATGACTCAATAGGGGACGTAACTCGGAATTAGACCCCTTTTTAGAATTCTAGGGGAGACCACCAGACCCGCAAATATTTATCAAATATTTTCATCTCTTGGACCTAATTCTGCCTTCAATCCGAAGAGTTTGCAAATTTGTAGCGAAGCTGTACGAATAGTTGCCTACTTCATCAATTGAAGGCTTATTGAGATCCCTAAATTCTATTCTGATGTTGTTTTCAGCAAGTTTTAGATTAATTCCAGATTCCAATAAGTGCATATTCTTTAAGTTGCATTCATTCTATTTGTTGGAGTTTCTTTTTTCCCTTAGTTTTTATAGGTTGTCAAAATCGATTTGATTCTTGCATTTCCTCCAATGAATACAATTTTTGTTTCCTTCTTTCAAACGGTGAATCTTCAAAATAATTTTTTAATTTAGCAGATTACACCCCCCTCCAAAGATGTACTTTGTTTGTAGACTGCAAAATTTCAACAAAATTCATCCAGCTATTTTTGATTGACTCTTCTTTATGCGTTTAATTTCCCTTATACGATCTTTTTTTGGTTTGATGGAACCTACATTGCCTTTAAACGGTATCAGACTTAAGAGTTGTTTGTTCTAGCTATACATGGAAAAAAAATTATGCCTAGGCAGATTGCAAACATTTTGTTTTAATATTCATTAAACTTAATTGAGTCATGCTTGAATTACTTATTCCAAATATTATTTTTGTCTTTATATTGGCTTAGTTTAAAAGATTTTTGCTCGATCGCCTATATTGCACCTTGAAACGGTCTTAAAGGTTTTTTATGATGACTGTATGAGAGAAATATTTTAGTGGGTCGGGAACATGTTATGTTTGTGCAAAGTTTCATCAAAATTCATCCCATTAATGATTGACTCCAAGTTTTAGCATTAATTCCTCACTTTATTTGATTCTTTTTTTTGGGGTCGAACTTCCTATTTTGATTTTTAAACTCTCTTAAGGGTTGTATATTGTAACTGCAAGGGATACTTTTTTTTGTAGACTAATTGTAGATTGTATTTGCCAGTTTTCATCAAAATTCATTGGACCAAACCTGAACTATCCCAACTAATAGGAATATGTTTTTGTTTGCTTATATTCCCATATTTTTTCTCAATCGCACCTATATTGCCACTTGAAAAGGTTTTAGCGGTTGTGTATGGTGACTAAGAAAGCAAAATATGTTAGTATTTTGATAGTGGATTCTGTGTACAAAAGTATTATCAAAATTCATCGAGACATAATTGATTGATTCCAAGTAAAAAGATTAATTTCTCACGATAATTCCATTTTTTGGCTCGAGCGCACTTATTTTGATTTTTTAAACGGTTTTAAGGGTTGAATCTTGTAACTATGTGTAGTTTATTTTATAGTAGGCTGAATGTAGATTTTTTTTGCTAACTTTCATCAAAATTGATAGAGCCAAACTTGAATTATTCCAGTTTTACCCATTTTTACCCATTTTATCATTGATTTCAATGGAAATCATTTTTTCCCTATAACTAACCTAAAAGTTGAAATTTCAAAAAAACAAAAAAAGTGCCTCTGGGGAATCTAAAAAGTAACAGCTGTGTAAAATCTGGAAGCATAAGGACCAATGTTTCAAAAGTTATGGGAAGGTACACACGGACTGACAGACTGATGGACTGACGGACTGATGGACTGACGGACTGATGGACTGACGGACAGACGCCACGGATTTTTTTTTGCATAAATATCTCTAAGTTAGGAAGGGTTAAGAAATATGCTAATATGATTGAAGTATATTCTTTCTGATGGTATTAGACATGATGAGAGGCCATTATTTTGTAAAAATCATGATTATGACTGAGTCGTGAGAGGCCAACTATCGAAACAAAATACTTTGAAAATCTCTGCGCTATCGCAATACTTTCTAAATTTTACTAATTTCATTAGAGTGAGAAAGTAAAAATTAGGTGTATTTCGTTAAATTAAAATTTTGGGCAGTCTATGTCTCAGACCACGGAATCGGTCCGATTCTGCCATTGAAGTCCCAACATTTTAATTTGACAAAATACACCTTATTTTTTCTCCTCAAGGTAACATGTTGCACATCGATCAGAAGGTTTCTATATATTTTCTCAGAATCTGTCAAAATTTGTGAGAAATTCTCAAGTGGATAAGCACAAGGGTTGATTCAAAAATCTTTTAAGTCCCGATAGCTAAAAAAATCTGGGTATTTTGGTAAATGTCTATGGGAGCAAAAATGTTGGCAATTGCCTCTTATATGAGGATATGAACTCTTTTCGTACTTTTAGAAGATGCTTTTTTGCAAAAAACTTGATAAATGTGTGTGAGCTTCTTCTAATATGAACGAGGAGCTGTTGAGGGCTTTTGAAAAAAATATCAAAAATGAAAAAATTTGTTTCAATTCCGTAACCAATTTCAAAACATTTTTAATCAGCCGTTCTTGAGAAAAATGCTCTGTGCTGGTTCCTTTTATCTATAGTTATCATCTCTGTATTATTTCTGTATAATTTCATTGGGTATGCAGAGTAAGTGAGAGTGTTGGAGTGAGAATTTCTTTTCTATGTGAAACTTCTGAGCGCTAGTGTTTTTGTTCATTTTCTTTTTTAATTTCTATTAATTTCATGTCTCAAATTATTTTGGATAAATTTATTTCACCAAAACTATCAGTAAACCTCAAGTACCTAAACTCGTGGCGGTCAAGATCCAAAAATTTCTCCAAACCTCTTCCTTTTACTACCTTCCTCTTTCCTACCTCCATCTCCTCTCTTTAAAAACTTTTCTTTCAAAATCAGTTTTTTTAACCTTATCTGAGAGATGCATGATTGTGCATGAGATCTCTCAGATTCAACTTACAAACTAGCTGATATGAAAGCAACCAAGTCTCCTCCCCTCCCCTCTTCACACCCTTTCTACTCTTGTGTTTCTTCTAGCCCCCTATCCCTTCAGATTTCAGCCTGAGATTTTATCTTATCTTCATTATTCCGAATTATTATTACAATCTGTTGGCTGCGCTCAACGCAAACCATTGCATAACTCATAAATTGCAGGCGCATGAAAGTGCAAAAGATTTAATGCCCAAAGGCGCTGATATCCGAAGGACCAAGTCTAATTTTTTGTACCTACCGCACCTTTCTTCTGCTTCCCCTTCTACTTCATCCTCTCGCTATAGTTCACCCACCAAAAAGAAAAACCAATTAAAAAAAAAGTCAGAAAAATTACTTGGCGTTGAAATTAAAGGGACAATATTTGAAATTCAGCAGGCATGGAGTTTAAAGAGTTTAAAATGTTTCCGTTACCCTGAATAGAACAAGTATCAGTTTTGCGTGATTTTAAAAATGAAAAAAAAAATGTAAGTACTCAGCGAGCTGAGTACACGGATGTCTTTGCGCTACCAAGTTTATGGGATTCACAAAATACTGCAATGTGGCAACATTGTACTGTGCGCATTTAAATCCATGAAAAATATGAAGCTACTGGGTGTGTAGTGGGCTCAGGAGTTTGATCTATTGAAAGATTTTAAATGAACAAAATGCAATAATGCCTCACTACACGCCACACCACTGGTAACAACTTTTAATACTAGCTGCTGCATACAAAATTTATCAGCCGAGTTATGTCAAAATAGATTTGCTTACATTTCTGATCATCTTGATAGCGTTTATTTAAGAAAATATTGCCAATGACAGCTTTGCAAAGCACACTCCATTTGTATGCAACTACGCAGATAAATGAGCTCCCAGCTGTGAACATTATCCACAAAGTTCTGTGCATAAGACAGAAATGCGTCCATCCGCACATGTAAATAAAGGGCTGTCATCAGCAATCTTTCCTGAAATGACCTAGCTATTTTATCACCAAAATTGTTGAAGATAAATATACACAAATCCATTGAAAGACAGAGTTAATGGTAGAGTTTGAAGTGAAAATTGATGTGACTTACTTGAAAGACTTGAGTTTTAATGATACCCCAACTAGCATTTCTTACACTCTGAATTTTTTGATTTGACGCAGAATACAGCTGACTACTAATAAAATTTTCTAAAAGGAGACTCTCGTTTCAAAAGCCCAATTCTAGAATACATTGCTAGCAGCAGTTAAATAAGGATACTGACAGCGCCACTACTTCTGTAAAGGCACGAGACAGTTAAAGTGAGATGCAACATGATAAAATCACTCCTCGAAGAACACACCTTTGAAAACCACCAAGGATTTTAATCATCCTAACCCATTGAAACCAATCAGTATTAACTAGTTGCCATCAGTTATAAAAACCACAACTTTGACATTGGCTCTGACGTCTGGTTCAAAACCTTGCAATTAAAAACATTAAAATTCATTCTCTTCGATCGGAAGGGACAAGATAGCAACAAACTGATTCGTGACAGAATTCACTACACACCCGAAAACAAGAATTCTTGGCTTAAAGAAGTGGGTGAGCGTTTGTAAAGCAAATAATAAAATCTAGATTGAGTTACAGAACTGAAAGATGGGTTGAGCACTGAGAAATAAGTTGATTGTACAGATTGCTTATTTCATAAAATGATCCACAACCACGGCCGTGGCCACAACATTTCACGAGCAAACATCTGGATTCTGGAAGTTAATAGGAAGCAAGTGGGTGGGTTATGGTTGATTGAAATAATCCTTTAATGCACCACTAATAAAAAATAAAGGACATGAGTAATGATTAAAAAAAGAACAAACGTTTGAGAACACTGCTCATCAATTAACCTCAAACGTAAACACTAAACATCTTGCGACAGTCTCAGTCCTGTCTCGGCAAGAATTGCCGAGCAAAGTCAGAATTTAAGGAAAAAACTAATCGAAGAGTATTTAGAGGGAAAGTAGAAAACTGTTTACTGGCAAATCGTTGAAACGTCCGATACGATCATATCATAACATTGAAATTAAAGACGAGATATATGAATATTAGAAAACAAACAAATAATTACTCTTACGACCATGGACGAAGATATAACTAGTTTGGTTATTTACTTAACTATTATTCAACACATAATCAGCCTGGAATTCTCCCAAAGGCAGTACAGTACCTAAAGGCTCCAGAAAGAGTTCCTGATAAAGTTGTCTCGAGACATGGAAAATTAAGAATAGGTAATGGAGCTTACAAATGACGAATGAGAATTGCAACTGACAAACTAAATGAAAGCTATGAAGAACTTGAGTGTTTCAATTAGTAGAAACTGAGATTAAGGCTATGATTGACAGAAAACACGCACAGTTCAAAAAGAAATCCTAATTTGAAAGACACTTGGTCACTGATAGAGTTCGAAAACACGCGAAGAAATTAGATTTGTTTACTCATTGATTTTCACAAATCTGTAACCTTAAAATCTCCGAGGCAAATTACGCATGTTTACCAAAGCTTCCGAACTAGATATAGCTCGTTGGTAATTACAGACAAAATAATGAAACTACCAAATTTATTCATAACGGAGACAAATCCTTATGAAAAACTTAGGGCCAATACTCTGTCAAAACCTCACTAGAACATTCAAACATTTCAAACGGCGCACTATGGATCCAAATCGAGTCCTAAGTGGTCAAAAATACAAAGACATGAGATGTCACAAGAATTGTCGATCCATCAAATGATATTATGGTAAATATGGGACAAGCAGGATAGAAAAACCGAGCCAAATAAACCCCTTAAAATCACTTATAGTGCCCAGCGAAAATACTAATTTCCCAACTTTGAAAGGATCGAATTTGGACCGCCAAAGATTTGATTTCTGTCCATTGTGCGGCGAACCGAAGAATATCGAGAATCCGATATAGCGCGCGATTCGTTTTTTTCCACGTTAAAGGATAGGGAGACTTTTGGCGTTGCCGCTCCGCAATATATCGAACGAAGGGAATCCACCGTAAAACGAGACGCGATCATTACGTGCGGAAATCTGACAACGCACGTTTGCGACCAAGCCGAAAATTGTCGATTATTATGCAGGAAGTTTATGGCGAAAATCGATACGAAACCATAACAAAAACATGCATTACTTACTGCATGTTAAAAATTCCCATTGAATTACCCCCGGAAACCAATTTTCATCAATTTTTACTGATATTCGTTGATAGAATGGAAGAAACCCCGTCTTTTCGAAAAAAAACTTTTGAGAGCTATAGCTTGGAGGGGAGAGGACATTTTCGGACAAATGTTCATGGAAAAAAGTCTTATTTTGACCCCGAAAATATGTGATAAAAATCTTTACTATGAATTTTGGGACATCCTGTATAAACTTTGAAAATGTATTCCTAATTACTTGAGTGGGATGTCTTCTCTTCAATAAGTGGCTTATGAATACTGTAGGTCGTTAACTAAGCTCTGCGTCTGCATTGGCTTTCAATATTTTTTTATAATCGATGATAATTAGCAGTGACATTATGAAAACGCAGTGCACCGTAAACATTCAACAAAATTAACTATGACATAATATTATAAAAAGCCATGACAAAAACTTTTTGTGCAATGAACATCGGTGGAGCTCATATGATGTACTGAGAAAAGAACAATGTGCCATGGTCACATTCACAAATTGCGCTTTCTTGTATTTCCTCATGAATATTGATCAGTAAAAATCAGTTGAAATCGTAAATGGGGCAGTGGCACACTTTTGCTACAAGCACTTAAATATTCGGTTTTTGTGTAAAAACCTCCAAAAATAACGATGTTAGCACTGAAAACGTCCACAGTTCACTTTTACATTGAAAAAACGCTACTATTCGCGAAAACGCAGCGTAATGGTGGCTAAGGGTAGTAATAATAAGAGATTCCCATCGAACAATACTGTAACTCCATCGAGAAGTGACCAATTAGAGACGGCTTTCATTTGACACCGGTGTCCCTAGATGACACGGTAAGTACCATTCATTGGATGTGGATCACTACTCTGAGGACTGTTAAAGATTTAAGCAGATTAAACTGTAACTATGATCTCGCAACCATGACAACAATAAAACTTTTCAATACATCTACAAACATATGATTGATACTTTAACAGCCCCCCTCAATCATATTCCCAAAATGGCATCTCTGAAATTTTTGAATTTTTGAAAAGGTAAGCCCTTGGTTAAAATGTCTGCGAGCTGGTGTTCGCTGCTGATGTACTCAATTTGTAAGATTTAATTTTGAGTGAGTTCTCGAACGAAGTGGAATCGCACATCTACATGCTTCATCCACCTGTGGTCTTGAGGGTCCTTCGCTATATAGATGCACGATTGGTTGTCCTCATTTAGTTTAAAGGTGTTCACCTTGATGTTTAAGTCAGTCCGTAAGTTTTTCATCCAAAGTCCCTCGCAGGCACCATAACTGAGGGCAATGTATTCGGCCTCCGTGGATGATAGGCTTATTGTTGGCTGCTTTTTGGTGGTCCAACTCACACAGTTGTCTAGAATTTTGAATAAATATCCTGATGTCGAGTGCCTATCATTCGCATCACTGGCCCAATCGGCATCGACAAATCCAACCAGAGCATCGCCGTTTAAGTTTCTTCGGAAAGTCAGTTCAAAATCCGAAGTTGATTTCAGGTACTGTAAAACTCGCTTCAGATATTTCCAATGATGATCAGTTGCACAACTTGCAAAGCGGCTAAGATAATTCAGGCTGAAACTGATATCTGGTCGAGTCCCGAGCATGATGTACATGAGTGATCCTAGTAGCTCCCTGTATGGTTTAGTTGTCAGTTTTTCTTCTTTTCCTCTTTCGAGATTCAATTTCGGCTCGATTGGAGTGGAAACAGAATTGCAATTTTCCATGTCAAATTTTTTTAGAATAGTTAGAATGTATTTTCTTTGATTGAAGGTTAAGATGTTTTCAGATTCATTTCGTTTTATTTGTATACCCAAGAAGTTCGAAAGCGGGCCTAAGTCAGTCATTTGAAACGTTTCACTGACACAATTTTTAAATTTTTGCACTTCATCCTTGCTATCCCCGATAATCAATATGTCATCGACGTATAGAAGTAAATATAATTTAGAATTTCCAGAGCATCGTGAGTATAGGCAGTAGTCATTTTTTGATTGCTGAAATTTTTACTTTTGCATAAACTGATGAAATTGTCGGTTCCATGCTCGAGGGGCCTGCTTCAGACCATACAAGCTCCTTTTTAATTTGCACACAAGCTGCGGTTTTGATGGATCTTCACAGCCTTCAGGTTGTTTCATGTACAGGTCTTCGTCTAAGAATCTATTTAAAAAGGCTGTCTTGACGTCCATTGACTCGACAGTTAAGTTTGAATGATTTGCAATGGACAGAAGGGTTCTAACAGTCGAAAGTTTCACAACTGGAGCGAAAATGTCTGTATAATCTTCATTCTTGATTTGACTATATCCTTTCGCGACTAGGCGAGCTTTAAACTTTGAGGGATTACCAGATTCATCCGTTTTAATTCGAAAAACCCATTTGTTACCAATTACATTTTTATCCTTTGGAGGCTTTACAAGTTCCCAAGTCTCGTTTGTTTTCAAGGATTCAAGTTCACTCTCAATGGCTTGAGTCCACTCGTCCTTTTGAGGTGACCTCATTGCCTCTTGAAAAATTGAAGGGGTATCAAGGGTTGAATCACCAAGCAATGCTAGCGCGCCAAACTCATAATCGTTGTGCCATGCTGGCTTTTGCTTGATCCGGTCTGACCGTTTTGGCAACACTTTTTTATTTCCTTCTTCTTCTTGTTCTGCACTTTCATCATTTACTTCTTTTGGTTTTTCTACGTCTTCACTGGTTTTCTTTAAAAGAACGGTTTCGCCATTCTTTCCACCACGATCGGTTTCAATTTCAACTGTGGATAGTAGAAATTCGTCTTTCACTGATTCCTCATTGAATATCACATCTCGGGCAAGAATAAGTTTTTTCTTTTCAAGATCCCACAAACGATAGCCGTTAGTGGAGTAGCCCATCATGATGCACTTTCGAGTTTTTGAATCGAGCTTTGATCGTAACTGGTCCGGGATATGAGCATATGCAATGCTTCCGAATACTCTTAATTTTGAAATGTCAGGTTTTTTACCATACCAAAGTTCCGCAGGTGTCAAATTTGAGTTAACGATGCTATTAGTAGGGCTTCTATTTATTAAATAAACGCAGGTTAAAACAGCCTCTCCCCAAAAAATTTTCTTCACTTTGGAGGTCAACATCAAACAAAGAGCTTTTTCCAGAATAGTTCGGTTCATCCGTTCTGCCTTGCCATTTAATTCAGGTGTATAAGGAACGGTGTACTGAACGTTGATTCCCTTAATTTTGACAAAATTATGAAAGTCATTACTTTTATATTCACCAGCGTTATTACACCTGATATTGATGATTTTCAAGTTGTGCTGTGTTGTTACTTTTGATTCGTAGTCTTGAAAACAGTTAAAAAATTCATCTTTTTGAGCGAGGAGGTAGATGATTGTGAAGTGAGTGTAATCATCAATAAAGGTGAGGAGATACCTTTTATTGTTGTAAGTTTTTGGGCTGATGGGTCCGGATATCAGATATCAGATATCAGAATGCACTATTTCCAAAGATTTTGAAAAGGTACCTTTCATATTTGATTTGAAAGGTAACTTTGTTTGTTTTCCTGCAATGCAACCTTCACAGTTATTTTGAAAAACTTCACTGATGTATGCCGCAGTCAAAGGAAGTCCACATACCATATTTTTTTGGACCATTTTTGTTAAACTAGTTTTATTGATATGTCCTAGCCTTTTGTGCCACAGAGTTGTGAGATCTTCCTCTGCGACGCAAGACTCAACTTTTTTTGCGGGAATGATCAAGTTAAATTTGTAGAGTCTGTTCAATTTGGAAGCTGCGAAGACCAATTTGTTACCCTTACAAATTTTGGCTTTACCATTGAAAAAATAATTTTGTACCCTTTTTCTTCTATTTTTCGAACAGAGAATAAGTTTTGTCTCAGTTCAGGTACATAAAGGATTTTTTGAAAGATGACGCGTTGACCAGTGCTTGTAAATGCGGTAATATCGCCAGAGAATCTAGCGATTAAAGTCTGTCCCTTTTCAGCGATAGCAATTTTGACGGGTTTCTCCAATGTATTGAATGTTTTGAAAATACTCCTATCATTTGACATGTGTTCAGTGGCACCAGAGTCGAGAAACCACGTGACTGTTGAAGTCGGCTCGTCATTACTAGATAGAAAGACAAACTCGTCTTCCTCTTCATTTCCCGCCTCAACTTCACTAGTGTCACTTTCTCCATCGCAAATATTTACTTTTTCAACTCTCGAATTTTCAAATTTCGAATTTTTCTTGAAATTTTTCTTTCTTTTTTCACAGTCTCTCCAGTAGTGGCCCTTACGACCACAGTAATTACAAGTGACACTTACTTTGTACTTGGTACCTGAAAAAGCTGTATCATTTAAGTCACTGGTCTGACAGTTTTTCAGTTCGTGATCTAATAGCTTACTTTTTACGAAATTGACAGTTAGTTTGCTGTCATCCAGCGTGTCTAAGGCAGTGCTGATGACATCATAACTAGGTGGTAGCGTTAGTAATCAGTGGCAAACAATGCCATTTTCAGACATATGAGCACCAGCCTCTCTAAGGTTCCTTATTAGTTTATCAAACTGGAGAAAGTGATTCTCTAATTTGTCATTTTCGTCAAGTTTGAAACTTAGCAGCTATTTTCGACAATAAAGTTGAGTTTTTATGCCTTTCCGTTCAAAAACGTCTTCTAAGGTTTTAAAAATTTCAAAGGATGTTGCTTTATCTTTTATGTATTCCAAGCACTCATCACCAATACACTGTATAAGGGTGGACTTACATTTTTTTTTCTTCTCTTTTAATTACGGGACTAACCAAATTTTCTGTACTGTTGACAGTGGCCAATAGTTCTTCCAACGGCTTCTCAATGCAACGTAAAAGATCTTTTTCATCCAGCAACACTTTAACGCGAAACTTCCAATCACTATAATTTTCTCCCTTAAAGATGGGAAATCTTCCTCTTTCACTTTCCATACCTTCTGATTATCAGAATTGAGTTGAGGTTAAATTTTCACCGCACTAAACAAACCTCGTATCACGAATTGTTTTGGACGTATCATACATCCATATCCCGTATCAATTCAATCGTATCAAGTATCATACTTGTTTCACACTCTTAAAAAAAACATTTTCGATTAGAAAATGCTTAAACATTTAAATTTTTACCCGAAAAATCGCGGCAGTGGCCCATAACCTGTTAAAGATTTAAGCAGATTAAACTGTAATTATGATCTGGCAACCATGACAACAATAAAACTTTTCAATACATCTACAAACATATGATTGATACTTTAACAAGGACTAATTACTCTGTGAATCATCCTTGTCCGCATAGCGAGAGTGACAAAAGTAAGATAGGAATCTCATATTATTACTGCTCTAAACCACCATTACGCTCGCGCAATTAAAAGCGTGTAATGATCTTTGGAGTGGGTTTCGGAAGTTTTCAGTGCTGCCATCGTTCGTTATTGTTTTAGGTATTTACACCAGATTTGACTATTAAATCACTTATAGCGAAAGTGTGCAACAGCACTATTTCCCTACGCTGTTGCTTGTGACATAGAGGGTTTTCTAGAAATGAATTCACACTTTTGATGTCAGCTTGCAGTTAAAGCAAAAAATCTGAAATCTCCAGGAATAACAGAGGACCCCTAAGCTCTTAGATGACTTTAGAAAACATATAAAAACTTCCAACCACACGTACTCCTCAAGGAGGGGGTCAGACCCCTGAACCCCCCCCCCCCAATTCCGATTCCTCAAACACTTCAAATGGCTAAGGGTATACACTATTTCAGCATTCAAAAGGGTTACGAAAACTGAGAAATTTCGTTTTTACAGATTTTCGGTAGCCTCTCCCTGAACGAAATAGCGGCCAAGGGAACCCCTCATACTCCAGAAGCGCAGAACTCGAACTGTAACTGATATTTTTGTAAAAGCTCAAAAAGTTCCGAATCTCAAAAATAATACCTTTCATAATACAAATGTATAGGTACCCTCAATCATTTGGCGAAAATAAATTAGGAGTTCCCGTCACCCAAATTTTTTTGGACTTTAAAGGCCTATAGTGGAAAATTTTCAAAGGTAACAGGGGCATCCGAAATGCCTATAGGCATCCTAAAGAGGCAGTCCAGTATCGCGACCCACTCTCAGGCCAGGGTGATGTTGTATGATTTAGAGTGGATAGACTTCTCAGATATGTAAAAGTATGTTCGTACGAACTTAAAAGAAATGAGATAGATAAATTAAGCTACCTTATCATCATTGAAGTCTACCCTACTCGCAAAAGAAAACGAAATAATACTGATGTTAATTGGAAACGCGGTAAAAAGAGAATAGATTGATCAGTATTTACTTAATTACTTTATTTGACTTTACTGATTTAATTATTTTTCCGATAGTGAGAAAAAGAAACCGACAAATTAAAAGTTACTTGAGAGAATAAAACAACGTTGACGATTCGATGAAAAACGAAAGAAAATAGAGCTTTTTGGCTAACGAAATACCAAGAACTTAAAAACGATGATTTTTAATGACGACTCGATTTGAGAATTGAGAGTTGAGAATTCGCACCAATTATATATCAGTGTTCTAGGGCCCTAAAACGAACGCAGCTAGAAAACGTGGTCCAGAATGGAACGCACCCGCCCGAATGTTCAAGTTTGAAAGAAATAGAGCTTTGCTCTTAATGAAATTAATGAATGATGTGAATGATATGAAATAAATGACAAAACGAATGATTAATGATGAGTTGATACTGTCATAGATGTTTAATCTTTGGAAAAGAGAGAAAAGAACGTTACGTTAGGGGTGCTATCAAAAGCCCATAGGTTCCCCCCGCGCCCCCGCCTATTTGTAAGATGGAAAGGGAAAAACGGTAGAGGGGGTGCCCCTTGTAAAGGGAGGCAACTTGAAAGCTCTCACAATAGTAAGTAAGAACTGGCTTGAAGAAGGGCTTACGAACAAATGAGTGTCGTCACTCACGCGCACTGTTATTCGCAAGTTGAAAATACAGCTTTAACAACTAAGCTTCGATCGGCCCAACCGGATATCCTGTCCTCACTACAGCGCAGGCATGCTATCGGGCACTCGAGTCGCAAAACTTAGAAGTCAACCTGTATGATTAACCCTCGATCAAAAAGCAATGGTAGGCCCGCTCTGAGGCTATATATATGAACTTAAAATGAGTTGAAACGGCGAGAAACATACGCCAAGATACGCGAACGCGATCTATGGATAATGCGATGAGATGATTAGATGATACGAGTGATTGATACGATTGCTAGATGGCGTAATGAGTATGAGGAGAACTAGACAAAAATTAGACAAAAATCAGACAAGCCGCGAGGCACCGGCAGAGTTGTCGGACCGCGCACTTTGAACAAAACGTATTACAAAAAAAAAGAAGCGGTCATTTCCAACCCTCCTGAGTTGGAATACATTGTGAAAGATGTTCGTTGGATATATCACCTAAAGGGGGACTTCACCCCTTCTCTCACCATTTCCCCCATGCCGCACCACCGCATAGCTTCTGACCGAGTTGAGATAAATAGTTGCATTTTTGACCAATATATTAACCCGGAGGTTTAATTTTATAGTCCTAGCCCCACTCTTTCCTTTCAAAAACGGGCGTTCCCGTCCCGTGCCGAACCTTAGAATGAGTTGAGATGTAGAGTTGCTGTTTGGATTCATATTCATAATTTTGAATGACAATTATTTTGGGGGAATCCAAACACCCCCCCCCCCTCCGCAATTGCTACGTGCATCATCACCGTGTAACTTATGAACGAGTTGAGATAAGAAGTTGCAGTTTCGACCAATATTCCTTATTCCGGGGGTTTTGTTTTTATTTTTCCTACCTCCCTCTCCTCACCCAAAATCGGGCGTGCCAACCCTCCCCCTTCCCCTTCGCACCACACCTTACTTTTGAACGAGTTGATATGAAAAGTTGCTGTTTGGATTAATCTTCATAACTTTGGATGTTATTTTTTTGGGGGAGTCACTCTTCCTCCCTTCATTTGCTCGTGCCGCACCAACGCGCGTCTAACTTTTGACCGAGTTCAGATAAAAAGTTGAAGTTTTGGCCAATTGGGACATCGACTGCGGTTCGAACTCGCATGAGCTGCACCGAAACATCGATTCACATCGATGCATCGAGTAACATTGAAACATCGATTCACATCGAAAAATTACAATTCGATCCAGATCGGAAAATCGATTCATATCGATGTTGCCGACGAAAAGGCCGTGTTGGTCTCTGCTTTTCACTAATTTTTCAAACATAACCTAAATTTAAAAGTCGTACCCGATTTAATCCAAGATTGCGCCATAAGCCAAAAATCATTGGAGGGAAGACTCCATGATTATGGCTTTGAGATTGGATCTAATAATTAAATTTAAAAAAAAAAGTTGTCATCCAACAAATAAAGATTATTAATCCAGACGGCTACTTTTTGTCACATCACGGTCAAAAGTTAGACGGAGGTGGGGCACGGTAATGAAGGGAGGAGGGAGGTATAGAACTATCAAAAAGAATTTAAGTAAAAACTGCAACTTTTTTCTCAAGGCGTCCAAAAGTAAGAGGGGGTGAAGCACGAAAGAATGTAGGGAAAGAGGTGTGTTAAACTACCCCAAAATAACTCATCCAAAATTATGAAGATTAATCCAAACAGCAATTTTACATCTCCAATCGTTCAAAAGATAGGCACGGGAGAAAGGATGTGATGGCACGCCCGTTTTTGTTTGAAGAGAAGAGAGAAAGGACTTAAAAACCTCCGGAATAATGAACATAAATCAAAATTGCAACTTTTTATCTCAACTCGTTCGTAAGATAGACAGGGATAATGCACGAAGGAATGAAGGAGGGATGTTTGAATTCCCCAAAATAATTGTCATCCAAAATTATGAAGATGAATGCAAACAGCAACTCTATATCTAAACTCGTTCAAAAGTTCGGCGCGAAAGAAAAAAGAAAATGCCCATTTTTGTAAGGGAAGAATAACGCTAAGAATATAAAATGAAACCTTCGACATAATAAATATTGGTCAAAACTGCAACTTTTTATCTCAACTCGGTGTAAAGTTCGACAATGATGCGGCACGGAAAAATTGGCGGGAAGCGGGACTCCCCCAAAAAATATCATCCAAAATTATGAAGAGTAATGCAAACAGCAACTTTACATCACAACTCGTTCAAAAGTTAGACGGTGGTGCGGCACGGGCAAATTGAATGGGGAGAGAAGAGGGGGATGGACTCCACCCAAAAAATATATCATCCAAAATTATAAAGATGAATCCAAACAGCAACTTTATATCTCCACTCGTACAAAAGTTCGGCGCGGGGGGGAAGTGAGGCGCACGCCCGTTTTTGGGAGGGAAGTGGGGCTAGGACTATAACATGAAACCTCCGGAATAATGAAAATTGATAGAAGTTAGGTGAAAAGTTTGGCGCGGGAAAAAAGAAATAATAGCCTCGATAATAATGAATATTCGTCAAAAGGAATCTGCCGGAGTCGAATACGCAGAGAAAAAACATGGACAAAAAAGAGAATTGGAATGAAAGAGAATGAAGGGGAGGTAGCATGCACGAACGGTCGAAACGACGGCGAACTTCAACGATGCGCGAAGCGTTTTATTATAGGCAAAAAGCAATAAACTTTGTTCATTAACAACACACTCTTGCAAACGTACGCTGAGCGACGACTGGTGTGCGAATTGCCTACTGGTTTATACGGGCTGAGGCATAGTGCGCCTATACGATATCAAACGATTCAATGCAATTAGATAGCGGCAAAACGAAAATAACACATTGTCTTTAACAATGTAAAATAAAGTTTGAACAGATGTCCTTGAAAAGACGTTTTACCAGGGGAACATTTCGATTATCAAATTTTGTGCATTGATCCACTGAAAATCCTCCAGACCATCATTCAGTGATCTCTATGGGGTCCAGAATGGATCTAAATTTGATGTCTAACTTTGACTATGAAGGATGTACGCTAAAGTTCATTGAAATTGTGAGTCAGGGGTCTATGTCAACACAAAGGTTTTTCAACTTGACCACCCGATGTCCGCTCCATCTTAAAAGTACATTATTCTTGATATCAGTGTGAGATCTCCAGGGTATGGCAACGAAGACTTCCATGATGGATATAATCAGGATATCATAAGTTGATTATTATGAATGATAATGCAGTGATGTAGGCCCTAGCCGTTGAATCGGAGGAGTATTCAAATTATCAAATTGATGACGATTGAGTATCGATTTTTTTGAAAATGCTGAGACTTCGTAAATAAAGATTAAAACAATTAAAATGGTCAGGAAAAGATTTTCATTAGACGCGATTCGAAAAAGAAAATTTTGAATAGGTTAAGGGAAAAAAGTTTGCTTGTGGTAACTCAAAACAACTGATCCGTTGAAAGAAATAAACGCTTGCAGCGCTATCTGTAAACTAATTTCTAAACTAACATTAAATAATTTAACACTTTCCCTTGTTATTTCAGAAATTAGTTTCTAGAGTGCGCTCGTTGGCACAACAAAAACAATGCAATTTACCGACGTTCTATCTGTCCACTCAAGGACTCAACGTCTTCAGTCGTACTCTTGTCAAAAGATTCGTCAATATATCAGCCACGTTGAGATTTGTTTAATTTGAAGCCTTCCTTCTGAATTTTTTTTTCTCTGATGAAAAAGTAGGATACTTCAATATGTTTCATACGATGGTGAAATTCCGGTTTTTGACGTCCAGACTATAAATCCCAAATGTTAAACTACAAGTTGTATGATTGTTTCTCATTTCGATATCTTTAGTTTACGTCCTTCCGATACCCTTTAAAATCAACATTATGGATAAAATTTAGATCATTGCTGGACGTCCGAGTTCCCGTCCAAGAGAGATCATAAAATGAGATTCCAAAGGATGTCAAATCTGTTGAATTATTTAATGAAATTAGTATTTAGAATTATAGTCGAAGTATTTAGAAATTAGTTTACAGATAGCGCTGCAAGCGTTTATTTGCTTAAAATAGCAAACGGATCAACTGTTCTGAGTTACCGGGCGCAAACTTTTTTTCCTTAACCTTATTCAAAATTTTATTTTTCTAATCACGTCTAATAAAAATCTCTTTCTGACCATTTTAATTGTTTTAATCTTCATTTACGAATTCTTAGGAATTTCAACAGGTTATGGGTCTGGTCAAATTTTTAATTTAATCGTGAAAATAAAGTTCGTCTCTTCGTAATGGATGTAATGAAACATTTAAAACCGCTATTGGGAGCGGCCGAATGGCCAATTTGGAAGAAGAAAATTCGCGATTTGTTAGACTACCATGAAATATACACTGAATGTGATCGACGGAAAGTTAGTAAAACCTGAAAGAATAGCTGCTGATGCTCCAGAAGAGGAAATCAGAAAATATAAGGAATCGAAGGAAGCGTTTCGGAAGGCAAACAGCTGCACAAAGTTAGTCATCGCAAGTTCACAAACCGATGGCGTCTATCAGATAAGTATGGATCAAGAAACCATGCGAGAAGCTTGGGAGGGACTGAGGCAATTGTTCGAAGCTACGTCCAAAGACCAGCTTTTCCAGGTTTGCACGGAGTTTTTCTCGCTTGGTTGGAGCCCGATAGAAGACGTGTCAACTCACATTGCCAAGTACAAAAACTTGTCGATATCATAATTATAAACATCAGATCCAATATCACGAGGACGTTTACGGTTGGTCTATGGGTGGTCACTGATCAATGTGAACGTTAGGTTTGTTTCTTTATTTTGACGGGTTTTCTCATAACTTCGAGACATAATTATACGACGTGTAAACTGTTTCATGCGGAATGACGTCATGCGGATGTGATTGAAACACGCCTCCTTTTACTGAAGCACAAACATCTTGCTCGATACCTTTACTTACTTTCTATTGATATCAATACCTTACATAGAATTTGATAATCCAACCGAATAGCTACACGATGTTAGATATGGAGATCCGGTCAATACGAATATAATATTTTGAATCATGGCATGTGGTTCATCGTACGGTTGATCATTGGCGGTGGCCTAGTTTGATACTTGCCAAAGATCAGGTCAACATCCTCAGTATGTCCTGATGGGCATCAGAAAAGACGTCATGGTTGAGACGTCCAGGAGACGTCAAGTGTTTCGAGACAAACATCTTTTTTAACTAGAGGATGGTGACCAACAGAGATTGCATTAGGGTTCAAGAGGGTCATATAACTCACAGAACCTATTACTATTTTTTCTTTTTTTTCACCATCTTAGGAGTGTAATTTCTAGTTTTTCAATTACTTTTTCTTCAACATCAAAACAGTATCACCTCTTTGATGTCGATGAAAAGTTTTTTCTGATTCTTTGCCTTTTCATTTATTTGTTCAATTATTTTCTTGTTTTGCATGCAGTGTTTGTGAGCTGCGTGGGTTGGTTGCGTGCAGAAGGTTGTGTACAGTTGTGTTTTTCCGTTTTTTTGCACTTTATCCAAATTCTGTTTTTTTCTTTCCTACGATTGCGAATAAAATAAAAACAGCTTTATTCAATTTGATCAGTCATCCACTCGTTCTAATTTTTTTAAATGATATTTCAAAGGACTAAAGATTGGTATGAAGAAAATGTTACAAACAAACTTGTTGGATCCTAAATATGATTCAAATTACCTGAGTCAGGAGCAGGTTTCGGACAAATGTAATCTGTAAGAGATTCTCCAATGATAACGTCATGACCTGGTACATTTCCTACAATCCAAAACTGGTACTGACGAAGGATAGGATTGGTTGCGGAGGGCTCGTCCAATCCTGGAATTTTTTACAGGAATACTATTTGCTGTTAATTTCGAGTTTGTATGATCGTCCAGTATATAAAAAGTAATTATCGCTCTCTAAATGAGAATTGATTCCAAATTGGTCAAACTAATTCATTTAATTTATAAATCATTGCTTGTTAATGACGTTAGATTTTTTTCTATACCAACACGTCAACCCTATTTGGTAGCAGCTGATTTATTTATTCATTGTGGTTTGTCTGCCATCTGGATGGATATCGTTTCAATAAAATCTATCTCTCTCAGTATAAATAAAGCCCAAGGGTCCTTAAGAACCCTTAAAGATTTTTGAAAGTACCCTCAAAAACATGAGGTAACCCTCAGTAATCTTGAGGGCCCTAAAACATTGTTTAGAGCGCCATCGAAATATTTTGAGGGCAATGAAGGTGTCCTCAAAACTCATGAAGACACAGTCAAGATTCTTAAGGGCCCTCAAGCATTGTTGAGGGTGACATCATTGTTTTCTAGGGGTAACCTCAAAAATCACGATGACACCCTCAGGGTCTTGAAAACTATCAAAAATGTTTGACGACGGCCTCAAAATACTTTTGATCATATCCTTCAAAAAGACAGTGCACCGCTCTCGCAAGCTCTTGAGGACCATCAACAATTTTTGAGGATTACAGCTAATAGCTGATCTGATACCCTCAGAGACTTGTGGGCATCATCATCAAGTGATATGATGGCAGGGAAGCATAAAATGTGTGATCCTACAATTATAACATGGAACTTTTTCCAGGAAACAAATGAAATATTTTGGATTTTAATTTTTTGCCTATTTCCGGTAAATGATGGAAGTTTTGAAATTTCGAAAAAATAGTCGTACTTTTGATCCAATGGGTTTTGTTGCACACTTCAGCTGGAGCGTTTTAAAGAATCATTTTATAAGTAAAAGACATAAAAATGATAATGACAGCATCAGGAAATACCAAAATTCATTAATAAACTCACAAAGTACAAAAAACACTAGACACTACATGAAAATTCTTGAAATCATGAGTTGCCCTCCATTTGATACTTGATTTGGACAAAGCAAAATCCTAAAGTTTCGTGTCATTCGTTTACTTTAGTATCTTGCTGTGTGTTCCTGAATTTGGCATGGTGGGCTACTGCCACATAAGTTACAATTTAGATAGTGGGTGTGCGTAAAGTGCCCCTCTGAGCTTTGCCTTCTTCATTCGGAGTTCGGTTCCACCCCAAGTTTAAATGCTTTGGCCCTCACTAAGAATGTGTTTTTACAAAACTGCTCTTTTTTAAGAGGCGTGATTTTGGAAATCGAAGGGAACCAACATTTTATTTTTGCGGTCACGTAAAAAATGGGCGAAGTCATAAGAGGAAATGAATACAGTGCAGTCATGTGCGGTATTGTAACAAAAAAAGACCGAGAACCGCTTTTTCTGATTTTTGAGACCGGTTTTGGGAGCGAGGTGGCGGGTGGGTTATCCGAAAAATAAGCTGAGGAGTAAGTAACTAGAGGAAATATTGGAATTTCAAATCGCCTTATGAGTGAGACTTATAGTTTTCTGATAATAGTCAGAAAAATGTCTTTCTCGCCAATCAATAAGCCACAGCTTAAAATTAAAATTGATTGGGCGTTTTTTTCTGGATTTGGGATTTCTTCGGTCAAGAGGCCAAAACTTCTACTATTGTATAGTATTTATTTTTCAATGTCGTGAGGACTTGATCGAAATCATTCTTCTTTTTTTCAACTTCCATGAGTGAAACTTGAACTAAAACCGTTTTGAGCAGCATACCAAGCATCATCACTGTGTGGTACTCATAGTCCTTACATTTCCATTCTACCCAAAAAAGGGGCCAGCTTTAAAATGTCTCTACTAATGTAGTTTCCAAATTCTGCTTCATCTTCGATCCATTCCACCTGGCATTAAAATGAGAAACAGAAAAGAAAGTTGTGATTATGTTATTCTTAATAGACAGTGCTAATAAAAGGGGTCGCTAGCCGTGCATTGTGATCGACTCAAGTAATAAAACAAAAATAAGAAGATAAGTGGACTATCAAAAATGTAAAACTTTTGGAAGGGGTAGCAAGTAAATCAAAAGGCAGTACCGAATTGGCACCGATCAACAAACTCGATTTTTGACGAGGGTAAAATTGGCTCCTGCAATTTTTTTGGTAAAATATTAATAATGTACCCGTTGGTGGACGTAAATAAAGTCTACATCAGTAAGAAAAAATGCGGTATGAGTCTGTGACATATGTATTGATGGAGCTCGGAATTCGACGCTGATCAACCTGCGCAATTACTTGGAGAAGAAAGCCGTTATGGACCATAAATGAAGATGGTCAGATCGAAAGACAAGACGTTAGGACCAAAGACCTCGCTGAACACACAAGCTGAAAGATGCGCTCAAGAGGAAGAAGTTGACTTGAGGCAGAGGCTGGCCAAGCAGTGACAAAAATTGGAAATACGAAAGAGTATAGTTAAGAACATCAGAGGGCGATGGACCGATAAACTCATGCACATGCAGTACCCGAGACTCTTCAAGAAAGCGGATAAAAAAGACAAAAGCAAACCCTTGCTTTGGCTGATTAAAGGTCATAAGAAGAGATAGACCGAAAGCTTACAAGTAGCGGCCCAAGAACAGGCACTGGCAGCACGGTATCGGAATGTCACGATTCATAAAATTCCCAGCAATACAATGAGCTAGATGTCCGAACAGCTCGACGAGACCGTGAACCGCGTGATTTCAGGATGCCCGAAGCATGCTCTGAAAGAATATATCGAGCGCCTTGACTGAGTCGGAACCTAAGTAGACTTTATCATCTTAAAGGCATTTGGTATTTTCAACTTAGTCCGACGAGTGCTGTGAACACGAGCCCCAGTACAATAGGACAGTGCCATCCAAACGGACTGAACGATGAGGCAGCGTCAAGTCATGATTCCTCTCCTCCCTCTCCTCCCTCTCCTTCTCAATCTCCGTCGACCCCTTCATCCCTTTTTTTAAAAATTGTATAAAGATTCTATGCCGCATTTAGAATTGCATTCTCTCTCAAAGTCTTATGCCGTCTTGCCCATCTTATGCCACTTATGTCAATCCTGGTCTTCCATGGTTCATGTATAAGTGAAATTTTTACCTTACCCGAGACCGTAGACATTCTGTGTCTTGAGGTGAATGTTCTTCACCCCAGTGGTTACCTCCTCAGCTGAGCCTATCTCCTCTCCACCTTCACAAGGTGGATCCTGCATTTAAGGATTTGGGAATTCCGTGCCCAAAGACTTTTTTTCAGAGCTCCCCTGGGCTGGAAGTTGAAGTCTGACAGCAGATGAGTCCCCAGCTAGGGATCTCTCACCCACTGTCGGTGAAGGTGTGGGTTTTAAGGAAGAATATTTATTTTTCCCACAAAGGGTTACGGTGTTACAGTGCAAATGATCCATGGTGCATGGAATCCACGCACCAAAATCATTCAAAACCTTGTGTGGACTTGCGTAGAAGGTCCACGGTGCATGGACTCCACGCACCAAAAATTTTCTTATATTTTACAGTCCACAACATTGGTGCAAATGATCCACAAAGTGTGGACTCCACGCACCAACCCAAAGCAATACTTTTTTAAATGGAAAAAGTTGGTGCGTGGATGATACACACCATCTACACGCAAACCTTGGTACAAATCAACCACAGTGCATTTGGTCCAAAAACTGAACTTGAGGACGAAGCTTGAACTGAGAGTTAACTTTTCATAAGTAATCAGTATTCAACTTCGAGGAAAAAATTAATGAATTAAGTGTACCTTTAAAGTTGACTTAAGAGTGTGGATGATATGCACCATCCACATGCAAACCGTGGTGCAAATGATCCACGGTGCATAACATCCACAATTTCTTGAAATTCCATGGAATCAAAAAACAATCCTACCCCTCAGGAATATTTCTAAAAGATAGCCATTTAATTATTCCAAAAGTATTAATTGATAGGTTGAAATTCAAAGTTACATTTTAGTGTGAACCTTATGCACCAGTCCGACAGACTGACTGGAACAAATGGTCTACACTCTCCTAGCAGCTCAATACTTGTTTCTCAGAAGCCCTTCCCATTCTCACTAGTGATTTTTGTATAATTAACTGTTGTGAGGTCTACTGACAAAATAAGTTGATTTTGGAAAGGATCAGATGAAATATCAGGGGTTTTCTATCAATTAAGGCAACACTGCCACCATCATAAATAATATTAAATGGATAGTTACATTGAAAAAAACAGGGTGGACAGTGAATGATCCTCTTAGCTTTCAGAAATTTTGGCTGTTGAAGAATATCCGAGAGAACTTTTATTGCATATCATCAGAGCATATATGCCACAATCGTATCTTGAAATACTACGATGAAAGCATCGTGCCTAAGAGAAAATGCAACTGTTTGTGCTGTGAGCAAGCATCAAAGGACGATGATGTAAGAAAGAATAATCACTCCCATGATAACCGAGGAAACCTCAAAAACCGTACAGTAAATTCTCAGCTGGGCTACGCGGAACATCCATTACTTTGCAGAAGAAAACCAAGTACTTAGCCTTTTTCTAAATAAGTACAGGCTCAATTTTTTGGAGCAACAGTGCATTTGCATATGCCAGAATTTTGAAAGAAGTGGATCCTTGTTTCGACAACATTTTACGGTCAAAGGTTTTCATGAATCATTTCAGATTAATGCCAGACACTCAGATAGCCGTATCGATGAAATTTCCTAAGTATCGCTCTTAATACGAAAAGACTGGAAGAAAATTAAAATTGGCCGCAAATCCAATGTAGCTACTATCAGAGTTGTGTACAGAGCCACATCAATAGACTAGTAATTCATGAGAGCGAATTCAACCTGTTCCGAATAGAACTGTGAAACGGATCCAACGGGTGAAACTGGTCGTAATGAAGACACTTCAGATTTAAAAAAAAAGACGCAAGTACCTCGCATCTGTCAGAACAAGAGAGGAGATGGACTGACCTAGTGATTATGGTTGACACACATGAATTGGAAACGGAAACATGTCTCGGCAAAAACTAAGAAAAATTTCCTCACTCCTGTATACTGATGCTTAATGCCCAACCATGATACCATGAACTTACTCCGTTTTTCACTATACCTTGTCCAGGAATACAGCAGGAGTTAGATTTTGCACGCTTGATCATGAAGGAGAAAAAAATACGAGTTTGTAAAATAAGATCACCGAAAGTTTTCATTCGTACTGATCCGCACAAAACAGAACGAATATTTTCAGTCATTACAATATATTTATTTTTGGCTGCATTAGAGAGGAGTGAAAATTGGGCATTTCGCTTCCTGTAAAAGTTGCTTGTAGCGCGGGAAATTGGCTGGTGCATTGCCGTGCACCTTAATTCTAACCTCACATTCCTAGCGAAACAAAAACAAAGACGATGAGACAACAGCGCTTCCTCCAATGTGCTCGAGCTCGATTCCGCTAGTATTCAAATCTACGGTCTTTTTCTCAAGGTTCGTATCGTTCAACAGTGTGTTCAGAAAGTCCGCCCCCCCTCTAACGTTTTGTCGGTTAATTTTTTCAAAAATCGCCGAAACACGTCTAAACTAATTTTTTCCAAGGAATCTTATGAGCTACATGAAAATTTCCGGGGGGCCCCCCTTGGGGGATTTTTGGGGGGCAACTTCGTTTTTTTCAAATAGGAAGGGGGGTTTTTTATTACACCATTCAATTTTCCTTAAAAAATAAAAAAATTTGACGCAAACCGCACCCCAAAATTCCTACTACAACAAAGTTATGGGGGGTCAAAGTTTCAAGTAGACCCTTGCCCCCCGATTTTTTTCTCGAACCAGAAAAGTCGTAGAGAGATGATATTGACGTCAAATGAAAGCTATTATCAAGGGCTACAATCTCACCAAATTTTACGTCCTTACAAATCCCCCTTCAATTGCAAAAGGGAGCTCAACTGAGGCAAAAGTTTCGCGCCCCCCTTATTTTTTTCTCGAGATAGAAGCATCGTAGGAAAGCCGTCTTGACGGAGATTCAAAGCAGTTAACAAAGCCACAAAAAAAGCCGTAACCTTTCGGCCTGAAACGCAAGAAAACATTAACACGAATAAGATTTTCACGAATGGAAAGTTTGAAATCGACTTGCCTCGACACACTGTGCGCCAGTCTTGTAAAAAGCAATGGTATGTGTGAGTACATCACAGCGCTCCATCTCCCTGCGCACAATAGTCTCAAAACGCAATACCCACACTTGATTCGCAGAGAATACATTTACTTTAAATGCGTGTGTTGCGTATGAGTATGCAATTGAAGGGGGGGGGTTGTAAGGACGTAAAATATGGTGAGATTGTAGCCCTTGATAATAGCTTTCATTTGACGTCAAGATCATCTCTCTACGACTTTTCTGGTTCGAGAAAAAAATCGGGGGGCAAGGGTCTACTTGAAACTTTGACCCCCCATAACTTTTGTTGTAGTAGGAATTTTGGGGTGCGGTTTGCGTCAAAAATTTTTATTTTTTAAGGAAAATCGAATGGTGTAATAAAAAATTCCCCTTCCCATTTGAAAAAACGAAGTTGCCCCCCAAAAATCCCCCAAGGGGGGCCCCCCGGAAAATTTCATGTAGCTCATAAGATTCCTTGGAAAAAATTAGTTTAGACGTGTTTCGGCGATTTTTGAAAAAATCAACCGACAAAACGTTAGAGGGGGGCGGACTTTCTGAACACACTGTATAATGCATTTAGTTCGTATGAATAGGTTACTCCGAAGGCACTGTAGTCTTTGTGACCAATTTGAGAACCATTTGTATGAAAATTTATTTCCCAGGATGGTCGAAGTCCATTTGAGCAGGCCAGTCCGATCGCGCTATAATATACAGGGTGTCCGAGAAATGAGTTCACACTTTTGCTGTGAGCGCCTGGTTGATTGTAAAAATCTGAAAAATTCAGGAATAATCTATTACCCCTAAGCGACTTCAGAGAAAATATCGGGGGGCTCCCACCCCCCTTAAGGAGGGGCGTAGGCGCCAAAATGTACCCCGTGTTGCCAATATATCGCATATTTCAAATGGCAGGGGGTATTTTTTATTTCATCATTCAAAAGGGCTCAAAAAACTGTGTAATTTCGTTTTTTCAGATTTTCGGTAGCCCCTCTCAAAACAAAATGGCGGCCAAATAGCTACCCCATACTTTAGAGGCCCATAACTTCGGTTTGAATTAATATTTTTTCAAAAACTAAAAAATTTCTGAATCCTCAGAACGCCCTCTTTCCAATAATGTGCCACACTTTATCATTTGGTGGAAAAAAAATGGGGCGCGGAGCCCCCCCAAAAATTTTTGAGTTTGGGGGGGTGTAGCTCAAAAAAGTCAAATGTAAAGGGGGGTCGTGTTGTACATCAATCGAAAGGTCTTAAAAAAAGGAAGAATTTGGCGCAAACCCGAAGTCGCTACGATGCGTCCATTCAAAATGGCGGCCATTTAACCATTTGGGGTGGGGGACCGTCCCCCCCAAATAAAATCCCTCCATCGAGTGATACACCAATCGAAAGGTCTTGGAAAGAGAAAGAGAATGGCGCAAACCGGACGTCAATACGATGCTTGTATCCAAAATGGCAGCCGGTCAAAGTTTTATGGCTTATGACCCTCCAGGCCTATAGCCACAAAACTTTGACCGGCTGCCATTTTGGATACAAGCATCGTATTGACGTCCGGTTTGCGCCATTCTCTTTCTCTTTCCAAGACCTTTCGATTGGTGTATCACTCGATGGAGGGATTTTATTTGGGGGGGACGGTCCCCCACCCCCAAATGGTTAAATGGCCGCCATTTTGAATGGACGCATCGTAGCGACTTCGGGTTTGCGCCAAATTCTTCCTTTTTTTAAGACCTTTCGATTGATGTACAACACGACCCCCCTTTACATTTGACTTTTTTGAGCTACAGCCCCCCAAACTCAAAAATTTTTGGGGGGGCTCCGCGCCCCATTTTTTTTTCCACCAAATGATAAAGTGTGGCACATCATTGGAAAGAGGGCGTTCTGAGGATTCAGAAAGTTTTTAGTTTTTGAAAAAATATCAATTCAAACCGAAGTTATGGGCCTCTAAAGTATGGGGTAGCTATTTGGCCGCCATTTTGTTTTGAGAGGGGCTACCGAAAATCTGAAAAAACGAAATTACACAGTTTTTTGAGCCCTTTTGAATGATGAAATAAAAAATACCCCCTGCCATTTGAAATATGCGATATATTGGCAACACGGGGTACATTTTGGGGCCTACGCCCCCTCTTAAGGGGGGTGGGAGCCCCCCGATATTTTCTCTGAAGTCGCTTAGGAGTAATAGATTATTCCTGAATTTTTCAGATTTTTACAATCAACCAGGCGCTCACAGCAAAAGTGTGAACTCATTTCTCGGACACCCTGTATGTATTTAACCCTCCTGTACATGCCGGCGCGGCGCGGCAGTGGGACTTGAACAAATTGGGAAAGAAACAACTCACATTTCAAAATCACGATCTTCCGATTTCGTCACAAAGACTACGGCGCGGCCGCGGCGTGGAGTTATCGGACTGACCAGTATTATGGACCTTGTTTCCCCTCTTTTATTTTTTTAAATTGGTATTTAGCTGGCGGTTCTTAGGTCGCAAAATTCAATTATGGTATAAGTTTGTTTTAAGAATTTTTAATCTACGATGGCTGCCGAGCAGAAAGGACGGCAGAACTGACGGAAGAATTGACTTTTCTGACCTACGGAACTCGTCAATAAGACGTGGAGGAATTACTTATTTTTCCAGATTCTTATACCCGTCGAGGAGTATTTTTTCTCCCTCCTTGCTCCTCGCTTACAATTCCAACTTTTGCGACGTGGTTTGCGCGACAAGTTCATTCTTCTGAGGAAACATGTGTACCGCAAAATCTCAATCAAAAACTTTCAATTTGTGACATTTTGATAGTTAGGCCCAAAATTGTTCGAAAATTTTGAATTTCTGAAAAAAACCAATCCTTCGATTTTTACCTCTGGGAAAATATGTTATTCCTTAACAAAATGTATACAGTTTCGTCCAAATCGAAAATGCCGGGAAATTTTTCGTTTCTGAATAAATTAATTTTTAATGAGCGCCAAAAATTGCTATTTTCACATTCTCGGCGATAAGATGCGGCCAAAAGAAATCATTTCTCAGCATCTAATTGACGAAATTTGACAAAAATTGGTAGCTGGGAGTTCTGTCTGTAGGTCTCTCCGGGTTGGGTTTTTCAAGGAAAAACCTCCAAGCAGGCAAAAAGTGCCTACTTTATGTAACTCTAGACCACGGGTGCGTTAGACCCGGACCATACACAGTCTCCCAGTTGGAAGCTAAATCGGTAAGAAATATGCATGGATTTTAAGTCACTTTTTATAGATTTAGCAACAGAAACATTCAGCAGTATATTTCAAAAGTTAAAGAGGCTAACTGTTGACGGCCTTTTCCTCCTTTAGACCTATGATCTCAACGTCATATAACAATTAATCAATGGATGCAATTATTATTCTTTGGATTTGCCTTCGAGATGCTGATTTTATGATAAAAATTATGAAATGAACTGCTTGGTTGATAATATTTTAGCAAAGTACTTACCATTGCAGGTAATTTGGGAGGTTTGTCTAAGAGATCAGGTAAAACTCTAAACTTTTTCAGAGCTTTTCGCATTGTTTCTCGATCGGTCTTTAGAACTTTTGAATCAGACGGGCACGGTGGCTTAAACTTTGCCTCAATTTGATACGTTTCTTTGAGAATTATACTTAAAATTATGAACTTCCAAAACGGAGGCATTACTCCACAGAGAAGTCAAAATCTGAAAGAATTTAAATCCTTTCTCCAAATGCACAAATATTTAGAATAAAACTTAACAACAAACAGTTTGTATTTTGATATCGTTTATTACACAATATTTTAAAATTCTAATCATTATGAGCAGAGGTTCGTGCATTAAATTTCAAATATTGAAGCAGTTAAAGATTGGGAAAAATAATTGGTGAAGTATATATATGATTGAGTTCCTTGTAGTTTGAGCTTTGAGAATACCTCGACAATCTTACTTAAAATTATCAAAGAAATCTCACTTTCTTCGAAGAAAATGTATGCATAACTCGTTTGGTTACTGTACTATCCCATAAAGGATGCGACTTTGACTTTAAAAGTATTGATGGAGAAATTAATGCAATTGATTTATTTCCATTTTTTAGAGAAGCAGTGGGTACCACTGTAAAAGATGCCTGTTGCGTCTTTATTTCATTCAAATCTCCCGCCCATTCAGTCCGGAGTATTCGGACACCGCAATCAGATCGCACCACTGATCAGCGGCAGTCAACTGGCCGCGAGTCACGGATTGATGCGCCGCCGGGACCTCATACAGAGCGCGCAGCCTGCCGATTCACCCCGTTTGCCCCTTTAGATCGCCTCTCGCGCGGTCCCTTTTTCTCAAACGAACTTTTTGCTGGTTTTACAAAATGAACCAACCCATGTTCAATCCCACACAAATCTATTTTGTGATTTGCAACGGTTGATTACCTTTTTATTAACTGTCCAAAAGTGAACATCTTGCATTGCGTATTCAATTGCATTACAACGACCCGTCTGCTCGGCCGTTGTTGTGATGATGTCTTTCGGCGAAGTGAAATACCGTCAATACGATATCGACCCTCGTTCGATCAATCGATAATTTCATCTCTCGATCTTTCGGCGAAGTACATTTTCGTCAAAGATTACATTTTCAGTCAATTGCGTACGGTTTGGTACGGCCGTTCCTGACAATTCATTTCTTCTCTTTCTTTCGTTTTGACCGCGATGAATTTCCGCGAATAAACTTGCTACCGCAATTTCCCGACGACGCAAACCCGTAGGAAGGCCCTTTCGATTAATTTCATTTATTTCAATAGCTTCAATTTTGCATAAAAACTATTTCTCTCGCTTTACCTTTTACTTTCATTTGAACTTCGTGAATTCATATTCTCTCGTTCTTCAATAACTCGCGCATCTTTAGTTCTCGATTCTCATCGATATATCGATTCACTCTATATCGATATGTCAATCACCCGCAACCGTTCATTGTATTTTTCGTTCTCGCGTTTTCTACAGATCGATTCGCCCTACATCGACCGATCTATCGCCTTCTCATTTTCTCTTTCGATTAACTGTTTCGATTCATATCGATTCATTTTCCTTCGCGTTTCCCCGGTCTTTCCTTCTCCCGAGTGGCGCTCCACTTGGCTGCCTTTGGAAACTATCCCCGGGATGATCTTTTCTATTTAATAATTCAATATTTTACAGTTCTCTTTCGCATTTCCTTTCTCGCTTTACGTCTCAACTTGACACTTTCGTTTTCAGCTCTTTTCTCTTTTCTTTCTATGGTCCTCCGCTCGCTCAAAATTAAACAACGCCTTTCAAATACTAACCGCCCCTCTCTCCAAATAAAAATAATCCTTAGGCTTCTCGTCACTTTCATGGATCTCCAATATATTCCCGAGGGATTTCTTCCAATTAATTGAAAACTCATCAATCGACCGTTTAAATCCTTTCATTTTGCAATTATGTTTACATTTTTTATCCTAATATTTGCAGATAGCTGATAAAAATATTACGTAGTAGTCATTTTATCATTGCTATTTAGGGTGTTGAAAAACTGTTCCCGAATATTTCAGGGGCGGATTTTACAGGTCAAAATAAGTCATTCTTTCCTCATCAACATGCGTGTCCGGAAATATCCCCCTTTTGAGCTACAGCCCACCAAAGCTTTAAAAAAATTACGGTTTTTTTTGGAATAGCGACCACTATTTTGAACCAAATGTCCTAAAAATTAATGTTGGAGGGTAATTTTATGTGTAAAATCCATTAATGAACTCAAGAAATTCAGGAATTGAGTCTGACTGTACTTTCCAAGCAATTTTGTACCTTTAACGGCACGAATTTTATAATACGGATTAAAAATCTGAAGAATAATTACCGAAATCAGATGCGAAAAGCCTTCAGAAAGATTTTTGGTCTTCTTTGTTTCCTTCGATACGACGCGTTTTAAGGTGATTCCATGGCAAACTCCCGGAAAGTTTAATCCGATAGTTGGCTTAGCTTGTCGCTGGCTTCGAAAATAGCCGTTTTAGACGGTTTTCGGCTGTTTTCTCTGAACAGACAAATAATTGACAAAAAATCGGAATGTCAGCACCTGCTTAATTTTTTGCATAATTCTTTGAGCCATAAACGGGCCAAATTGGTTCTAAAATGAAGGCGTAACTATGCAAAGAAAAAATCAAGTGTAATTTGGAGTTGTATCAGTCAACCTGTCATCTTTACTGATACAACTCCTAATTACACATGATTTTTTATTTGCATGGTTACGCCTTTACTTTAAAACCAATTTGGCCCGTTTATGGCTCAAAAAATCAAGCAAAAAATTAAGCAGGTGCTGACATTCCAATTTTTTGTCTATTATTCGTCTTCTCAGAAAAAACAGCCGAAAATCGTCAAAAAACGGTTATTTTCGGAGCCAGTGACAAGTAACGCCATCTATCGGATTAAAAAATTCGGGAGTTTGCCATGGAATCACCTTAAGCGAGATAATCGCTGCACAGTGTGGAAAAGTCAGGGCTTTTACCATAGCGGCCGGCCCGAAAAAGCAGCGGAGAGCCGGGTTGCATACTGACTGCCGCTTTTCATGGTAAAAGTGCTGACTTTTCCACACTGTGTAGCGATTATCTCGCTTAAAACGCGTCGTATCGAAGGAAACAATTTAATACATATATTTGGTCGATATGAAACTTTGACCTTCGATTAATCGAGAACGAAAAAAGATATCGAACCGCGGTTTGCACCAAAATGTTTGGCTTGTAACGATCTTTTTAACGATATATCACAAAGCAGGGGTCTGGGTCGTTATCATTTAAAATTTTCAAATTTTGAGGAATGTGACCCCCAACCCCGCCCCCCCCGTAGGGTCTGAAAATCTCCGACCCCAAGAAAAGGGGTATCCTTTGAAATAATGGGACCCGTGTTTCAGCGTTTTTTGAAAATTGAAGTCCTTTCTTTTTTACAGTCTCTTCAAATTTTCAAATTTTCAAAAAAATTTAGGGGCCCAAAACCCGCCTTAAAATAATTTTTTTGGAAAATGCGTGGTTTAATTTGAAAAGACCTTGCTCTGTAGAGCAATTTAGACCCGAAGTTTTTTCAATTTGGACCATTCAAAGGGGAGTTACGGATTTTTGAAGATGGGTCCATATCGAACTTTGACCTTCGATATATCGAAAAAAAAAACGATATCGACTTCCGGTTTGCACCAAAAGTCTTAGAATTTTATTTCCTTTCCAAATATTAAATAAAAATTGGGGGTCCCCATTTGAAGTATGGAATTTAGGGTCGTGAGGCCCCCCCTGGGGGCCCCCCAGGGGGGCCCACAAAATCGGCGACCCCCAAAATAGATGTCCCCCTCGAAAAAATTTTAGACTTGTTTCGGCGTTTTATGAAATTCGAAGCCGTTCGCGAGAAATTCGAGATGATACATATTTTAATCAACACCCTGTATATTCATTCTACAGGGTGTTTTTATCTTCCCCCCCAGGTTTTTTTTCTTGCTAATTGAGATAAAATGTTGCGGTTTGGACTATTCTTCATCATTTTGGCTGAATTTTCTTTTTTTGGGGTCGAAACCCCCCAGCCCCCCTAGGAGGGCCCCCAGGGGGCTATCTCAAAAATTTCAAATGGCAACCCCTATCTCAAGATACATCGTTCGAAAGGGCATAAAATTCTAAGACTTTTGGCGCAAACCGGAAGTTGATATCGTTTTTCGTTTTCGATATATCGATTTTCAAAGTTCGATTTGGACATTTTCAAAAAATTCATTACTCCACTTTGGAAAGTCGGAATTAAAAAAACTATGGGTTCAAAATACTCTAAAAAGCAAGTACTTTTCAGATAACGAAATGGTTTTGACATAAAATTAGTCCAAATTTGATTTTAGAGCCCCAAATTTTTTTTAAAAATGTTGCCCCTAAAATGGGGCTATCTTGAAAATTCCGTTCCACGACCCTTATTGAATGATACGTCGATCAAAAAAATATAAAAAACTGGACATTTTGGCGCAATCCGGATATCGATATCGTTTTTCGTATTCGAGATATCGAATATTAAAAATTCAATTTTCGCCTATCTTCAAAATTCGATATCTCGAATACGAAAAACGATATCGATATCCGGATTGCGCCAAAATGTTCAGTTTTTTATGTTTTTTTGATCGACGTATCATTCAAGAAGGGTGGTGGAAGGGAATTTTCAAGATAGCCCCTTTTAGGGGCAAAATTTTTTAAAAAATAATTTGGGGCTCTAAAATCAAATTTGGACAAATTTTATGTCAAAACCATTTCGTTATCTGAAAAGTACTTGCTTTTTAGAGTATTTTGAACCCATAGTTTTTTAATTCCGACTTTCCAAAGTGGAGTAATGATTTTTTGAAAATGGGTCCAAATCGAACTTTGAAATTCGATATATCGAAAACGAAAAACGATATCAACTTCCGCTTTGCGCCAAAAGTCTTAAAATTTTACGCCCTTTCGAACGATGTATCACAAAATGGGGGTTGCCATTTGAAATTTTTGAGATAGCCCCCCTGGGGACCCCCTAGGGGGGCTGGGGGGTTTCAACCCCAAAAAAAGAAAATTCAGCCAAAATGATGAAGAATAGTCCAAACCGCAACATTTTATCTCAATTAGCAAGAAAAAAACCAGTGGGGGGAGATAAAAAAAACACCCTGTATGTATTTCCATATATTTCAGTGTCTAATAACCATTTCTGAGTAGCGAAAGTTGAAAAAACGAGTGAAGAACACCAAATAATCGATTCAAACGAGCGCAAATTTCTTTTAATTTATTCTAGTGGCACTCTATTTGTTCTATACCGATGAAGTCGGCATATTGGACCAAAATTATCGTTATTATCATCACTCACATCGGAAAAATTCTCCGGTTTCATGAAGAAATCGGTTGAAATTACTGTACGCCTCAGTTGTTTCAAACGAGAGCTCGGTAGATTTAATCGTTAAACTCGGTATTTTTAACCGATGGGCTCGGTAACATCGGTCTGGCAAATCTAACACTAAGGCTTGGTAAAATTCACCGCTATTAGTGGTGATCAATATGAGCCACTGTTAGTGGTTAATTTCACCGATATCAGGGCGAATTCGCCGGCGGTTTTTTTTCCGTGTATCATAACACGACTGCGAAAATAATTGTGCAACAAGTCATGAGAGAGTAAACGTCACCAAATAGACAAAAGTTTTCTCTTTTTAATGGAAAAGTAAACTCACGTGTTTACTTTTATGTAATTTTGAATCGTTCGCTGAACGTTCTTTCTTCACTATAACAATACCCTAGGGCCCCAGGTAGAGACAAAACGTCAAAAATGAACGACAGGAAAAGATGAGATAGGAAACGATAAGAAAATGGGCCATGATTAATAACCTTTCTGTTGATGATTTTTACCATGAATCACTAATGTTTACACATTCAAGGATTCTATTTAAAAAAACTAATTCGTCCGAAGGTTCTATACACCATTGGTCAAACCCGGGTATAGGAGCACCTTACCTACATGAACGGTGATGCCTCCAACACTCAAATAGCATAGATTGCAACATCATGCAACAAAATCGTCGGAAATGTCAATTTTATCGTCTGACGATTAAATATCCAAAAAAGTTGCAACGAGTAGAAAAAAAGTAACACCAAGAATTGTAATTTTTTGTTAGACTGCTGGTATCAGAAAGTTGAAACCGAATTTAAACTATATTGAAATAAATTGCAATATTATTCAAGGCTCAAAAATATCGTAAAAAGTTTTATAGTATAAAGGCACTCTGCCTTTATACTATGTAGTTCCGTCACCGTCCGCATAGAGCACGCTGCCCATCAGCTAGTATCCATTCACTTCTTTGATCGTATCTTTGCTCAAGGTCCATATACAGAAGGTCTGGCCGGTAGCGCCGACTCAGGACATCCAATGTTTGGGAACCCATACCCCCATTTACTTTAACATTCTTCCCGATTTCGCCGCCATCTTGGATCAATGGTTTTAAATGGAGAAGTGGTTCCCAAGCTTTGGACCAGCGAGGGGAGCCGAAAGCTACCGGCCAGACCTTGTACACATATATATGGACCTTGTCTTTGCTCTTTTTTTTCGAGTTTTTTTATTTTTTACTAGCAGGCCGCTTGGCTCCGACCGCGTAGAGTGGATCTGTCAACCTTATGCCACAGCCCTGGAATTTTTGAAGAAGGTACGATTTCTAACAATGACAATCAATCAAATTTTCAGAACATTAAAAGTCGAATGTTTTCTGCAACTTTAAAGAACAATCAGTTTAGTGAAGCAACACCAACCAAGTTAGCAATCCGTGATAACTTCCGAGGAATTTAGATGCTTTGTTTTTGTAGGAATCGTTGTATCATCTTAAGGCGTAAGTATGAATCTTTCATTGTGATTGGTCATTTGGTTGCAGTCTCCATAAGAGCTAGTGTTAAATTGGTTCATTCCCTCGCGCGGGGAAGTCCAATCAGCCCGTGCTATGATCGGCTTCACTTTTCCCCCGTACAAAGAGATTATTGAGAATCAAAATTTGTCCTCGCATTGTGAGGAAAGACGGCAACGCCACACTGCTGTGTAACAGCTGAGCTAACCCATCTTATGTAACCATAAAGATCGTGATCACGTCAAAGTTGGAAATCCTCGTCCTTCTCATTTTATATTTTTTTATAATTATTATTTTAATTATTTTTTAATCACATGTTTTCACCGAATAAAAGGATTATTGTATACATACAGGGTGTCCGAGAAATGAGTTCACACTTTCGCTGTGAGCGCCTGGTTGATTGTAAAAATCTAAAAAATTCAGGAATAATCCATTACCCTTAAGCGACTTCAGAGAAAATATCGGGGGGCTCCCACCCCCCTTAAGGGCGGGCGTAGGCCCCAAAATGTACCCCGTGTTGCCAATATATCGCATATTTTAAATGGCAGGGGGTATTTTTTATTTCATCATTCAAAAGGGCTCAAAACACTGAGTAATTTCGTTTTTTTCAGATTTTCGGTAGCCCTCCCAAAAGAAAATGGCGGCCAAATAGTTACCCCATACTTTAGAGGTCCATAACTTCAGTTTGAATTAATACTTTTTCGAAAACTAAAAACTTTCTGAATCCTCAGAACGCCCTCTTTTCAATGATGTGCCACACTTTATCATTTGGGGGAAAAAAAATGGGGCGTGGAGCCCCCCCCCCCCCAAAAATTTTTGAGTTTGGGGGGCTGTAACTCAAAACAGTCAACAGTTAAGGGGGGTCGTGTTGTACATCAATCGAAAAGTCTTAAAAAAAGGAAGAATTTGGCGCAAACTCGAAGTCGCTACGATGCGTCTATTCAAAATTGCGTCCATTTAACCATTCGGGGGGGGGGGACCGTCCCCCCAAATAAAATCCCTTCATCTAGTGATACACCAATCGAAAGGTCTTGGAAAGAGAAAGAGAATGGCACAAACCGGACGTCCATACGATGCTTGAATCCAAATGGCGGCCGGTCAAAGTTTTTTGGCTTATGACCCTGCAGGCCTATAGCGCTCCAGGCGCTCACAGCAAAAGTGTGAACTCATTTCTCGGACACTCTGTATAACGAGAAACGTTAGTTATCCCTCCTATTGATCCACTTAACAGAGATAACAGAGGTGTTTGAAACAGCAAAAATCAAGAGCCGCTTGACTTCCGAAAAGTTTAAGTTCTCTGTGGAATCACCGAGTGCGGGTCATCCCGTCGAACGATGCGCGCGCGCATCGGAACTCAAAAGCACCACAACTGACTACCTGACTACCACATTCAGTAGCGCTCTACAAAAAGCTTATACAATCGCGCTGTACAAAAACTGAGTTTATTCTTCTGTGTCCCGCTTAGCGTCTCGCTAGGCAACAGCTCAAATTTTGCTACTCGTGATTAGAGTTGAAGGAGGGGTTTTTAGCGCACTCAGGGTTTCAGTACATATGGGGAGGGCCAAGTTGTCATTTCACATGGGGTTCTGGGGGGCACCCCCGGCTGATAGGGGGTCCGAGGGTCCTCTCCCAGAACATATTGAAAATTTAGATTTCGAGAAAAATTAGATTTTCCGCGCCTATGCTGATATATTACCTATTACGGAAATATCCTAATGTCCAATCATGCTGATAGAAAAACGGAATCTTCAGGAAATCTCGATATCAGAGGGAGATAGAGCGAAATTAACAATTGCGGATATTTCTGTCGGAAAAGATGTTCCTCTAAAGAAAACGATATAACGACATATCATGACATTGATTTATTTTTTTTAAACTCATTTCCTTTCCTATATTTTTTCTCTCTTCCTCTTTCCCTCTTCTCTCTTCCTATTTTCGTCCGTTATTCCTTGCCTATCCTCCTTTTTTTTCTTGCTGTGGTTTCGGTGGGGGGGGGGGGGTTGGCCTCCTTCCTTCACTTGGTTGTGCCCATGAGGCGGGGGAGGAAAATGAGAAAGAGAGTGTTCAAGCCAACAGGAGTAAGCTAGAGAAGATAGAGAGAAAGTGAAAGTGATAGAAAAACAGAAGAAGGCCATGGATTGAGAGAGGGAGAAGAAGTATAGAGATGGTAAGGGGGGGATTACAGTTGAGTTTTGCAAACGCGATGGTGAAATTTAAAAGCCGATGATCGCGGAGGGTGGAGAAAGGGTTGAGGGTGGTGGGAGAGTTGAGGGTAGAGGAAGGGTTGAAGAGGAAATGAGAAGGGCTTATTCCAATTGGTCTCCAATTGGTCTCAAATTATGATTGTACCAATCAGTGGCGTAGCGTCATTCAGGCTAGGGGGGCTGAAGCCCCCCCCCCAATAATTTTTGGAGGAAGTGATAAAATTTATAAATTGAAGGTGAGGAGCAAAAAAAAAAAAAAAAAAAGGTTTCAGTCCCCCAATATAGGACCCCACGCTACGCCACTGGTACCACTTAAAATTGCACCCCGGTCTAATTTTTTTTTTTTCGCGATAACGACCGCGACGCGACGCACCATTGGTTTTTTCTGGGCTGAATGTACCTCTAAAGCTCTAATGCTCTACTCTAAGCGTCTGAATTCATCATGGGGGATTAATCATGAGAACTTTGAAAGCAGTCCATTGAGAGGACAACAATCAGATTCAGCATATCTTTGGAATAGTTAGGTAAACTGTATCAGAGAAGTGAACGACCCTTACTCCGAAAAAATGAGCCCCAAAAACACATGAAAGAAGGGAGAGGCGTCAATTAATAGAGCCGCGTATCGAATTTCTTGGACCATATCGGTTGTTAGTGTCACTTGTATCCAAAGACATTATAGAGGAATCTAACCTCTGTTATCTCATAGCATGGGAGAAAAGTGAAGCCGGTCATGGCAAGGGGTTGATGGGCAGGGCACTTCCCCGCTTCGGTGCAAATCACGTATTTTGTACAGTATGGAATATACATTTTAACTGAAAATTGTGACCAATTTAAAGCGGGTGCATTCTTGAAAAATCGAAGTTAACGATCGGCCGGTCATTGTTTACTATAGGACCCATAACCTCTCTGCCGTACTTTCTATCGTAAATATCTCGCGGATAAATTCACCGAAACTTTCGTTTAAGTTCGTTAATTTCAAATTTGATATGAGCTGATTATCATATCTTAGTACATTTAAAAATTAAAGTAATTAGCACTCTTTTTAGACAGCTTCACGTCTCGGCTCCATAAGCTGCAATATTATTTTGGTTCATACCCCAGAGTGGGGAAGCCCAGCCCATGTAAGTAACCGGATTCAATTCTCGCCGCTTGGGGCCAGTCTTCTTCTATAGTGTGTGTATAAAAAAGAAGCCAGGCTGCATACGTCATAAAAATCAGGAAAAAATTAGGGGCAAAAAATGGCAACCGTGTAAATTTTAGTTAAATAGTGTATTTTTATCCGGAAACTACTTGCTTTGTAGAGTATTTTAAGTTCTTAGCTTTTTTTTTACTTGGACCTGTTTTGGAGCAATTATGATTTTTTGAAAATTGGCAAAAATCGGTTTTGTTACTTACGGAATTTTGCGCTCTTCCCGAATCGGCAATAAATAAATATATTACAGCCCAATTCATGGGGGTGGCGCACTAGTTCGCCCCCCTGGAAGACGCCGAACATAAACACCCTCCTTAAAATGTCCCAATTCAAATCAGCAAACACGTGTTTGAGCTTTTTTTCAAAAATCGAAGCCGTTCTCAAGTTATTCAGTCTGGCTTCTCTTCTATGCGCACCCTGTATAATGTCTTCGGTCGAATTTTGTCTGTGGTCAGCGATACAATATCCAACAATGAACATTCGGAGCGTAGACATATATTGCCGAAAATCAAATTGTCTTTCACAATCCATGCGAGAAATACCGGAGGATTAAACAACCCGGCGACGGTTGCTATTCTCCTCCGGTAATTTCACCGAACAAACAATATTCATTGATACAGGAGGCAGATCCAGGCACGACCCGGCAACACAGTTCCGAGACAAATTCACCGTCGCGTTGCTACGCGCGATGATTAACGTAGCCCTGAGACTCGAGCACTCCACAATCATTCTGGTGTCCTCCTGACCGGAGGGTCGATCCTTTCGATAGAGACCCCCCACCCCAAGTATGAGCCTCCTAGCCACGCGACCACACGCGAAATCCTGGCCCCCCAAGCTTAACCGCTGGGTCCAAAACTGAAGAAAACCGCTAAGCGAAATACGCCCCTTCCGGGCGCCTCAGAGCGATTCCGCGGAAACGAACAATTGACCGAGCCGGTTCATACCCTGGCCAATCCACCGGACGGGCGGCGAGGTCCCATAAAGCTCGGGCTCACCCCTGACCCCGACCACAAAATTTCCCGTCAGAAACGGTGTTTTTCCCGTTTCCATTCCCTCTCCAAGCATCGGACAGGGCCGGGACGCCCATCGGGAAACGCGGGCTGACGAGGCGGATCCACCGGTCTCAGTCCCGAACTGCTAAACCGAACGGCGTGGTGGAGAGAGCGGGAAAACGGTCTGCGGAAAAGCGCCCCTCCCTGGGACAGGAGGGGTGCAGGAAAGTTGGGCTGTGGCGGAGAGGAGCGGGCCGCAGCGCCGGACACGTCGGACGGGGCGTGGGACCGTGGGACCCTAATGATATTGTGAACGGGGCCGAAGAACGGGAGCGCCGGGGGACCGAAAGACAACTTGATTATATGGATGAAATGTTAATGTTTGAGAATTGTATAAGTCTAGCTTTCGTGTAAGTTTGATAAATTAGATGTAACTTAACAGTTTATATTAACCCAAAAAAATTATAATTCCGTCATTTTTAACTTTTCCGTTAGGAAAGCCACCACCTTGTCCACCAGTTATGGCTCAATTCTCAACCGAGCGCTAAGCTAAAAGTTTTCACTTTAAGGCTAGTCCCTCATAGTGGATTCATGCGTAGAGGTTTAGGGAGTCGAAGTAGAAGTCTTCTTGACGTAACCCCCCTTAAATGTAGGAACGAATTTCGATTATTGAGAATCGCATGCAAAATTCGCGGCCTAGGTACACACCTCCCCAATAAGTTCACGTATTATTGCTCTTCTGAAGAAAATCCTTACCATCCGGAAATAAAGAAATGGCTACTCTGCTTTTTCTCCTTGTCCTACCTCCGGCCTGAAGATGTTCCATCTGCTTTTTGTACTTTGATGAATATCTGTCCAAATGACCCAGCTTGCCAAAATTTGCCAATTACATAGCCAAAAATTACATTAACTCAGCGACTTTTCCTCCGAAATGATGGGCGTCCGTTTTCTTATCTGATTGCATAACGACCAATAACGCAACTGAAAGCTACATCAAAAAATTCAAAGCTACATCATGACTTCTATCATAGTCATCCGAACATTCACCAAGTCATTGTTCAAATTAAAAACGCCCAAAGCTTGATTCAATTAAAAATGAACTCAGTGAATAAAAATGAGATTTACAAGAAACGACCGTGTCAATTACAGAAGGAGGAAATGATTCTTGGGGCTACTGATGCGTATTACACCTATAAGTACATTACGACTATAAGTACATTACGACTATAAGTCGTAATGTACTTATAGGTGTAATACGCATCAGTAGCCCCAAGAATCATTTCCTCCTTCTGTAATTGACACGGTCGTTTCTTGTAAATCTCATTTTTATTCACTGAGTTCATTTTTAATTGAATCAAGCTTTGGGCGTTTTTAATTTGAACAATGACTTGGTGAATGTTCGGATGACTATGATAGAAGTCATGATGTAGCTTTGAATTTTTTGATGTAGCTTTCAGTTGCGTTATTGGTCGTTATGCAATCAGATAAGAAAACGGACGCCCATCATTTCGGAGGAAAAGTCGCTGAGTTAATGTAATTTTTGGCTATGTAATTGGCAAATTTTTGGCAAGCTGGGTCATTTGGACAGATATTCATCAAAGTACAAAAGCAGATGGAACATCTTCAGGCCGGAGGTAGGACAAGGAGAAAAAGCAGAGTAGCCATTTCTTTATTTCCGGATGGTAAGGATTTTCTTCAGAAGAGCAATAATACGCATAGCGCAGCTTCGATATTGAATTTATTCTCTGCCACCAGCTTTGACCTAAATGAAATTTGCAGCCTCTTATGACGACAGAAGTGAAAACTATTCGAGCAGCATTGTGGGCGGCTTGTCCAGTGCTGTGTGGAAAGTTGAGGAACATACCCGAAATTCGTCGTCTTATCAAAAATTATTGTCAACCAAAGGCGCGTTTTCGTGAAAATAATAATCAGGCAGCTCAAATACACTAGACATCGTGATGCGCTGTTGTCAAGCCGACGTGGGCGGAAATGAAATTTAGGCGGAAACGATAATCGTCGAGCAGGAAAAAAAAGGTTAAGTGGGGGGAAAAAGATATGCAGCCCTAGGTATGTTACCTAGGTATGGTACTAGGATGTTACCTAGGTATGGTACTAGGATGTTACCTAGGTATGGTACTAGGATGTTACCTAGGTATGGTACTAGGATGTTACCTAGGTATGGCACTAGGATGTTACCTGATTGCGTGTCGAATTTACTCAAAGTATCGGTAAATGTACCATACTACTGGTCAAGTATACCATAACATCTAGTAGGTGCCAAAATCAGGTATCCGTTTGGTTATTTTCACTAATCTTTTTTTTCCGTGAATGTAGTTGCAACTCTATTGTGACTTTCCTTTAGTTTTTTTTCCAACCAGTTGCAATTTTTCTGTTGCAAAACGGTACTTGGACGGCCACGATCACCCACATCTTTTGGAGTAACTCTTCCTATATGATAATTGCTTCCAAGTCAATGTCACATTGCTACCTAAAGAACCTGTGGCTGCAGATTCCTTTAAAATTTGACCCCGTCTTCTTTCCAGGCAGTCATATGTCTTTCTTCTGATGGTATTCACCTATAAATAGGTCTTACGCTTGAGGATTTTGCAGTTGATAATACTAATTATTATCAAGTAAGAAAATGAAAAAGGACAACTTGCTGCTTCCACGGTGATGCTAATTGTCAAATTATTTTGCTTCTACCGAAGTACCAACTGGGAACCTACAATTTCATAAGATACAGTGTCCTAACTAGTGACCATTACACACTCAGATCTTCTTGGGGAATGTTTCAGAATCAAAATGTGTAAGTAATCAAATGAAAATGGAAGCAACTCTGAACTCTCAGCGGAAAAATAGAAACAAGAAGTATATAAAAAAAAAAAAAAAAAAAAATCACATTGCAATTCTTGATAACTAGGAGAAAAAAACCAACACAATTCAGTGCACGCACATCTATTTGTTCCAAAACTCATATTTTCTTGTTTTAAATATTTTAGTATGGCAAGTAGTTCACGAAGTTAGGAAGAACTTATCAAGGAAATCAATTTATATATCCGATCATTAGCTTTTAATGAGCTGATAATGACTTTAATACGACAGTTCATAAAGGCCAAAATGTGTTCTCCCTTTTTTTCTGAGTCCATGCAATGCACAGTGCGATACAGGCATTTTACAAGCCACTTGAAAAATCCCTGCGCCTTACACATGGTGTTAGAAAAAAAATTTAAAAAGCAGTTAGACTCCGATACAATTTATGTATTGGTAAAGCGTGCCGCGATAGGACTGTAGTTGTGAGTACAGTTTTTAACATGCAGTAAGTACTGCATGTTTTTGTTATGGTTTCGTATCAATTTTGGCCATAAACTTCCTGCGTAATAATCGACAATTTTCGGCTTGGTCGCAAACGTGCGTTGTCAGATTTCCGCGCGTAATGATTGCGTCTGGTTTTCCGGTGGATTCCCTTCGTTCGATATATTGCGGAGCGGCAACGCCAAAAGTCTCCCTATCCTTTAACCAGTCACAAAACGTATCGCGCGCCATGTCGAATTTGCGATATTCTTCGGTCCGCCGCACAATGGACAGAAATCAAATCTTTGGCGGTCCAAATTCGATCCTTTCAAAGTTGGAAAATTAGTATTTTAGCTGGGCACTATAGTTGATTTCAAGGGGTTTATTTGGCTCCGTTTTTTATTCCTGGCTTGTCCCATACTTATCGGAGAATATCATTTGATGGATCGACAATTCTTGTGATATCTCATGTCTTTGTATTTTTGACCACGTAGAACTCGATTTGGATCCATAGTGCGCCGTTTGAAATGTTCGAATAATGTTTGAGTTAGGTTTTGACTGAGTATTGACCCCAAGTTTTTCATAAGGATTTGTCTCCGTTATGAATAAATTTGGTAGTTTCATTATTTTGTCTGTGATTACCAACGAGCTATATCTAGTTCGGAGGCTTTGGTAAACATGCGTAATTTGCCTCGGAGATTTTAAGGTTAGAGATTTGTGTTGTGAAAACAAACCGAAGTTCCCTCCGCAATTAATGTATTTTCACGTGTTTTCGAAGTCTATCAGAGACTTTAAAATCTGAATTTCTTTATGAACTGTGCGTGTTTTCTGTCAATCAAAGCCTTAATTTCAGTTTCTACTAATTGAAACACTCAAGTTCTTCATAGCTTTCATTTAATTTGCCAGATTCTACAGTGCGTGTTATTGCCTCGTAATGCCGTAACTCATTGCCTTTCTTGGCATTTTGACGAGTGAAAGTGGTATGTTTGTGGTGATTTATTCAAAAATTTTGTAATTTGACCTCTCTCAGCAAACTCTCTCTTCCTGAGATAGATTTACTCATCTTTATCTCCTCAAGTTGAGTGATCTGAAGGGGTTAACTTCGTTAACCGATGAGCGTGGTCTAGAGAGTAAAGTTACCGAGATGAAAAAAAAAGCAAAGGGTGGACCTTTACATTTCAGACCAATTGTACCTATGCTTGCATGATAGTCATGGAGAGCAGAACTATTTAAATGGCAACACCAACACCAAGTTGTGTGATGCATTCATTCAATGATAAATGATGTCGACTGAAATAGTGGGCTGAGGTTGATCGGAGAGCATCCATTTCACTCGACTCATCTCTTTTGCCCAAGTTGATTGAGCCACTCGTGAAGTGAATTTTACTACGAGTTTGGTTGGAGTTTGGTAACAACTTTTAGAAGTATTTATTACCTAAGTACAACTGTCCGACAAGACAGTCTGTCGCTTCTGAACTGCATCAGAGGGCATGGGAGAGTGGTTGGTTTGCGCAGAGTTTCAACTCGTTTCTAATGAAACGCTTATCAATGCGCTTTGATGCGGTTTGGAAACAGGCACCATTGTTTGTCAGAACCCTATCCTCAAAATGGTCCCCCTCTAATAGAATGGTTACAGTGACTCATCTTTCATTGAAACTGCTGAAGATGATTCGACATGTTTTACTTGCAAACGGATAGTTTTGCGAGGGTGAAAAAAAGCTTCATTATGAAGCTATCTGAAGCTACACTGAAAAAGTGCAAGAAGTGTGTTCGACACTGAACAGCACAGTTTATGATGCCAGGCTTTGGCTCTGGGCATGAGGGAAAATGGTCATAATCTTGTCAATAATCTTACAAAGTCTGAAGAGAGAAACCTAGAAGCCAAGTACAAATGATAGTGTTAATTTGGACACATTAGATCTAATCGGGGAAAGCCAACTCGATTTGTCTAATTCTACTCGATGTAACCTAAGTCGAAACAAATCTTGACCTGGACCAATCAAATCAGCTTTTCTAAAATGTTGTGAGTAAATCATGAATCCTTGGGTCCAATCGGTTGCAATAAAATTGTCGACTACTTTAGCGGTATATCCACCTAAGATTCTTAAGTAGGATAAAGTAACTTTCCCCTCTTCTTTGGAAGCAGTCGATAAATAAGTGGTTACGAAGTTGTGACAGAACTCCACTCGAATCTCATGCTAACATTCACTCGAGTGGCTCAATTGACTAGGATGAATCGAATTGACTTGGGCAAAATAGATGAGTGGAGCAAGATGGATGCTCTCCGATCAACCTCACAGCAAAATTTTAGTATGGCACCGTTTTACAGCCTTCTTGTCCACACCTATATCCTTGGTAAAAGAACATAACATTATAATGAATTGGTACCCCGTTTAATGCATCGCACGACGTGGTGTTGTCTTCACTTTTAAAGAAAGTTAGGTTGGTTTTTTTTCATAACAAGGTGTCTGTGAATTACTGTATTTTGGTCACTTCAGAGTTCTACGGAGTACCTAACCTTAAACCTAATACTGGTAATTCTAAGTCAGTGTTGTGATTGATTTCTTGCACCATTATTGCCATATTGATGACAGTAGTTTCTTATTTCTGCTAAGTGGGTACTTTAGTCTTTCAATTCAACTATAAACGCTCTCTTATTGAAGAATACTCTTAATTTCTCAATGAAATGAAAGTCTTCCGTTCGGTCCGTGCAAACGTCAGAACCACGAATGAGTCAGTCATCCTTTTATTTGCTTCTTCATGTCCAAACTGACTGAAGTTCAACTTTGAAATCAGATTTGCTGCAAATTTTAATTTCAAATACATTATTATAATTTGCTAAAGTCAGTTCAAAGTACAATCAACGATGGAACTCATCAACCAGTCAACGCGCAGAATAACTTGAACCGCAGGTAGGTGTGACCTCAGGTGTAGATTTTGTGGTTGAATTTTATTTTCTCCTAGTCTCTGATTTTTGATGCACTTCTGTACCAACTATACTCACACCAGTAAAATGGTAAATAGAGGAACCTAAAGACAAGTTCAAGCTTTATCCGAGATTACCTGGGATCTGAACGTTAAACGTTAAGGCATATTACACTAACAGTCACAGTTCTCATGAAGCAAAGCACCTCACGAAGAGTACGAAATTCTATGTACAGTTCAAGTTTGTTTGAAAAAAAATTACTTTTTTATTCAAATAAAATTTCAATTTAACGGAGTAAATTGCAATTTATTTAATTAAAACTGCACTTTATTCAAACAAAATTGCAATTTATTCAAAATAAATTGCCATTTATTCAAATAAAATATAAGAAAATGTCAACCTAACTAAGATTTATCTGAGATTTATTCAGGTAAAATTTCTTTGAAATATCAATAACATTTCAAAATAAAATTGCCATTTTATTTGAACAAAATAGGAGTTGATGCTACTAGGGATTGGTCGCTCTTATATCAGATGATTTGCAAGTTGAATCAGAGCTACCATGTCTTTTGGTTGTATGCGGCTATTCAGACGAAAGTGTTTACAGGAGAAGTATCAAATATTTTGAAGGAGCTTCATACGGAAGATTTGTTACCAGGAGAAGTATCAAATTATTGAAGGCGCTTCATACAAAAAATAGACAATGTGATCAGGAGAAGTATCAAATTATTTGAAGGAGCTCTGAAGCCACCTCATCGAGAAAACTTAAGACTTGGTCGCTCTGATATCACATGGCTTGCAAGTTGAATCTGGGGGGTGATCACGGAGGATCGGATCGTTTCGTTATCGTTATCGTTATCGTTTGCATTAAATCAAATGGGCTTGCTTCTGCGCAACTCGATCGCGCAGGTGATCCCCTCCTCACTTCTTCCTACTTCAAACGATCGAGTAAACGACAGCCTCCAACTTATCGCTTCCTTTCGACCGTTTCAATCGTTACGAGAGGCTCAAAACGATTCGATCAGTTGAACCACCCATAAGGTTACATGTAGACGATAACGATAACGATAGCAAAACGATCCGATCCTCCGTGATCACCCCCCAGAACGACACGTCCACCGGTTGTACGGAAATAAATATAGTATGATATTTGAAAGAAAAGTTTTTACGAGCAAGTTTTCACGAAGAAGTGTTTGGGGCAGGTGAAGAAAAATGGAGCTGGTTTGGGGGGAAGATTTTAGATCTTGGCCGCAATCACTTGAGGTTTAGCTGAAAGTTTTGGTGAAATAATTTGTGACATGAAATTAATAGAAATTAAAAAAGAAAATGAACATAAGCACTTGCTCTCAGAAGTTTCACGCAGAAAATAAATTCTCACTCCACCACTCTCACTAACTCTGCATACCTATTGAAATTATACAGAACATAATGCAGCGATGATAACTATAGATAAGAGGAACCAGCACACTGCAGAGAGTTTTAAGAGAAAAACCAAATGAAAGAGAACTTTCAATATAGACACTCACAAATGACGAAATAAGAGACAGTGGCCTGGAGTTCAAGATGAGAGGAACCATACCACCAGGCATTTTTCTTGAGAACGGCTGATCGAAATGTTTTGAATAAAAAAAATCGGTTACGGAATGGACACAAAATTTTTCATTTTTGATATTTTCAAAAGCCCTCATCAGCTCCTCGTTCATATTAGGAGAAGTTCACACACTTTAATCAAGTTTTTTTTGGCAAAAAAGCATCTTCTGAAAGTACGAAAAAAGTTCATATCCTCATAGCAGAGGCAATTGCCAACATTTTTGCTCCCATAGACATTTACCAAAACACCCAGATTTTTTTTAGCTATAGGGACTTGGAAGATTTTTGAATCAACCCTCTTGCTTATCCAGTTGAGAATTTCTCACAAATCTTGACAGATTCTGAAAAAATATATCGAAACCTTCTGATCGATGTGCAACATGTTACCTTGAGGAGAAAAAATAAGGTGTATTTTTTCAAATCAAAAATTTTGGGACTTGAATGGCAGAATCGGATCGATTCCATGGTCTGAGACATAGACTGCCCAAAATTTTAATTTAACGAAATACACCTAATTTTTTCACTTTAAGGTACCAAACTAGTGGCACATCAATCAAAATGGTTCCAACCATTTGATCAGAATCTGTTATGTATTTGAAGAATTCTCAACAGGGTGGCCACAAAAGCCAATTCAAATTTTTTCCAAAAATCCGCCGTACCTAACTCAAAAAAGTGAGGTTTTTTGGTAAATGTCCTTGGAAGCAAAAATGTAGGAAATTGCCTGAACTTTAAGGACACCAGCTTTTCCCATAACTTTAAAAGAACTTTTTTGAAAAAAACTTGAGATATAGATGTGATTGAGCCTCCCCTTTCAAAAATGCCCCGAAGGGCTAAGTATTGGAAGCTATCGATAATATGATAAATGAAAAATTTAGGGTTGATTCCCTATGCGACTTCCATGTTTCAAAACATTTCAATCAGCCATTCTCAAGAAAAATGCCTGGTACAGGTGCTCTGGATCACCCTGTATACAGGGTGTCAATTAAAAAAGGAGCCAGGCCGAATATCTCGAGAACGGCTCCGGATTCCGAAAAACGCTGAGACACGTGTTAAATTATTTTGAGCAGGACATCTTTTTAGGGGGACGCCGATTTGGGGTCTCTCTCTGGGGGGTCCCCAAGGAGGCTACCACCTCCCTAAATCCAATACTTCAATGGGGCCCCAATTTTTTTTATTTAATAATCAAAAATAGGGTAAAATTTTAAGACTTTTGGTACAAGTTAAACGTCGACATCATTTTTCGTTTTCGATTATATCGAAGGTCCAAGTTCTATTTGGGCCCATTTTCAAGAGGCATTACTTACTCCTCTTTGAAGAGTCGGAATTCACAACTCAAGGACACAAAAATACTCTGAAAACCAACCCCTTTTCAGAAAAAAAATTCAATTATAACAAACATTTATTCAAATTTTGGTTTTGAAGCTCAAAAAACTTTTAGACGTTTTTTGGGGCCCCCAAAGGGGGGCCATCTGAAAAATTCCGAATTACGACCCCTATTGAGTGATACATCAATCGAAAAGACGTAACAAACTGAGCATTTCGGCGCAAACCGGGGGTGGATATCGTTTTTACATTTGAGATATCGAATGTCAATTTACAGATTGCGATATCTCGATTGTGAAAAACGATATCGAACTCCGGTTTGCACCGAAATGCTCAGTTTGTTACGCCTTTTCTATTTATGTATCAATCAATAGGGGTTGTACCTTGGAATTTTTCAGATGGCCCTCCTTGGGGGCCAAAAACGTCTAAAAGTTTTGGGAGCTTCAAAACCAAAATTTGACTAAATGTTTGTCATAATTGAATTTTTTTCTGAAAAGGGCTTACTTATTAGAGTATTTTGTGTCCTTGATTTTTAAATTCCGACTCTTCAAAGAGGAGTAATGATTTTTTGAAAATTAGTCCAAATCGAACTTTGACCTTCGATGTATCAAAAACGAAAACCGATATTGAACTTCGATTCGCACCAAAAGTCTGATAATTTCACCCTCTTTTCGATTAATAAATAAAATATGGGGGTCCCTGTTTGAAGTATTGAATTTAGGGACATGGTATCCGCCCTGCGGGCCCCCTGGAAATGGCCCCGAAACCGAAAACCCCCTATAAAGATGTCCACCTCAAGCATTTGAACACGTGTTTCAGAGTTTTTCAAAATCCGGAGCCGTTCTCGAGATATTTGGCCTAGCTCCTTTTTTAATTGACACCCTATATGCTATGAAACTTAATGAAAAGCGGTATTACAAGAATAACAACGCAGTCAAAGCAGCTTACACTGATTGACTGCATGTTATCTTTGTATCGCTAGACTGCGATACAAAATCTGCTGGCTGCTTGTTTTTTTTTTTTTTTTTTTTTTTTTTTTAAGCGTGCCGTATGTAGGTATACGGTATGCTTAATGTGTTCGTTTTCATGTCTAATTTACAGGTTGGCTGTCTTGCTTATGGCCATACCACTGGCGGGACGATTTTGAAAATTGAATGCGTATTTTCTTAAAACGGGTTTCATTAATTGTTAGGTTATTGCTGAGATCCTCAAGGTTGTGGGGTCTAGTTTCTTAAAATTGTAAGAGTTTAGGTATTTCTGTTAATTTCATTGAAATATTGAGCGTAGAAACTTAATAAACTTGAACTGCAATCCATTGTAGGCGCAGCAACATAAGTCATTCTTGCCGACCAATGTCTCAAAGTTACAAGAACTCTGTCAGACGTGCAATGCCTGAGTACGTGACGATATACAAAGAACGTTCAAAAAATAACGCATATTCGGGTTTTTTGGGAGAACAGAAGCAGTTATCAAAAAGCGGTTTGTGTTTACTTAAAGTCCTTGTAATTTTCAATATAACAAGACCAAATAGAGCTCTTCAGCTTAAAAAATGGCTGATATACAGGGTCTTGAAAATGGCATGTTGAAACAACCCTTCCAGGATTTTCAGCTATTTTTTCCGAGAAAAATAAAAAATAAAGAAAAATTAAATTGAAAACAAGCAGATAGTTCTGACACTACAGTGTCAGAGAAGGCGCAACTTGAGCAAATTTGGTCCCTCATAAGTCAAATTCCATTTCCATCATCTCAAAAATAATCTGTTGAGCAAAAATCCGGGTCCAAACAAGGGTGCGGCGAGTGGGTAGGGGTTAAGACCACTACGTACGATCTGAGGACAAAACCCTTCGAATATTCCACCATCTCAAAAAAAAAAACTGTCCAGCAACAGATTAGGTACGAACCTGTGTGCGATGAGTGGGGGGGTGTAGAACCACTACGGACAATCTTAGAAAAATCCCTCCGAATTTTCCACCATCTCAAAAAAAATTGTACAGCAAAAGTTCAAGTTCGAACCTGAAAGCGGCGAGGGGGGGGGGGGCGGTAAGACCACTCCGGACAATCATAGAAGAATTCCTTCGAAATTTCCTCTACACATCACTAAACGCACGTAATAAACAATCAAATACTCATAAAACAATTTTGAATCCCCTTTAGTAAAAAGGTAGTCAATAATATACAGGGTGTGGCAGACCACCCGTCCACTATCTTTATCTCAAAAACGGCCGAAAATTGAGCTTCGGGGACAAAACTTTCACTGGGTATATCGACCCCAAGGAATCCAATGAAAATATTTTCAGCCCCCCAAAACCACCCCTTGGGGGTTATTTAGGGGGGTGGGTACCCGTATCTCGAAAAAATCAAATGGAAAGGGTATGTTTTGACATTGGAATCTAATACGACATAAAAAAATAAAACTTTTTCATCCCCAAGTTTTTTTTCTAAAAACCACCCTTTTTTGAGTTAGGGGTGGTTTTCAAAAAATTTAGGGGCAATCTTTGATTGATCGCTGTGACCCTCCAAATCATTGGATTTCAAAAAACTAAAAAGTTTCTGAAAGGGCAGACCAAGGGCTTTCTTTTGATGTATCACATGCCTATTTTTTGTGAAAAAGGGTACAAGGCCCCCTCACCCCAACATTTTGGGGCTTTCGGGGGCCCTACGTAAAAATTTTCAAATGTAAAGGTATGGCTTGTGATACATCATTTGAAAGGTCTTTCAGAGACGAAAAAAGTGATACCCCCCAAAAGTCGTAAAAACAACCCCCTTCCAAAATGGCGACCGTGTTAAGGTTAGGGGGCTCAAGGGGGGACCTTCAGAAAAATGATCCAAAATTGAACGATACGTGGCTAAAAGGGTCTTAAAAAGAGAAAAATAATGGTTCAAACCGCGAGTCAAACCGACTTTTCAATCCAAAGTTACGGCCGATTGAAATTTAGGGGTGCCTTTTTGGGAAACCCAACCACCTTTTTTCGTCTCTGAAAGACCTTTCAAATGATGTATCACAAGCCATACCTTTACATTTGAAAATTTTTACGTAGGGCCCCCGAAAGCCCCAAAATGTTGGGGTGAGGGGGCCTTGTACCCTTTTTCACAAAAAATAGGCATGTGATACATCAAAAGAAAGCCCTTGGTCTGCCCTTTCAGAAACTTTTTAGTTTTTTGAAATCCAATGATTTGGAGGGTCACAGCGATCAATCAAAGATTACCCCTAAATTTTTTGAAAACCACCCCTAACTCAAAAAAGGGTGGTTTTTAGAAAAAAAACTTGGGGATGAAAAAGTTTTATTTTTTTATGCCGTATTAGATTCCAATGTCAAAACATACCCTTTTCATTTGATTTTTTCGAGATACGGGTACCCACCCCCCTAAATAACCCCCAAGGGGTGGTTTTGGGGGGCTGAAAATATTTTCATTGGATTCCTTGGGGTCGATATACCCTATGAAAGTTTTGTCCCCGAAGCTCAATTTTCGGCCGTTTTTGAGATAAAGATAGTGGACGGGTGGTCTGCCACACCCTGTAGTATGTCCCGCAAAATAGGGAAATGAAAAAGTGATCAGTAGTAAGAAGAAATCGGACCATGCCGAGTCATTGGTTATTAGTCCAGCCAGTCAGACCCCAACGCTCTTAACAGCTTAGATCAGCTCCAAGATACTCATGAGACCGGAAATGTTTCTCTCAGTTTCTTGAAAGTAATCTTGGAGTCCACTGAACACATTATTTCCATGCAAAACTTGGTCTACAGGTTAACTGGCAGTGACGGCTCTATCAATTTGGCAACACTGTTTTTGTCTCTATTTGATTTTATATGTAAAATGATCGATTTTTGGGTAGGCGACTGGCCTCGCCAAGAATCGATTATTTTTCATGATGTGTTAAAGTAGAGAAAAACAATGTTGCCATATTCCATTAGCTGGCACGGTTCTTTGGTTGCCCGGTAAAAAATTTGAACGTGAAGTGTGATGCCAAGTAGAACAAAGAACGCCATGGCAAAACGTAAGAAAAGATGAAGAAGTTACAGTGAGTCAAAAGACATCTCTCCTAAATGTCCCCATGACGTCCCACGACTGGTGACAGGCATTCGATCCGCGCACAATGACCGAAATACGTCAATCAAATCTCGAAATGATAAAAAATAAACTGTAGGGAATACCCTACGAACACTTTCTCACACCATTTTTATCTGGGGGAGACCCCCCGACCCCCTTTAGAATGCTAGGAGAGACCCCCAAACCCCCCTTTAAAATGCTGGGGGATACCCCCAGATCCCTCTTTAGAAGTCTGAGGGAGACCACCAAACCCCCTCAAATTTCAAATATTTTCACCTCCGGACATAACTCTGCCTTCAATCCGAAGAGTTTGCAATTTTGTAGAGAAGCTGTTGGAATAGTTGCCTATTTTGTTATTTGAAGGCTAATTGAGAGCCTTAATCTGATGTTGCTTATAACAGGGTTTATAGTAATTCCAGACTCCAATAAGTTTTTATTCTTTGAGCTGCATTCATTATATTTGCTCTTTGTTCTATTTTTGGTAGTTTCTTTTTTCCCTTAGTTTTTATAGCAGGTCGAAATGTACTGATTCTTGCATTTCCTCCTCTGAGTACTATGTTTGGTTTCTTCTTTCAAACTGTGGATCCTCAAAATATTTTTTTTGTTTAATAGATTAACCCCCCTCCAAAGATGTACTTAAGTAAGTCGTAGATTGCGCAAACAAAATTTCAACAAAATTCATTCAGCCATTTTTGATTGACTTTTCTTTATAAAATTAATTTTCCTTGAATATTCTATTTTTTAGTGTGATGAAACCTATATTGCTTTTAAACAGCTTTAGACTTAAAAGTTGTATATTGTAGTAATACATTGGAAAGAAATTTCTGCCTAGGCTGGTTGCAAACGTTTTAATGCAATTTTCATCGAACTTAATTGAGTCATACTTGAATTACTTATTCCAAATATTATGTTTGTCTTCATATTTGCTTACAATTATAGTTTCAAAAGATGTTTGCTCGATCGTACCTATATTGCCCCTCGAAACGATCTTAAGGTTTTTATGAAGACTGTACCAGAAAAATATTTTAGTACACACAGTGCAGTGTTTAGTGTATTTTTTTAACACATTATGTTTATGAAAAGTTTTGTCAAAATCCATCCCATTAATGATTGACTCCAAGTTTAAAATTAATTCCTCACTTTCATTTTTTCTTTTTTTTGGTCAAACACCCTATTTGATTTTTTAAACTCTCTTAAGGGTTGTATATTGTAAATGTAAGGGCTACTTTCTTTTGTAAACCAATTGTAGATTTTATTTGCCAGATTTTGTCAAAATTCATTGGCCCAAAACAGGAATTATCCGAAATAATAAGATTATGTTTTTATTTGCTTACATACCCATATTTTTTTCTCAATCGCACCTATATTGCCTCTTGTAAAGGTCTAATCGGTTGTTTATGGTGATCAAGAGAGGAAAGTATGTTAGTACTTTGATAGTAGATTGTGTGTAAAAAGTTTCATGAAAATTCATCCAGCCATTATTGATTGACTCCAAGATTACTTAATTTCTCACGATAATTCCATTTTTTGGCTCGAGCGCACCTATTTTGATTTTTTAAACGATTTTGAGGGTTGAATATTGTAACTATGAGTGGTTTATTTTATAGTAGGCTGAATGTAGATTTTTTTTGCTAACTTTCATCCAAATTGATTGAACCAGACCTGAACCATCCCAAATAATAGGATTATATTTTTACTAGAGGCCGGTGGCCGCTTCGCGGCCAAGCGTTCCGTTTCGCGTTTTGCGCGTGAGTTTTGTTTATTCGAATTAGACTTTGACTCGATATCATCCACACAATCTTGCTCCGAAGAACGAAATCTAAAAACCTACTCTATTATTCCTGAAATACTAAAGTGGTATTTTCTCAGGTACACCAAAGGTCTAGAAAACAGGAGTCATTATTTGGAGGGGCTTAAATAGCATAACCCCCCCCCCCCCACCCCCTTACATGAAACTTAAATATTTTAGGGGTAGTCGTTCTCAAGAGGGCCCGATCCGAAACCGCCAATTTTTTTTGGCGTTCATGGAGACGCCGAAACCCCCAGAATCGGCGCATTTGGAAGCACCGTATTAGCCCATGTGGATTTAGAACTAGAACCCATGTGGATACGATTTAGAACTGTACAGAGAAAAGAAGGGAAGGAGAGAAAGAGATAGCGAGAGTGAGAAACCTGCATTCACAATAAAATGAGAAGTTCGGGATAAGCAAACAATTACACATGACCGAGATTGCACACCTACGATAACCTTTCGTTGAACTGACAATTGACATGACAATAAGACATTGCGTTTCAGTGAATATCAAAAATCTATAAATAAATGGAAGAGAAACTTTGCGCGGGAAAACTATGCCTTTTTCAAACAGCCCTTTATTAACGACATTAATTTTTTGAAATAGGTTGGCTCGAAAATTCTGGCAAACTTCGTCTAAGATTTTAGGGTCATTCTTTTAGCGTTTTTTGACTATTGATTTTGCAGCGAAGTGCCGTTTATGGGCTACTTTTTCAAAAATTCCTTCGCGTATTTGGTGTATGTTTTAGTGCTTTTGAATGGTCGCCCCCCCCCCTCTTACCAGTGATGAAATTCCTATTTTCTTGAGTTTTTTTAGACACTTCACGAAGCTCAAGTTTGTATGACCAGTATGAACAGCTTCTGGCAGCCGATTTTAGTGTACGACGCGACGGGTCCATTGGACCCAGTTCCAGCATCTAAGGGCATCTCAAGTTCACCATAGAGTTTTAGTGTGAAGTCAACGGTTAGCCAAAAATTACATCAATAATGCACTCATCGGTTGCAATCGGTTGTGACAAAACTCGCATAGCGTTCCAAACTATCTCACCCACTCTCCCGTGACCTCCAATCCCCATGTGTATACCTACCCATCTCTTTCTAGTGTCCTGATTCGTATACACAGGGCCTCGTATTACGGCATGTTAATAGCAAAATCGCACTAAAATTGAGGAATTCATTTCTGCCAAAAAATATTTCACAAAAGATGTCTCTACATACGTTTTTTTTTTAATGAGAGTATAGCAGTACAACATAGGGGTTACGTGAGATCAAGAGAGACAGTTTGTCTTTGTTTGGAACGCTCATCACCGGATGACGTCATCACCAAGTTACCACTAAAAGAACCATCTATTTCGAAATAAACGTCGCACTGGCCCACTAATATTACTGCATAGATTAAAAAATAACAGGTATACAATCAAATGAACCATAAAAAACTACATACTCTAGGCTCTGGAGATCTATCGAAACTTTGTTTGCTATTTTTTTTTGTTTGAATCGAAAAAAACAGACATTAAAAACATTATAATCTCGCCAAAACGCGGACTGAAACGAAAACAACTCAAATCGCCAACTTAAAAATTAAAAAAATCTGTAACCATATTCTTGGTTCGTTAGTAAGCAGTATTCTTGGATGAATCACTTATACATTTAAAGTAAACGACACATTTTCAACAGAAAACCAATTATTTACTTATTTCAGTATTCAGTAATATTCGACAGTATATTATTAATAAGAAAAAGTATAACCACCGTCTCAACTTATCAATAATAACCCTAATCATTTAGTTTCTTTATAAATTCTCGAAACCTAGCTCTTTGCCGGGTTATATTCGAGATATTGAATCAATGTACCGATCTCATCAAGTCATCGTTGATCATAAGCGGCGGTAGCCGCACAGGCCCAGTAAGAAAACAACCCTGGGACCTGGGAGGGTACACCTACCGCTTATTATACACGAAACAGCTCAAAACAGCGTTTTCGTGGATTTTCGAAAATGTCCACCGATTATGTGAACACACCGTAGAATAAAACCCATAAGTGTGCTATATATTTGGGTTTAGCGTTTCACAGAGCTGTGACTGACGAGAGCGATTTTTATTTAATGTCGATCTGAGAGAGTAACGGCCAAAAAACTGTTTCAGATTGACGAAATATCGCAAAAACCGGAGTTCGCGCGTGCTCAATAATTCCTATTCATTTCCTCCGCAACCGTGAGACGGATCGTTAAAAACTTGGTCTCATTAGAATCGTATTTTATTCACGTACGGGGCTTTTTCAAGAAAATGTAAATCCATAAAGTGTGGAGGAAGATATTGAAGAAAGAGTGCCAAAAAATGCCCTTTTTAGGACCATACTTTAGTCACGGCTGCTGCGGTAACCATAGCGCGTAATGGAAAAAACTTGGTACGGTTGAATTTCTCATGCTCTAAGGAAGAAACCTTTGCCAAGTTGGCTAAATTCCATCGCTTATAAAGAAAGTTACAGCTTCAAATCAGATTTCAAGTGGAGATCCAGCCAAAACTTTCAGATCGATACAATCGATATAATCGCATCACGATTGTAGGTTAGGTTTACACTTTACTCGTGATTTCATCAACACGACTATTTACCCCCAAATAAAATCATGTCAATTCACTTTAATAAAGATTCAAAGTTCTTATTAGCTTTCAATTCGCGATCAACTTCTTCGCCGCTTCACTTTCGTCACTTAAATGTGTGAAAGCTAGGAAATGTAAGGTTTCGTTCATCAGTTTCCAGAGAAGTCACCAATGGTTCCTCACTGTTAACGAGGGTTAGACGATTAGCAAGAGCAGGTTATTTCATTTTACTTTATGAAGTCTTCTCTAGAAACTCTGCAAAGTGCCTCACCGATCTCCAGATTACAGACGGTGTCCATTCAGTCTTCTTTGAAAACTAAGCCTTTGTTGTCCAAGAAATGTTGGCTCCAAAGAGCTTTCCTTGGTAAGAACGTCATGATCATGATAAACTTATCCTTACCTGCTTGAATCATCATCTGTCGGTGAAGAACTGTAACCCTATGATCTCTCTTTGGTTAGAACAAAGGCTTATTAGTCCTTGCCTGCAGAAAGTTTTTTCGTCGCTGGACTCCGCTATTTGTAAAATTCTTGTGTTATTAGTTGTGAGTGCACCAAAATTGAAGACATGCAATGCGAGTAAGTTTTGGCTCTTTATTTTTCTTTTTAAGTTTACCTGTGCTCTCTGATGCGTAACTACTTCTCTAACCCCGCAAAACTACTCAATCCAACAAATGTTCGGTGTGGACGGACATTGTTTTCGACTCCAAGTTGCCAATTCTCACTTTTGATCATAAGCTGCGGCAGATTGTTCCGTCACAACTATAGACGTTGTTCCTTACACTATAGAACAAGGACCGTGGTCCCAAGCCAAGGATATTGCTGTATCTTGCTCAGTGAGCAGCGGTCGCTGCCCAGGTCTATGCGGATTAAAAGCGGTGACAGCCCGGGGCAGCCATACAATTTAAGACAGAGTTTTTCCGAGTAATTTCGAAAAGAAAAGTCAACTATTGGGCAATGGCTAGAGTATACTATAAGACCCGAGTATTCCCGATCAATGCTTCTGATGAGAGAGCTGAGGCTAACCTAAAATGGCGGCGATCAGCATATCACGAATGTAAACATTGAGTGAGCAATCGCGTTTCTTCAGTCGTTTTTTATTTATTGGTAATTTTTTCGGTGCAACATTAATCATGGTTGTGAATTTAAAACAGCACAATGAGTTAATCAACATATTTTGATAGCAGGGGAAGGGTGCCTCGTCTTATTTGAATGACGCGCCAAAACTGTCCTCTAACCACGCGATCAATTTCGCTAACCGAACTTGGCGTCGTTGAGAATATTTGGGTCTTATAGTATACTCTAGCCATGGCCATTGCAAAATCTTGCTTGGGGGTGTAATTGCATTGAACCACCCCTGTAAGTAGTATAATTTAAGAATGACGCAAGGCAGCGGTAACTGCCCATACCCCGGCTGATCGCAAGCCAGCGTCAACAGTCGCCCAAGCCCATACAATTTAAGACAGAGTTTCTTGAGTGATTTCAAAAAGAAAATGTTACAAACTGTGGGCAAATTCTTCCCCCTAAGCATGTAGCATTGTAGCAATGGTACTCTGGAATCAGAAACTTGTTGAATGTTGACTTCGGTGCGGTCACATGAGACCCCGTACCTTAGTGATTACTGTATTCATTTGAAACGTCAGATCTTTTCAAATTGCAAGTGGCAATATTTCATCATGGTCTTGTCTCTATACTGCTGATGTGCGGTTGAGGGACAAGTTTAACTTGGCTGAGAACACTCAAATTACCTCAGGAGCACCACTGGCCAGCTGGTAGTGAGAATGCCTATTTGCTGTTCTACCGCAAAGTTGATAGAGGAAATGATTAATATTATTATGCATAGTACTCATAAAATTAGATTTGCTCCAAATCCAATGGACACCAAAATACTTGGTGCAGTTCAAGTTCATGTTTGAATCGGAGAAAGAAAAGTAGGGGATAGTAAAAACAGTAATAATTTATTTTGAAAGAAACCAAGGCAAAGTTGCCACAAAACCGGCTGTAGCTCTGCATCACATTTCCAATCATTTACAAGGCTGATACGAGGCTCGACGAAAAAGCACTGTGGTAGTGTTGAGAAATTTGAGAGAGTGAAGTATGAATGACTAAAATAATAATTATAAGTTAATTAAGAACTATGTTTCATTGCAGTACGATTCCCATTGCGTTTCGAGGCGTAAGTGTATCATTGTCATGTAAACATAGAGTTAATGTGACTAACAAACTGAACAAAGATGACATTTTCTCCTTACAGTCTCTATAATCTTTCTTGCAATGACCTACTGACCAATGTACGAAATGGTCGAAATGCAATGAAGTCAGCTGTGTTTCCTTGTTTATTATTAGCAGTGAACTGTGAAGGCAGTATGCTGTGACGGACAAATTGCATATCCAGCTCCTTCCGATTTTACCGAACCCGCTTTACGCGCACTCTACAGGTTTAAATTCGAAAGATTAAAGTGCCGCTAGTGCAAACTTCCACTAACAGAGTGAGTTAGTGAGTTGCTGAGATCTTACGAAACCTGTTTGTTATGAAGTCCCGACACCATTGAGCTTCAATTAGAGTCCCTGTCATCAGTGGCGTACACAGGAATTTTCGTGGGAGGGCCTCGCACTGATGAGCGTTTGACGGAAAATTGTTCCCCCCCTTCCCCTCCACCCACAAAATTCGTAGGTCTGGGGGGCTTTAGCCTCCTTAGCCCCCCCCCCCCTGCGTACGCCACTGCCTGTCATAGTCAGAGATAACTAAGCTAAAGAGATATGGCAGAACTGCTCAAAACTGTTAATCGACTCCTACGAAGTAGGCAAACTGGCATACGATCTGGTGGACCATTTTTGTAAACAATTCTGAAAGTAACCGAAGTGCGTTCGGCTGGCAGTAAATGACTTTTGACTAAAGTTTTAGTGGTTATTTTGGTGGTTAAATTTTTCCCTTGACATTTTCCATCTTATCAACGTGTTTGGAAAGCAAGAAAATTCAGAAAAGTGTGTGCCTAGAACTTATTTCCACTAACAGCAGTAATAGCAATGTTTACGAAAAATGGTCCACCAGGTGGTACGCCGTATTGTATCACGGCCTATTTGAAGGCGTTTTTTACGATTGTCGATTAACGATTTTCTAACATGGCGGGGATAGGACTTGCCATATTTCTTTAGCTTAGTAATCTCTGGTCATAGTATATACAACAGGGACTCTAGGTTAGATCTGAGCGTTCGGTAGAACGCACACGGCAAGTCAGACAACAGACCACAGAAAACTACCGAACGTATATTCACAGGAATCATCGACTCCGACCACTTTTTCGTCTGATTACCTAAGCTACAGCAAAAACCAGGGTTTTATTAGGGTTGTATGTTACATGGATCGATTCAGTCTGTTTCCGTGTTTGAACTTTTGCAAAATTCACGAAGTAAAACTCGCTTGTAACAGAGAAATCTTTAAAAACATTATCTCATTTTAAGTATGGTTCCCGCCTTTCAAATATTTGAATATCTACGAGCTCGAATCTCATTGGTTGTTAATCATTCGCCGAGCGGACCCGAGCGGACCCGACCGTTCCCATCTGTTCCCATCATCTGTCAGCTGTCTGATCTGATTAGTCATTGTTTCTAAATGCAGACTAAATGCAAATGCAGTGAAACTGCCTCAAATTCTTCTGATTGATTTATTCATTTTATTATTAGCCTTACATCTATAGCAATTTTCAGAGCTGCTGTTCAGTTGTTTACTTAGTGAGTTTTATCCGTGAGTTTTCGAGTTTTGTCAGTTCTCTGAAGGCATTCATAACATAACCTACAACAACCAGAGGATGTGATTTTAGTGATTACCAATTAGCTTCTTTCTACTTTTTCTCTTACTGTGTATATCCAAAAGTTATCTAGAGTTTAAAAGTTCTTCATTCTTCCTAATTTGTCTCACATTCTGTAATCTATTTCTGCCATTATGCACCGTAGAATGAAATCATTTCAAGTGACTCTGGACAGGTGAAGCTGACCTCGGAGGAAATGTGTTGATACTTGACAAAAACAAATCTTACCTTCACAGGCAAATAGAAAGTTGTGTAATGAGAGCAGGTTTGTTATAATCTTTTCTCTCTGTTCACCATTTCTCTCTTCTCTGGTAGGTACATAATTGAAGATCAGCATGGAAATAAGATTGAGGCTCAGTTACATGCAGTCCTATGCTTAGAAGGAACTACCAAATGCAAAAGTTTTGGCAGTCAAGAATTCAGTATAGGTGACGAATCTGTGTGTAATCCAAGCAACCTTCTGTGATCCGCGTGCATTCTTTGACTGTCAATACTTTTGCGTTTGCTAGAACATACATTTTCACCCAGATAGAAGTTCTACTCCTTATGCTTTCCTCCTATAATGAAGCTAGAAGCTTTGTTAATTATATCGGATAGCTTTGATCTCGATGTATTGTTTGATACTTACGTAGTATTGACAATAATTGGCATCAAAACTAACGTAATCTTCAGGTATTCTCCAACATTCTTCTTTAAGGTAAGCTAAAATGTTTTACTACTGGAAACCAGGATTGTTTGGGGCTCAGTTTTCTGTTGCAATGAAGTACGTGTATCTGATTAATTAATAGTGCACTACTGGCGTTTTGATTACTTGCGAGAAGAAATTGAGGTGTATTTTAGGCGCACTAATTTTAATCAAATCAACCAACTTCTTATGAGACTAGAGATATTTTGTTGATCTATTAATTACACTAGTCTTAGAAACCAGCATGCCTAATGATCGCCAAAGAGCAGCTTGATTACTCTTGAAAAATAATCGGACAAGCAGTGAAATTGCATGTTATTAGGCCTCTCAACATTTTGTCCATTCAAACCAATGCAATATATCTACACATTTGAGGGAGTGCACTGCGCACCTCTAAAAGTTAAACCTTTTGCATGCGTGTAAATGGACAAAATTCAGTGTTGCCAGACTGCCGTCATCGTCAGCGCCACTGCGAACAAGACTATATGTCCAACTCTCGGTTTAATGTATAAGGCTCCAGTGCCTTCCTTAAGCAATTCATGAGGTCTGATAGAGGTGAGTCCACGTGTCTGGTCTCCATCAAATGCAATAGGCTGATGTTTTAATCGGGTATGAGATGGTATGCATTACTTCCAAAATTTCAAAAGTAACTGCATCAATGGACCAACAATATTCAGAATAGTTGGCTTTTTTTCTGTTCAGGTGGAATGCTGGAACGACGCTGATTTTCAGCAATAGAAAAGTTCTGTGTTTCATCTCCTTCCGCTTAAAATATTAGACTAGCGTTTCTAAGAAGGTATCTTAATTGAACTCTTTTGATAATTAGTAATAAATCAACCTTTTAGTACTTACCAAAGTCAAAACAAAGCTACCAGCAACAGAGTTGTCAAAATAAGACTCCATTACCAAGGTTGAGCTGCCGATTACTTTTCATAGGTAATCAGGCTGACACTCTATCTGCATTTTGTAATCAGGATTTAGAAATTTTCCAAACTGATATTATAGTGTGATCCGGAACTATTTTTACAAGTTACATGTAACTGAACGCTATCTTATTCCCGTGATCATCTATGTGTGCTGTAGAATAAAATTATTTCAAGCAACTCGGGGCAGGTAAAGCTGGCTCAAAAAAAGTTATGATTCTTCATCGTTGTGTTGGCATAATCAAATCTTAGTTTTACTGACTGAAGGTTCATGCAGAAAGGTCAGTCCAATAGTGACATAATATTTTTCTCCTTTCAGTGTATGCCGTCAGTGAGAGCTGACCAAATAGAGAAATCGACACCCATTAATATAATATGATGGTTTCCCTTTTTGGTCTCAAAGACTACACTTACACTTACAGTGCTATCGGACTGACCTATTTAAATGGACTTTGGGTTGCCAGAAAAACCAAGATTTATTCATGTCGACGCAGTGATGAAGAATCATCATTTTTTCCGAGCCTGCTTCACCTGCCCACGGAAGTTGCTTGAAATAATTTCATTCTACAGCACATCTAGATGATTGTGGAAATAAGGTTGTGTTCAGTTACATGTAACATGAATTGTGTTTATGTCAACACAGCAATGGGGAATCAATTCCTTCGAGCCAGCTTCGCTTGCCCGGAGTCGCTTGAAATAATTTCATTCTACAGTGCATTGAGGCATAAACAGACAGGGTGTAAGAAATGTCCACCCCCCCCATCTAAACTTTTGAACGGCTAAACATTGATGAACGAAACTCGGGGAACGTTTCTAAGTGAAAGGAAACTAACTTTTCGCGTTTTAAAAATTTCGGAGGGGGGGGGATTCAGGTTCGGCATTAACTCACAATTTTCAAGTAGCAACTCCTATCTTGTAATACATCTTTAGAAAGGGCACACAATTCTAAGAATTTTGGCGGAAAGGGAAGGTTATTATCGTTTTTTATTTTCGATACATCGAAGGTCATAGTTCGATTAGGACCCATTTTCAAAAAAACATTTCTTCCATTTGAAAAGTCAGAATTTAAAAAAACTAGGAATCTAGAATATTCTAAAAAAAACAAGTACGTTTCAGATAAATGCGGCGAGCGCAAAAATTCAGCCTTCATTTGGTTATACAGCTCACCTACAGTTCTCAAAAAAATTACGCCTCATCAGGTGGGCTGCCTCGAAAATTCCGAGGCACGATCCCTATCGAGTGATACATGTCTCGAAAAGGCACACAAAACTGAACATTTTGGTGCTGACTACAGGTTGATGTGTTTAGATTTCGACATATGAAAAAATTGGATTTTCAACGGTTGTCAATTTTCGATGCATCGAAAACCAACAACTATATCGACCTCCGGTTTTCGCCAAAATTCTTGGAATTTTATGCTCTTTTTCACGATGTAATCACATAATAGGGGTTACTGTTTAAAAATGTTGGGTTTGTAGGCGAACCCCCCCCCCCCCCAAGGGACGCCCCCCGGATGTTTTGGATACGCTAATCGGTACTTCCCATTCAGTCGTTCACAAGTTAAGATAGGGAGGGGGTTCAGACTTTTCTTTTTTGGGTTAGCAAAATATGGAACAATTCGAGAAGAATTAAGAAATGTAGAAATTCAAAAAATTATAGGTAAATACTAAAATCATATCTCAGTCGTTGTAGGTTAAGTTATTTCTTACTGTATGGCTCGGTCGCCTCTGGTCCGCCATACGATTCATACGAAGCACTAAACATATGCGCAGTAGACTAGTGCGCACGGGGGCACTCTGATGATGTATGGGACCAGTGTTGCCAAACGTGGACAGAAACGACCACGTTTGGACAAAAACTGTCCACGCTCCCCTCATGCTGGCAATGGCGTGGATAGTTTTCGGTGGCTCGGACCTGGCAACTCTGTATGATACCCCGGAAACGTGAAAACTTGAATGTAGCAAAAAAAATAAAATGAAATAAAAAAAAAAAAAAAAAAAAAAAAATTAAATAAAAAATCCAACCCTCCTTGTGAGAGATGTATAAAATACTAGATTTATCCAATCAAAAAATGGCTGATATCCGACCAAAAACCCTCTCGGGTGCAAAAAAGACGGCAAGTCAATAACTCTGTTCCATGCAAAAAATTGTTCCAATGCATCATCTCAACGGTGTGATATCATCGGAACGTCAACTCAAAAAGCTCTTCACTTTTTCACCAATTATTTTTGACGAATCTTTGCAGAACCAAAATTTGGTGCCGTGAGTGCGAGGGAGACTCTTCTTCCAAAACCTCGAGAGAAAACACCACACGGAAAAAAGGGAAGACGGTGTGGTCAGTTTCAAGATACTCCAGGCTTTACCAAAAACACCCCTTTCCAATTCATCCTCTAAAAGAGATGATATCATTGAACGACAAGGCAACCTCGTAAAATGCCTTTAAATGAAGGAGTTTGAAATGGTAATTATTATAGACGAATTCAAATGCAACCTTTAACATGGCTTCTTTGGAGTGAAGCAAAATGACAAGATAAGCGAAAATTTCAATTTAAAAAACGGAAAAAACTTGCCGTGCTTGGCCGCTCCTAGCTCTCTTTTGCACTCCAACACAAAAGAGAGAAGAACAGAAAGGAAAACCGGATTAAGGGACAAAGTCGGACCCTATAGTTTTGAAGACTTGCTAATATTTATTGGATATGGAAAGTATCACTGAAAATTCGTTTCGTTAAACGAGCGAAAGCTCCAATTTGCTTTCAGACTTCAAAAGTTCATTGAACTTAAACAAATTTTGATACTCTAATAAAAATGCAAATGCCAAAGCTCCAATTTGCTTTGAGACTTCAAAAGTTCATTGAATTTAAACAAATTTTGATACTCTAATAAAAATGCAAATGCCGATCATGAGATCCGAACACTAACACTCAGTTTGTGAAAACAGTGAGACCACATTACTCGTGAGTGAACTCTGATTGCCCACCAAATGCTAAATTGATCACTACAGTGCATTCTCTCTTGAGCGGCCAAGCACGGCAAGTTTTTTCCGTTTTTTAAATTGAAATTTTCGCTTATCTTGTCATTTTGCTTCACTCCAAAGAAGCCATGTTGAAGGTTGCATTTGAATTCGTCTATAATAATTACCATTTCAAACTCCTTCATTTAAAGGCATTTTACGAGGTTGCCTTGTCGTTCAATGATATCATCTCTTTTAGAGGATGAATTGGAAAGGGGTGTTTTTGGTAAAGCCTGGAGTATCTTGAAACTGACCACACCGTCTTCCCTTTTTTCCGTGTGGTGTTTTCTCTCGAGGTTTTGGAAGAAGAGTCTCCCTCGCACTCACGGCATCAAATTTTAGTTCTGCAAAGATTCGTCAAAAATAATTGGTGAAAAAGTGAAGAGCTTTTTGAGTTGACGTTCCGATGATATCACACCGTTGAGATGATGCATTGGAACAATTTTTTGCATGGAACATAAGATACACTCAAAAGAAACAATACTGAACCGAATTTCCTTTCATTATTAAAAAATAGAAAGGGAGAAAATTAATTGGTTTGTTGCGGTGGTCTCGTTCATATTACCCACTTATAAATGGAACTGCAACTGTCAGTCGATTAAGGCACTTTACTGCAGAAGGTGAGGATAGGAGCAACTATCAGGGGAATGGAGGAGGTTGCTCAAAATAAAATATAAATAATTATTAACGTAAAAAAAAAAAAAAAAAAAAAAAATGCATTTGCTTGAGCACTGGAAGAGAGGTGTAAAAATAAATGTTAAGTTTTTCTTCTCAAAACTCCTGAAATTTTCACCAAAAAGCTTTTTCACAAAAAAAAGTAGTCGAGCGGCCCAGTCAGAAAACGGCGTTCAATTTTGCTTCTTGGCAGGTTATTATTCTCTTTCGGCGTTCAAAGGTACTGATATGTTTCATTGAACGCCCAGTCAAAATTCTTTCTCCCCTCCCCCCTCTCGGTTCCTCCCCGCTCTTCCCTCTAGAACTTGGTACAAGTAGTGCAGTTTCTTTGAAAGAAAGTAATTCTCTTTCGGCGTACAAAGGTACTGATATATTTCATTGAACGCCCAGTCATGAATTTTCCCCCTCCCTCTCTTTCTCTCTCTCGACCCCTCCATCCCCTTTTTATTTGGTGCTTCGTAAAAGACTCTACGCTGCATGTAAAATTGCATTCGCTCTCCAAGTATAAAAGCGAAAGAAAAAAAGTAAGTCAAAAACTAACTAAAATAAAAATAAAAATTTCAAAATTACAGGAGGGGAAAAAAACTGGGCCGGTTGTTTTGTATTACCTGTCCGTAAAGGAAGAACCCTCACCTCTCTCCTTTCCCTTTCACTCCTTTCCTTTGAATCTTTCACTCCTCTCTCTCCCTCCCGCTTTCAGTCTCACACTGTTCTTTTATCCTGGGACCAAATCTTGTTAAATCCCGAGCGTTGCGACTTGCGTGCACTTGCGCGCGGTTTCGACCAATCAGAGAGCTCGGGACCTAACAAGATTTGGTCCCTGACCGATACATTTGCCCCTTGTGGCAACATTTATTTTATTTATTACTGGCAACATTTATTACTCGGACCAGTTTTAAACCGTCTGCGGAGTTTTTGAAGTGCCTTCATTTGAGAAAGTATGCAATTTTAGATGCAGCGTAGAAATTTCTGTAAAAATCACCGCAGTTAAAAAAGGTAGGGAAAGAAGACTGGTGGTTGGGGGGGAGGAGAAGAACAACCGGCCCAGTTTTTTTCCCCTCCTGTAATTTTGAAATTTTCATTTTTATTTTAGTTAGTTTTTTACTTACGTTTTTTCTTTCGCTTTTATACTTGGAGAGCGAATGCAACTTTACATGCAGCGTAGAATCTTTTACGAAGCACCAAATAAAAAGGGGATGGAGGGGTCGAGAGAGAGAAAGAGAGGGAGGGGGAAAATTCATGACAGGGCGTTCAATGAAATATATCAGTACCTTTGTACGCCGAAAGAGAATTACTTTCTTTCAAAGAAACTGCACTACTTGTACCAAGTTCTAGAGGGAAGAGCGGGGAGGAACCGAGAGGGGGGAGGGGAGAAAGAATTTTGACTGGGCGTTCAATGAAACATATCAGTACCTTTGAACGCCGAAAGAGAATAATAACCTGCCAAGAAGCAAAATTGAACGCCGTTTTCTGACTGGGCCGCTCGACTACTTTTTTTTTAAAAAAGTTTTTCGGTGAAAATTGTGCTATTCTGTAAATCTATGCATATGAAACATATGATAAGTATCGAAGCTCTATACATCGCGAAGCGATACAGCAACCTCGTCAAGCCATCATCAATCGAAGACTGTACAGTGCTGCCGTATTTAACATAAAATACTTATACAAATTTTTCACTAAGTCTGAAGTGCCTGGTATATTTCTCAACACATGTAGCAGCACTGTGACTATCCCATTGTGTATATCTACGTAAAAATATGGATAAAAAGTCGAAGCTATACATCGATATCATGAAGTCACTATTAAAATGCGTCTACCCGAACGGTTCCTTCCGCTAGTAAAACATATGATGAAAATCGCCATGGTAACGCCAAATCGTGCGATCGAATTAAAAAAAAAAAATTGTCAGAGCATCACGTTTCTCGCTCACACGCGTACAAAATCGTATGCTCTTCTGCACGTATGCATTTAAAAAAGGACGACAAAATCTCGCTTCTCTCTCCCACCCTCACAAAACGAACTGATTCGCATCCTTTTCGCACTCGCACAACTTTTTGAGAGAAAAGTTTTTAGCATTTTAAAAAGGGACGCGGGGCCCGTACGAAAAAACTTATATTTTTCCCGAAGCATTGGAGCCGAGCACGACCGATCGGAACCAGGCCCCTCCCGAACGGTGCAACGGTTCTCCGGGAATTTAGCTTCATTCTTACAAATATAATATAGGAGGATTTGCTCATATTCCCAAATTTTGTGCTCAATCGCACCTATATTACCTCTTGAAATGGTTTTATTGGTTGTTTTTGGTGACACAGAGAGGAAAATATTGAAGTTTATTGATAGTAGATAGTGTGTACAAAGTTTTATCAAAATTCATGGAGCCATTATTGATTGACTCCAAGTTTTAAGATTGATTTCTCACGATAATTCTATTTGTTGGGTCGAGCGCGCTTATTTTGATTTTTTAATCAGTTTTGAGGAATGAATATAGGAACTATAAGTGGTTTATTCTATAGTAGGCTGAAAATAGATTTTTTTTGCCAACTTTCATCAAAATTTATTGAGCCAAACTTGAATTATTCCATTTTAATTCATTTTTATCCATTTTACCATTGATTTTAATGAAAATCATTTTTTCCCCATAACTACCCTAAAAGTCAAAATTTCAAAAAAACAAAAAAAGTGCCTCTGGGGAATCTAAAAAGCAACAACTGTGTAAAATCTGGATGCATAAGGATCAATGGTTCAAAAGTTATGCCTAGGTACGGAGTGACGGACAGCCGGACTGACGGACAGACGCCACAGAATTTTTTTACCTAAATCTCTCTAAGTCAGAGAGGGTTAAGAAATATGAAAATATGATGGAAGGATGTTCTTATGGATGGTATTAGACATGATGAGAGGCCATTACTTTGACTAAATCATGATTGACTTTGTCGTGAGAGGCCAACTATCGTAACAAAATACCTTGAAAATCTCTGCGCCATCACAACACTTTCTCAATTTTTCTAATTTCATTAGAGTGAGAAAGTAAAAATACAATCACATCTCCGTCGGACGTCCGAGAACAAGTTAATGTCCTTCCTCCGATGGGTAAAATGTCCTTGGACGTATATTGGTCTTAATATTTTCGTGAAATTTGTTAGATGCTCCATTCCACGTCCCATGACTTGTGTTAAAAGATTCGATCTGGGTGTAGTGTCCGAAATACGTCCCGCGAACCTCGAAATTATAATAGAAAAACAGATAGAAGCACATGATGTCCGCTGGACGTCCGAAAAAAGGTCGATTTCATTCCTCCGAAGGATAAAATGTCCTTGGACGTACTTTGGACATCGCATTTTGACTGTCTTTGTTGGATGTTCTATTGGACGTCCCACGACAATTTTCAACGCATTTTCAGAGAGAAATGGTTCGCTGACACATTTTTCATCAAAAATAAACGCGCTTACATATTTGTCATCAAATTGTGATGGGCGATCCCACTTTTCAGCAAAAGTGTAGGTAAGCGGTAACTCAATCTAATCCATTTTCTCAAATTCTGATTATAAGCGCCAAAAATATTTTTGGCTCAAATTAGCACGCTCACCTCAGAATCAGTAAAAACCGATGCGCTGTCATAATTTTTAGAAGAAATTGATGAGATCACACAATTTTCAGAAAGACATGACGCTTTGATCCATTTTGCAGCAAAAATAAGCGCGCTAACTTAATTTTCACCAAATTGTGGTGCGCAACTTCAATTTTCAGCAAAAGTATGAGCGCTAGCTCAATTTCCCCATTTTCTCCCATTCTGTCTTGTTTTATTTTTTTTATAACGCTTGAAAATACGTTTGCTCAAAACTGTGCGCTCACTCAAGTTTCAGTCAAAAACAGCACGTACGCTGACATAATTTTCAGGAGAAATTGACTCGCTAACACAATTTTCAGAAAGAAATGGAGCACTGACTCATGTTTCAGCATAAAAGACGCTAACTTACTTCGAACCAAATTGTGAGGCGCAAACTCAATTTACTACAAAAGTCGAAGCGCTAAACTCTGAGGCATGGCTGATCAACCTCAAAACACCTAATCAGTCTCTAATTCTGATCATTAGCGTTAAAAATATTTAAATATTAAAAGTGAACACTGCACAGTCATCAGTTCAACCAAAGATAAATGAGAATTCTGAGCATTGAGATAGTGAAGGTTCAGAGTTCTGGCTGCTGGGACTCTCCGTTTTGCGTTTGACCAAACGCTATAATTAATTATAATAATTACATTTACATGCAAAAAAACAAACATTCAGAACGGCAAATGATTGGTTCACTGGATCACCTAGAATAAATACCGGGAAAATTTGAAATCATCACTAATCAGAAAGTGAGGTTAGTAAAAATTTTTGAAGTAGAATAACTTTAAGAAAACGTGAATCAATGAACATCTAATTACTTCCAACACACTCGAAATTCAGTCGTGATTGGGAAACATTAACTTTTCAAATGAAATTGGCATTAAAAAAAAACAGGAAACAACCTAAAAATCACGACATCAAAAAAACTCATTTTGCCATTTGACCACAAGGGGGCGTAGTATACTCTATTGAGTAGCAGACCGATTTCAATAGGCGCACGTAGTACCTACAGTGCGCCTAAAATTGAGTGTTTTTATTGAAAAAAATTACAAGATCTCACTGATGTGTGGCCGATCAGCAAGCACAGCTTACAGGTTGAAACATGCACAGTACTCAGTACTTGCGACTTTTCTGTTTGACTTTTCTGTTCTGTTTCACGCGTGTGCGCAGAGAGAACTTCCGCATTTTTTTCGCGATGAATGCCGAGGAAAAAAAAGAGCAACGTCACGTTATTCATTATTGTTTTTTTCGTGGTTTATCAATGAGAGACGCTTTTAAAGAAATGAAAGAAGTGTATAAAGACAACTGTTTAGACCGATACTAAGACAACGACCATAAGTCGTTGGTTTAAACCTTTTCTGAGGGCCGGAAATCCGGTTTGAAAAAACGATTCTTCAGAAGTGGACGGAAAGGCTGAGGCTTTGCGTGAAACATGATGGACAGTACTTCGAAAAAATTAAGAAAGGCGAGTCATCCGATGAAGACAACTAACTCCAGTCAAGTTTAGTAAGATCTTGCAATTTCTTACAATAAAAACACTCAATTTTTTCATTTTAATTTTGTTTTGTTTGTTTTTTTTCTTGGAAAAAATAGCTGAAAATCCTGGAAGGGTAGTTTCAACATGCCATTTTCAAGACCCTGTACATCAGTCAATTTTTAAGCTACAGAGCTCTACTTGTTTTATTGACCATTACAAGGGCTTTAAGCTCACACAAACCGCTTTTTGATAACTGCTTTCGTTCTCCCATGAAACCCGAATGTGCATTATTTTTTGAACGGCCTGTGTATACACACTTAAACAAAATAAGTGCTCAGTATTTGAACACAGAAAGTAAAACCGCGGGAAATTTTGAGATGCAAACCAATTTCTGACATGATGACGAAAAGCAATGGCTTCGTCAGTGACAAAATACAAACACGCTAAATTGGTACGTAATATTTGAGCACATAGAAATGTAAAACACAGGAAACCTCAACGCATTCTCTTCTTCTTGATACACGGAAAAGGTATATCTTCCCTCTCGAAGACTTTTTTTTTTTTTGAAAAAAAAAAAATAATTACTCAAAATTTACGAATTAATATGTGGAGCAAACCCAAAGAGTGTGGAGGCCTTTACGTCAGTGACAGCACATTATTGTAACAGCTGAACAGGAATAGCAAAACAGTCAAATCAGGTTACCTACGTGTAAAATAGGGACAATTATTTTTGCCTTTTCTTCCCCCTGCAGAAATTTTAACGGATATACCTGAACAATTTTACGTTGCGAAAACGGCATGAAAGGAGTTTGAGAATTTCCTCAAATATTGACAGATTTTTCAATTACGAAATCGATCAAATTACACCTAAATAAACAAAACTGTTATCTTCCAAATAGTCCGGTGAATTCAGTTTTGAGGGAAGGATGTAATTAAACCCCAAGCACGGTTGTAATCAAATCAACAGTCATTGAATTTTGCCAGTATGCTCCCAAAAATGTAAAATTTACGGCGAGATGAAAACTTACGCAGAGATTAAAGTACCTCGGTGCGCGCCGATAACATATGTTAAAACAAACGGGAGTCAATTTCAATTAAAATCAGTTTAAATTAATCACAAATACGCCGTGAAAACAATGCGCGCAGTTAAGAAAACGCACTCGAAAAAAGTCCGGCGAAATCAGTTGTGAGGGGAGGAGGAGATTTTTCAATTACGAAATCGAAATAATTACACCTAAAAAAAAAATGTTAGCTACCAAAACGTCCGGTTAATTAAGTTTTTCAATTAAAATCAGTTTGAATTCATCACAAGTACACCGTGAAAACAATGCGCGCAGTTAAGAAAACGCACTCGAAAAAAGTCCGGCGAAATCAGTTGTGAGGGGAGGAGGATATTTTTCAATTACGAAATCGATATAATTATACCTAAAAAAAAAAATGTTAGCTACCAAAAAGTCCGGTGAATTTAGTTTTGAGGGAAGGAGGTAATTAACCCTCAAGCACGGTTCAAATCAAAAGAACAGTCTTTGAATTTCGCGAGTATGCTCCCAAAAGTACAAAATTTACGTAGACATTGGAGTACCTAGGTGCGCACCGATTCTAACACATGTTTTCAAACTAACGTTAAAATCAATTAAAATAACCACAAACACACCGTGAGAACGATGCGCGTAGTTAAAAAACTCACTCGATAACTAATAGCGACCGACGGTCTATCGATTAGAGGTAATTCATCAACTAAGAAGCTCAGTGCTTCGACACATTCGACCCAACGTTACTCCAGGGCTGAAGTTCTGGTTCTGAGGAATCAGAGTTTACAGGAGGGGTCGTGAACCCCGAGATACATTGCATCTTATTTGTAAACTCGGTTCTAATTGGGCGCAAAACTATTGGGCGACTCGCCCAAAATTTTGGTACTTTTGGGCGAGAAACAGCAGGTCTTTTGGGCGAGGGAAAAAGTAAGCCAAAGTAGGGAAAGGTGAATATTCGGGTGGTCTTTTGGGCGAGTGAAAAATCATAAATAAACTCAGTGCTTTCGAACGCGGATGGTTGATCTTCATTCAATGATTCAAGTCGTATAATTTTACTCGGTTTCTAATTCACGCACTCTGTTGTTTTTCTTTTTACGCGAACTTTTACTTGTTGTTTTTGCACATCAGCATCCGAATAAGATTCGTGATTGTGCACTCGATTATTAGTCTCAATAACACGTTGCGCGGTATCAACTACGACCCTAACGGGACATTTTTTGTTTCCACAACGACATCTTGCGTCTCCGTTTTTCAATTTATTTGACTCCGTTAAATAAAAATTATCAATAACGATGCTCGTTTTTCCACGAAAAGTCAAAAATGTTGACGTAGTTTGTATCAAGTAAACTCGTGGCGGCCAAGATCCAAAAACTTCTCCAAACCTCTCCCTTTTACTACCTTCCTCTTTCCTTCCTTGATCTCCTCTCTTTAAAAACTTTTCTTTCAAAATCCGTTATTTTAACCTTATCTGTGAGATGCATGATTGTGCATGAGGTCTCTCAGATTCTACTTACAAACTAGCTGATATCAAAGCAACCAATTCCCCTCCCCTCCCCTCTCCCTCCCTTTCTACTCCTGTGTTTCTTCTAGCCCCTTACTATTTTTTGTACCTACCGCACTTTTCTTCTGCTTCTCCTTCTACTCCACCCTCTCTATAGTTCACCCCCACCAAAAAGAAAAACAAATTTAAAAAAGTCAGAAAAATAACTTGGCGTTGACCAGCCAACTTTGAGTTTACTAACACCATATTAGCTTTTGCGGGTCAACGCCAAGTTATTTTTCTGACTTTTTAAGCGTGCCGTATATATACGGTACGCTTTTTGTTTTCATTTTCATATCTAATATATAGGTTGCATGCTTTGCTTATGGCAAAACCTTGGCGGGAAAGGTTTGAAAAATTAAAAACGTGTTTTCATAAAACTGGTTTCATTAATTGTTAATTTATTGCTGCAATCCAGGAGGTCTCGGCGTCTATTTTCTTAAAATTGTAAAAGTTTTGGTATTCCTGTTAATTTCAATAAGTTATTAAGCGTCAAAGTCGAATTCCTTTGAACGAGAATTCCATACAGGTCCAGCAACCTAAGTCATTTGTGCCAACCTATGAGTCAAAATTCAAAGGCAGGAGGGGGGTGGAAACATCTCCCGCAGGAACCCTCTTTGCCCCTCGCCTTTGGGCTCCACCGGTCACAAGATTTCTTCACGGTGCATTAAGCGGTCGTAAATGTGTCAAAATCTGTTTGACGAGGGTTTCGGAAAGAAGTGACGGCGAGGTATTGATAAAGAGCGGGCGGGGAATAGAAAAGAGAGGGACTCGTTCATATCCTTAGGTAGACCTGTTTAGTGATGACGTCACGATCAGAATTGGCTCCACCAAACAAATGCTCTATCTCTCACTCTCGTTGATTTACCTATAAGAAATCAGATCCAAATTTTCGAACGCAAATTCATGCTAGTTAAAGAACAGTTTTCTCAAATTTTATTGCACCATTAGATTCCACGTATTTTAAAGTATCTGTTCACTCTAACATAATTCCTAAAAGATCACAAGCGAATTTACAATCAAGCGAATTTACAATCACAGTTATACCGAAAGGTGTTCTACGTTTTGTCCTCGTCTTACTCACGGTCTCTTATGGGAGTATCACCGCCATGACACTCAATCATTCTAACTTCTCTTCGTATCGAAGCTATTTCTCGAGGTATAGCACATGTCGTGATGGTGCTGATGAGCCTATATCCTAGAATTTTGTGCTCATAAGAAACTGTGAGTGTGACAAGGACAAAACATAGGACTTTCTTCGATATAACTGTGATTGTGCATTGATGCGCGATGTTTCAAAAAGTTTGTAATACAGCGGGCTCATATTTTATCACTGAGAAAAAGTGGGTGTTAAAACTGTAAGAATAGAGCCATAGATGATTTCGCCTTATTTCAATCATGAAACCTATCGTTGCTATAGTCAGCGCGCTTGAATCTACACGAATTCCGATTGTCTCTATGGAATTTCGATTATTTCTATGGGAAAAAAAGCGCGGGAATATATATCCTATCGGAAAATTCATTGAAACAATCGGAAATTTTTATAAGGGACGTGGAACCCAATGGTGTGATAAACACAACTGGTGCAAAGAACATGTTGTTTACTAGCACTTGTATTTGAAAATTTGGATCGTGTTTCATATGGGTAAACCCACGAGAGCGCGAGTGAGGCGGAGCCTTTTTTTGGAACCAATTTTTTTCATGACGTCTCACTAAACAGGTCTTGGTCATTGGAAACATTTGAAATTCTGGGGGATCGGCAAATTGAAAACCCCTTTATGAGCGTCTATGCAATCAAGGGATTTTTGAGGAAATTTTGGGCGTTTTGTTGCGAAAAAAAAGGTTTTTAAAATCCAGAACAAAGGGACGGGGGTAAAATTCGCATTAATAGCTCTAAAAAGTGAGAGGGGCTGTCACGTGTCTTCCACCCCTGGACAGCCTCCTTGCTGCGGCTATGGAATTGACTCTGGAATAACTTATTTACCTATCCTAAAAAGTTTCTCGCGTGTACAGTATTTTTTACTGGAAGCTTCTTCAAATTTTGGAAATTATAGGTCCACTTTGCTTCTCCAACACGAAAAATGATATCGACCGATGGCAACAGAAAAAAAAATAATATTACAATGAGTTGAAATGAATAATGGCTTAGTTTTGACTGTAAACTTTCGATACTTTTCAACAAAATAAATGGGGGAGGGGGAATGGGTCTGTTGCAGACTTTTGCTCCAGCGCTATAGAGTGTTCTGTATCATGTAAAATCGCGTGAAAAGTCCATTGGTGGCATCAGAAAGTCATGAAATGCGATAATAAACTCACAAGAGACGTTTAATGAACTCCAAGTTGGCGGTAAAATATCGAGCAACCTGTATGTATGCACCACGAACATCCAAGGATAGCCAACCTTACAATATCGATCACACCCAATCACTATGTAAATAAAACACGTAACCTCTGACGCTTTGAGGTTGTCAACGTTGGCAATTGTTGGATGTTAAAGGTGCATGCATACGGACTGCTCGATACTTTACCGCCATCTTGCATTTCATTAAACATCTCTTGTGAGTTTATTATCGCATTTCAAGACTTTCTGATGCCACCCATGGACTTTTCACGCGATTTTACCTACGATGAAACACTATTTATCGTTGTAGCAAAAGTTTGTAACAGACCTATTAAAATCCACAAACGCCTTAAACCTCCACACCTACTAATCTATACCCCTAGAATGCTTGACGTGTAAAGGGCACCTGAAATGGTTAGTTCTGTATATTAAAGGATTATTTTTTCATGAATTCGCAAGTGTTCCATTTATGTATCTTACATATCTACATCGTGACAATCGCAATAAGTGCTGACAGCACCTAAAATGGAAAAAAAAGAAGAAAAAAAAAACTGTTTATTATTTAGAATCACGGCTTTTCCGAAAATGACGCTTTTTGACTTCAAAAGAACGCAACCTCATTTTTGATCCCTGAACAAGCCGTTTAAAAGGTGGAGGGATTTAGAAATATCTATTGTCTATACTTTATGACCTTAAAACCCCAAACCCCATGAGTTTAAGGAAAAACCGCCGTCAAGTCTTAACACTAATTGTTTTCACCCAAAAAAAAAAAAAAAAAATTAAAAGGCAATTTTTCATCGCTGAAATACTTATGATATCTGTTGCGGTCAAGTCTCTGGTGCATTTTGATTTTACCTCTTAAAATCGAGGTGCCCATTCAATTTCTCGCCAAAATAAGGATGATATCAACACAGCGATCAAGTCACTTTAGGTGCGTGTTGTCTCCTAAAATTAGCCTGACACATATGTACAGCTAAAATCCCTTCAATAATATCGATGCAACTGCACCAGCTTTACTTACTTTTGAGTACTTGCCGCATGTATTGACTTTGATTAGCGGCCAATTAGGCTTGCTAAAAAGAATACTGCTTCTGGCACCAGTTCACGCCGATATTTTATAGGGCAGACGAGGTTCATGGCTCCTTTGACTCCGGGTGTTTTGGCCGAGAAAATTTTCTACAAAATTTTTTAAGAAAAAAAAAGACTTGAGCCGGCATTTTTTTACTCCCATTTTCTTGAACCGCTGGTCGGAGGTTGAAATTGACACTATATTGGGGCATACAATTGAATGAGGATTTACAAGAGCTAATACCTTTGGAAATGCCCACTTATCAGATGTCTCCTCTTTCTATCCACGGTGAATTTTTTATGTAAAGGGCTCAAAGCTTAGTAAGGAACATATTTTGAGTCATAGATGAGCTCATCTTTAAAACTATTCACCATCAGTGGTTTGAAAGTTAAAACTTAGGAAAAGAAGAAAAATACGTTCTTTTTTAGGAGACCGTTTATTTCTTATTCTTTTCTGATTTTTATTGGTCAGCTGGGAAATTATGTTTTACTTTTTGAATGGAGCAGGTGAATGAAACAATCCACGAAAGAGGATACTTTCTACAAGGCAGCAAAAAAATGCCGGCTCAAGTCTTTTTTTTTTCTTAAAAAATTTTTGTAGAAAATTTTCTCGGCCAAAACACCCGGAGTCAAAGGAGCCATGAACCTCGTCTGCCCTATAAAATATCGGCGTGAACTGGTGCCAGAAGCAGTATTCTTTTTAGCAAGCCTAATTGGCCGCTAATCAAAGTCAATACATGCGGCAAGTACTCAAAAGTAAGTAAAGCTGGTGCAGTTGCATCGATATTATTGAAGGGATTTTAGCTGTACATATGTGTCAGGCTAATTTTAGGAGACAACACGCACCTAAAGTGACTTGATCGCTGTGTTGATATCATCCTTATTTTGGCGAGAAATTGAATGGGCACCTCGATTTTAAGAGGTAAAATCAAAATACACCAGAGACTTGACCGCAACAGATATCGTAAGTATTTCAGCGATGAAAAATTGCCTTTTTAATTTTTTTTTTTTTTTTTTTTGGGTGAAAACAATTAATGTTAAGACTTGACGGCGGTTTTTCCTTAAACCCATGGGGTTTTGGGTTTTTAAGGTCATATCAAAGATTTTTCTGATATCACGCCATGATTTTTGAAGAGGATTTAGATCCATGTGGACCTTGATGAGGCCTCGCCTCTGATCGATCGAGACACATCTAGCGGACAATGTATGGTGTATCCAGGGACCAACATTTTTGGTCTCCATACGAAAAAGCAAGATTGCAATTTGACCGCCCTTCAAAATTGTGAAATTGAAGACTGTTTTATATGCTTGTACCCACTGATTTTGCCGCCTTTGGGAATACATTGCTAGAGATAACCCTTTTTTTTCATTTTTTGCTTGTTCATCCTAATATTGCTGCTCGAGGAAAGGGAACCCCCCCCCCCCCCCTCTTGGCGCACCACTGCAACCAGTGGCGTAATCTTAGGGGAGGCATCGCCTTTTTGTCCCTCCAATATTTGAGAAGGGGGGGGCAAAGTATCATTTCCCCCCTCCCAATAATTTGATGAAAAAGAGGAGGGAGAAAAGAAAAGACGAAAAAATACGCAAAAATAAAGAAAGAAAGGAATAATTACAGGAACCAAGAAGCAAAAAATGGCAAGAATAAGTGACTCTATTTTACCCTGCGATACTGCGCCTGAAGTAAATCTAAAGTGAAAACATCCTCTGTTGTCAATGAAATAAAGAGAATATACATTGAGTCTACTAACTTCTGTTCTGTGGGTTGGTTATTTTTGAAAGATTCAATTGCTTAAAATATAGTCTAAGAGAACCTTAATGTTCAAATTTTTCCGGGGAATACCCCCTGATCCCCTATTACTGGAAAGTCCCCCCTCAGATTCCCTAAAGTATTGGACTGTATTTGCTACCCTCCCCCTCAAAAATAATCTCTTTTACGCCACTGAGCGGAACATTACACTAAAAAAAAAAACCGAATGTAATATTATCATCCAGCGTAATGGACCGATTTCTGGTAATATAACCAGAATTATCGTGTTACAGTGGTAAGGCGTAGTAATATTGCTGTAGCTCCTGTCATATTACCAGAAGTTCTGATAGTCTTTTACCAGAATGGATGGTAGCTCCTCAGTTTGGTTAAATAATTAGATGAGTGATTCAATAACAAGCCTAGGATAATAATATTATCACATATTCATTTAAACAAACTGCACGTAATGATATTACCAGAAAGCTAACTTTAATACCAGAATGACTATGATCCGAATCATAAAGCTACTATCCGTGCCACAAATTCAAAACACCGAATAATTTTCGTACTATACATCGTACCAATAAAAGATGCCGTATCGTACGAGAGAATACTTCAAATTCCGAAAGTCCAAGATGGCGGCGGTATGCTTATCCCAGTTTTCAACGGATTTGCACCAAACTTGATACTCGGAGATATTTTCACTCGAGGAAACCGAATCTGCCATCTACTATTTATTTAAATTTTGAAAATCAAAGATGGCGGCGATGTGCATATCACGTCCAACTTGCCAAGTTTTTAACGGATTTACATGAAATTTGGGTTTTCAGAGGTGTATTCACGCGAGAAAACCAAATCTGCATTTATTTTTTAAATTTCGTAAATCCAAGATGGCGGCGATATGCTTATCACGACTAACTTGCCTACTATTCGACGGATTCGCACGAAATTTGATACTGGGAGATATTTTCACGCAAGGAAGCCGAATCTGCCATATTTTATTTAAATTTATAAAAAATCCAAGATGGCGGCGATATGCAAATCATGTTTAATATGCCCAGTTATCAACGGATTTTCATGATATTTGGTATCCGAGGGTATGTTTACGTAGAAAACTGAATCTGCTACCTTTTTTTCAAGTGTCAAAAAACCAAAAAGGCGGTGATATCCTTATCATGATTAACTTGCTAAGTTTTCAACGGATTTACATGAAATTTGGTTGCCGGGGGTATTTTTACGCTAGAAACCCGAATCTGCGTCCATTTTTCAAATTTCAAAATCTATTATGGCGGCGATATGCATATAGTCGCAGCATCACTTAAAAATTTTCCAAATTGAACGAACGAACTTTGGGTAGAAAATAATCTACACCGTAAGCACTCTGCGATGGGCTTGGCGCCGATACCAAAATTTGATTTAAATTTGACTTTTAGGCCTAATAAAAAAATTTGAAAATTTTGGATGATTTTGAACCCCAGTTTCGGGTATCGGCGCCAAGCCCATCGTAAAGTGCTTGCTGTGTAGATTATTTTTTACCCCAAGTTTGTTAAATTTGGACAATATGAAGTGACGCTGCGATTTTATGCATATCACCGCCATATTGGATTTTGAATTTTTAAAAATGGATGCAGATTCGGGTTTCTCGCGAGAAAAAACCCCCGGAAACCAAATTTTATGTAAATCCGTTGAAATCTAGGCAAGTTAGACGTGATAAGCACGTCGCCGCCATCTTTGATTTTCAAAATTTAAATAGTAGATGGCCGATTCGACTTTCTCGTGTGAAAATACCACTGGATGCTAAATTCTTTGTAAATCCGTTGAAAACTAAGCAAGTTAGTCATGATGAGGAATCACCGCCATTTTGGATTTTTGACATTTGAAAAAAAAGGGAGCAGATTCAGTTTTCTTACGTAAATATACCCCCGGATACCAAAAATCATGAAAATCCGTTGTAACTAGGCATGTTAGAATGATATGCATATCGCCGCCATCTTGGATTTTCTAAATTTAAAAAACAGATGGCAGATTTGGCTTCCTCGTGTGGAAATATCTTCCAATATCAAATTTCGTGCAAATCCGTTGAAAAGTGGGAAGTTAGTCATGATAAGCATATCGCCGCCATCTTTGGGTTTTTGAAATTTGAAAAAAGGATAGCAGAATCGGATCCTCGACC